>JASEVX010000007.1:70707772-71028625 GCA_031761405.1 Serripes groenlandicus | reverse complement strand
CTAACCATTTACCTCATTTGGTCTGCTTTAAAATCATTCTAGCAGAAAATGTTTCTATTGATTAAATGGATAAGTAAGTTGAACTATGTTTTCCGATGTTGTTTTCAAAAACTGTCAAGTACATGTATTAAGATATCACAAATAAATCAACTTTGACAGATGAAATAGATGTTACAAGAGGGAACTAAGGGTTAAAATTCACAAAGGGTATTTTGTACATGCAGTGTTTATAAACTTGAGTATATAATTATGTTATATCCTAATACCTTCTTATTGCACTTAAATATGATATTTACACATTCAGAGACTGGTAATTTTATTTGGTTACCTAGAATATGTGGATGTTTATACTTATATGTCTTTTGCTTATGTTTGCATTCGTTATTCTGTCAAGAATGTTTTGCATCATTCTTCATTCAACACCTCAAACTATGAAAGGAAATGAACAGTGCCTAGGGATTATTTTACAGAGACCTACTTCAACTTAGGGGTCAGTATAGCATGGTTATATAAAAAGTCACAGCTGTCTCTAAACAACTTAATACATTTTTTGTGGTGATTGGGTTGACAATCGCCACAGTGCTAACAGAAACATCAACAACAAACAAATTTACATAGTCAGTTTTGAATTTTGAACAGCCCGTTGACTTGTTATGCAATACTGCAAACCAATTAACCTACATCCGTTAAACCGCCAAATATATAGTTCCATCAGTGATGCAGAGACACGATTAATAATAATCATGTCAGTGCTACTTTGGTACCGGATTGATACTTAGATTTGAGATTTATCGAGAAAATATCTACATAGAGTTAAAATATGTAAATATTATCCTTCTTCATGTTTGGGCAGATAATAAATATCATTGCGTTTCTACAAAACTATTTGAAAATCTGCCAACCAGTTTGGGAGAAGTAGAATTTTGAAGTTTTTTTCCGTTTGGTTTCCATGTAAACCAGAATTCTGCATGGATCCCAAAAATTTGAAGGAGTTCTGGTGGGGTCATTGAGAGGATGCTTTCTGTCAAGTTTCATCCAAATTGACCCACTGGTTACTGAGAAGAATATGTTGACGGACGACACACGACGGACAAAAGGCGATTATCACAATAACTCACTGTGAGCACTTCATGCTCAGGTGATCTAAAAAGTCATCATGACATCGCTTTGAACCTGAAATGGTGTTCAGTAATATGGCTACTGTAGAAAGAGATATTTGAAGTCATTCATTGCCCATATTGAAATAAGACTTTAACAATAGGGACTAATTCCTGTCTAGATAGTGATGCACGTCTTCTGAATTCGCCTATTATAGCAATTGGCTCTGATGGCCAGCCCTTTGCTAAAAACAGTTAATGGTTAACAAAGTATACAATAAATTACACTAATAAAACAGTATTATACAAGTTCAATATAAAATTACAAACAAACATTTAATTATGTAAATATTTGATAAAAAATGTTTATGACATTAAAATCATTACTTGACAGTTTTTGAAAACAACATCGGAAAACATAGTTCAACTTACTTATCCATTTAATCAATAGAAACATTTTCTGCTAGAATGATTTTAAAGCAGACCAAATGAGGTAAATGGTTAGTTTACACTTTCTTACATGCAAACAACCTTTAAATATTTACATATTACAGTAACCCAGCACTCACATTGCACATACCACATGAAGTGCGGGGGGGGGGGGGGGGGGGGGGGGGTAATTTGCACATTCAGACTATCACTGACTTTCATTTCATTTGCATAAATTAACCCTTTTCAAAGATTTTATAATCTTAACAATTCTTTCAACTCTACATCCATAAGTATACCTCCTATTCTAGTTATGGTTTACTTGTAAAGCAGATTACTGAAAATACCATATCACATCATCTATTAAATACCATAATTTATCACATCATCAATTAAATACCATATCAAATCATCAATTAACTCTTTCTCACTTGTAGAAGCATTTTCCCGCGTCTGCAGCATACACATTTTTTAAAACATTAGAAGATGAAATATGATATTAAAATAGAACTTGGATTTAAATAAACATTAAAGCTGCCTGTCAATTATCTATGAATTGAACATCTTCATGTAGATTTACAGTAAACTTGCTTTACACTTTCCTATATAATATATAATAGATTAATATCTGGTGATTCTAATTTTCTTTAACCTTTTCCCAAATACAAGAAATCTGCAGCAGACGACTTTGAAACCATCTAGGCAAAACTATTGAAAATCTCTATAAATAAAAGTACAAGAGAAAATTGATGCAACGCATCAATGTCGCCGGATATCCATAGTGCAGTTATGCATAACACTAACATTATAGTAGTTGAATAAACAGTTATCAACTGAGGGGCATATTGGAACATCAGGGGTGGGGTCAAGTGAAAATGTATCATAACTTGCATTGTTTTGTCAACGAAGTGAATGATAATTGAAGCCTTTCATTGTTTATGATAAATCTCCATTCCAAAGTAGGTTGACCATACACACAACCAACTAATTATTGATCATAAACAGTAATGGAAATGAGTAATCTTGCCAATCATTAGTCTTAGTATGTATACAGTGCTTTCATTAAGGAATAATTATAAGATTTGTGAATTCCACATACACTTTTCAAGATGTTTGTCAGAATATTTGAATTTTATTATTTTTCAATAAAACCACAAAACAGACAATTTAGGATTTGCATGCAATAGCACGTCATTTTACCTTTCCTCTTTTAAAGTCAACAGTGGACACCTTTGCAGCAATCTACTTTTAAAACAATGAGATAAGGGTTAAATCGCTGAAGACATGAGTTTTCTCTTTTTCTCAAAATGATATTAGCTTAGCATCCTAATTATATCATACTTTAACAAATGTTGAAATGTAGTCCAATATTTATAAATTAGACCACCTTCGAAATATAATATCAATTAAACAGTTAAATCTCATTGAAATTGTTGTATAATTTAAACTTAATTTCGAACACAACAAACTACTCATGTTTTAAAATTATATTATGATGAGCGCCCTTGTGTCAATGATGCATAACAATATGCAGATCGGAAGCAATATGCCTTTAGGGAATAAAATGACACATTTAAAATTGTCAAGGACGAAATAATTTTGTACGAAAGACCCGATTCTTTCTTATTCGCAGAGGTGTCGTTCTTAAAACTCTCTTTATAGGCAGAGAGTGTTCGTTCAAAGTCATTTTTCCATTAAAACCAGTTTTATCTCGGTTTGTTCTTTTCTTCATTTGTTTCGAACCAAATAAACATTTTAAATCACCTATAATTTACTATTTGTAAGTGAATGTAAAGAGCGGCTCTCTGCAAAGGAGATTGATCTACGCAGTTGGTATTCGCGAGTCACGCAGGTGCGCGTAAGTAAACAAATTAGACTGCGACGTAAAGGTTTGTAGTTATCGACTTTTGATTACATGTAGTATATAGTGTAAAATAAAGTCTAGCAGTCTAGCTAATAGGGACTGTTTTGTCTTCGTAAATAAAACAAACAAACATAAATTCGAGTCAAAATAAAGAAACTGAAAATACCTAAAACATAGGAATATTTATTTCATTTTAGATGTGTCATTACTTAGCGTTTTTAAACAAACACAATTGTAATATGTTCAAGACATCTAAATGTGTTTCTTTCTAATAATAATCCCCCCTCCCATGTGATTTCAGAAAACCTATTAAAAATAGAAGTCGCGGGCTCCTGCCCGGCGACTAATAATAATCCAAAAGAGTTGAAAGTATTGTGTCATTTTTTTTTTTTTTTTGGCCTTAATAATTTCAACTCCATTCAAAAGTTAAACATTCATGTTTAAATGTTTTTAGATTGTTTTGCCTAGATGTTTTCAAAGTTGCTTGATGCTGATTTCATATAAGTGGGAAAAGGTTTTAAAATGAAAAGTAAATCAACAAAACTAATGTTTATCTATTATTAATTAATTAAACTAAATTAACTTGCAATTTAAGACTCTTCCATCTAAGAGAGACATACCAGCATTTAATCAACTAGTTAAAACTTAATTGAGAGCCAAGATGGCCCTGGATGGCTCACCTGAGTCGTGCAATGTGATTTGTCAATGCAACCACAATTACTCATTTTGCTATCGGGTAAGCTAATACAAGAGGCCCAAGAGGATCAGTATAGCTCCACTGCCATAAAGCTAAATGACCAACACCCTTGGTATCTGTCTTCTGCCAAATTAACATGACTTACAAGGTCACCAAAGAAATGTTTATGTACCAGTTAGTAATTTAAAATCAGACATTGAATGTCTACAAAATTATTTAATAATCAGTCTGATACAAGTCATGTACTTTCGAAAGAGAATACATGTATCTTTAAAGTTTTCACTGCTGTCATACATGGCAGAACAGCCCCGCCCTGGCCATGTTTTTTGACCAATCAACATGGCATGAAGGAATCTGATAATGGGTCACCCAAGAAACATTTCTACAAAATTATATGGATATCGGCCGGAGACTTTCGGAGTAGAATATCTTTTAAGTTTTCACTAACATCAATGTATTTTTCATAACCAAATATTGTTTTAAATTTTCAATAGAAATCAAATTTCGAAGAAGTATGCAGGTATTCCAAATTTGAATAAATTGGTCTCTCAATTGATGTTTAAATAAAGGTAGATAATTTACATTTTTGTCAAACTGATTCCAAACATTAACAAAACCAAGATCATCTAATAAAGATTTAACTCTCATAGCTCAGCATTTTTCATTGTTACTATTGCATTGTTAAATGAATATATACATTTTTCCTAATCTTTAACCAGTATTTTAGTACTCTTTCCTTACATATAACAGATAATGGGTATCACCCCCAGCTCACCATATACAGCCTTATTAGGTGTTTGTTGACGAACACCAAGAATGGACTTACAAAACCTGTTATGAAGTTTATCAATTTCTTTATAGTCATAAATACCCCCAAACCTCTGAGCAGTACAGGAGAATTGGAGCTACCAGTGAGTCAAACAATGACAATTTGGTTTTAAATAACATCCAAATTTATGCGATAGAATAGCCTTAATAGACAATTGTAGGCTCTTAGTGTCTGATCAGATAACACTTCGACAGCATGTTTCATTGATCCTGTATGGTGAAAAGTTACCTCTAGATACTTGAAATCATCAACTTCCTCAATGTTATTTTAACATTTATTTTCAATCCCCATTTTGAAGAACAGTTGGGTATTGAATCCAATTGAGCTTGTAAACTATTAGGATTAGTTGTAAAACAAGAGCTGTCGGAAGACAGCATGCTCTACTATTCCACCGCTTATTTGATTAAAGAGATAATGGACTCTAATGTAGTTGCATGCTAAACATTAACCACAATAACTTAAAGGGTGATAATTTGCATTATATGCAGGATAGAGTTATTTAACTTGATTATTTTCATAGGTGTGATGGTTGGGAAGGGTTGTATAACATATCAATGGAATGCATGAAGTAGTTACTAAGATATGGACTCTTAATGTAGTTGCATGCAAACCTTTAACCATAGGGCAACAATTTGCACCATATGCAACTAGTTCAAAGTTATTGCAAAAAATAATGTTTTTTTCGTTAAAGGTCAAAGTGACCTTGACCTTTGACCTTATGATCCCATGACCTGTTTGAGTCAAGTGCTGATCATGACCATTACCCAAACTAAGTTTCAGGGTCATAGGCCTAAGCAATCAGTAGTGTTAAAGCAAGGAATGTATCTGTACTGAAGGTCACAGTGAACTTGACCTTTGACCTATTGACTCCAAACTCTCCAAGGTATCACCCACTTGCTATGATATATGTCCATACCAAGTTTGAAGATAATAGGCCTAGGCGTATGTAAGTTATAAGGGTAAATGCTAGCTTTCACAAAAACTTTAACCATTAACTGTTGCTTTACAGAAAGGTCACAGTGACCTTGACCTTTGACCTAGTAACTCCAAACTCTCTAGGCAAAACCAACTTGAAGACCACAGGCCTAAGTGTATGTTAATTATAAGATTAAATGCTAGCTTGCACGAAAACTTTAAACCATGAACTGTTTCCATATAGAAGGTCACAGTGACCTTGACCTTTGACCTACTGACTCCAAAGTTTACAGGCATCACCAACTTGCTATGAAAAATGTCCATACAAAGTTTAAAGACCATGGGCCTAGGCATATGTTAGTTATAAGGGTAAATGCTAGCTTGCACAAAAACTTTAACCATGAACTGTTTCTATATAGAAAGTTACAGTGACCTTGACCTTTTTTGACCTACTGACGCCAAACTGTGTAGGCATCACCAACTTGCTATGAAGTATGTCCATACCAAGTTTGAAGATCATTGGACTAGGCGTATGTAAGTTATAAGGGTAAATGCTAGCTTGCACAAAAACTTTAACCAATGCCGACGCCGGGGTGACTACAATAGCTCCCCTTATGCTTCGAATGGTCGAGCTAAAAAGCAATATCATCCGCAAATAACAACATGTACATAGATAATAAGTTTAAGTCATTCTCTCAAGTTGTCATTAACAAAAAGAATGAACAAAATTGGTGAAAGGGGCTCGCCTTGTTTTAACCCTTTACCTCATATAGACGCTTTCTGATGCCTCTTTAGCAGACAGCTTTTTGAAAACATAGTGACAAAAGAAGAAATTGCTCAAAACGAGCAATTTCTCCTTTTGACATAATGTCTTCCACTTTTAGTCATAGGTTATCCATTTAATTATAAAGATTTTCTATTTTTTGACAAAATATGTTCAAAGTCGTCTGCTGCAGATTTATCGTATGAGGGAAAGGGTTAATCCTAGGGCTACATCAAAAAGCTTGGATACATCAACACTTGACGCCAATTTCACACATGATTTGAGCCAATAAGTGTTTGAAAGTGACTTTAAACTTAAAACACCATACAAATTAATAACAAGAGGCCCATGAGGGCCTATGCTCTACTGGCATTGATCTGGCTTGTTTCAAAAGGAACCAATATGTCATCAATATTTAAATGCCATCTAAGTTTGGTGAAGATCAGATAGTAAATGGAAGCTCTATTGTGTTCACAAGCTGTATTATAGCAATTTTGACAATTTCAAGGGCCATAATCCAGCCATGCATTGGTAGATCTGGCCTTTTTTTAGAAATGAACCAAACTCTCATGGATATCTAACTACTGTATAAGTTTGATTGAGATATAATAAAAAATAAGGACTGTATCATGTTAACAAGATCTGGCTTGTTTTCGAAAGGAATCAAGCTCTCATGGATATCTAACTACTGTATAAGTTTGGTTGAGATACAATAAAAAATAAAGACTGTATCGTGTTAACAAGCTCTATTATAGAAATTTTGACCATTTCAAGGGCCATAATCCAGTCATGCATAAGCAGATCTGGCTGGTTTTCGAAAGGAACCGAGCTCTCATGGATATCTAACTACTGTATAAGTTTGATTGAGATACAATCAAAAGTGAAGACTATATCGTGTTAACAAGCTCTTTTATAGCAATTTTGACCATTTCAAGGGCCATAATCCAGTCATGCATGGGCGGATCTGTGGCTGGTTTTCGAAAGGAACTGAGCTCTCATGGATATCTAACTACTGTATAAGTTTGGTTGAGATACAATCAAAAGTGAAGACTGTATCGTGTTAACAAGCTCTTTTATAGCAATTTTGACCATTTCAAGGGCCATAATCCAGTCATGCATATGCGGATCTGGCTGGTTTTCGAAAGGAACCGAGCTCTCATGGATATCTAACTACTGTATAAGTTTGGTTGAGATACAATCAAAAGTGAAGACTGTATCGTGTTAACAAGAAATTGTTTACGGACGGACGGACGGACGCACGCACGCACAACGGACAAATCGCCACGACATAAGCCCTTCTGGCCTTTGGCCAGTAGAGCTAAAAACCAAGGAATATGCACTATCCCTGTAGAAACACAATCTACTAAGAATGAAATCTAACCCTTTCCCCACACACAACAAATCTGCAGCAGACAACTTTAAAAACATCTTGGCAAAAATATGAAAAATCTCTGCAAATGCGAGTATAATAATTGAATACAGTTGAAAACATTGTGACAAAAGGAGAAATTGTTTCCAAAAGTGAACTAGTAGTATGTTTTAACTAATTTATAACATAAGTCATTAAATTGTAGTTAATTGGATATTTCAAATTTGTCATTTAGTGATATTGTTCCTTTCAAGCATTTAAATGTCAAATACAATAAGTCCTGAACTCATGTTGTAATTATACCATGTAACTTATGATGTAAGAATCCTCTACCTTATGTTCATCTATGAATGTTCTGTCTTGTAAATGCAGTTAATTTAATATATCTATAGGTGCTACCAAAAAACTTAAAATGATTGTAAACCATAACAAGAGAGCCATGATGGCCCTAAAGTTTTACAATGCACATACAAGGAAAAACAAGCCCCACCCCTGGTGGCCATGTTTTCGAACATATCTGACTAATTCGAACAATCTTGGTACAGGGTCACCAAAGGAACAATTGCGCAAAATTATATTTAAATCTGGCACGTACTTTTCGACAAGAAGATTTTTAAAGTTTTTACAATGCAGTACATATAAGGAAAACAAGCCCTGCCCCTGGCGGCCATGTTTTTTAACGGATCTGATTAATTCGAACAACCTTTGTAGAAAGTCCCTCAAGGAACATTTGTGTGAAATTATCTTCAATCGGGCAGGTATTTTAGGACAAGGCGATTTTTAAAGTTTTTACAAAGCACATATAAGGAAAACAAGCCCCGCCCCTGGCGGCCATGTTTTTCAACGGATCTGATTAATTCCAACAACCTTGATAGAAGGTCTCCAAAGGAACATTTGTGCCAAGTTATCTTTAAATCGGGGAGGTACTTTTGGACAAGAAGATTTTTAAAGATTTTACAATTCACATATAACGAAAACAAGCTCCGCCCTGATTAATTCGAACAATCTTGAACAATCTTGTGCAAAATAACGACCCGAGAAACATTGCTGTGAAATTATTTTGAAATTGGTCCATTGGTTTAGGAGGGGAAGTCGTTTGTAGGAAAAAGTGAACAGACGGACAGACAGAGGCCAGACAAAAAGCGCTCACAATGGCTCACTTCACACTTGGTGCATAAGTGACCTTAAAACCCATTTATGATTTTGTTCATATTATTTGAAGTCTTAATGCTTCTGTGTACAGTGAAGACTAGCAAGTTTGTGCTTACACACATCCTCACCAGATTCTAGGCTGTGTGCCTAAATGTATCTTCTGACACAATTCTAGAACTGTAGCCCCACTAGTTGTATGCCTATATGACATTAAATGATGTTGAAACAGAAAGTCAATAAGATCCCGAATGGCCCGTCGCGGCTCATACTTAAACTATTAATCCTCTCTTTGATACATAGCATAAGATGTCTCTGGAAAAGATGAGCAGTTGCTCTTCTATCAAATACTGTGTTCAACCCTTCAGGTCAATATTAACACTTTCCCTCATGCAGACACAAATTGGTTTTAATGATTTCTCATTCTTGCTAGATATTTTAAAAGTCAACGGTTGCAGATATATTGTATATAGGAAAGTGTGTTTATTACTTCTTGAATCCAAGCAGATGACATATCATTATCAATTGAACAGTTAACCCATAAAGCATGTATGCATGATTTTTTTATATTTAAATCTTCATTTTGAGTATTTTCTTTTACCTCAAAGATTTCATAAGATTCATGATTTATTTTCCCACAATGTTTTAATTCCATTTTTCTATACCCTATAAATATTGTCAAAAGTTGCAATGCAATCCAGTGAGATAAATCTATATATAAATCTATATATTCTTCCTTGTTTTCCTGTCTTTATTATCAAGAGGAAATGAAATAATTTGGTGGATAAAGTTTCTCATCGTTCATGCTGATATCAATATACACTGACCCAAAATGAAAACTTCACACTTTATTTTTTTGAATATTTATTTTGTTTAACCCTTTCCCTCATACGACAATTCTGCAGCAGACAACTTGGAACATATTTTGTCAAAATATAGAAAATCTCTATAATTGAATGGATAACCTGTGACGAAAAGTGGAAAACATTGTGGCAAAAGGAGAAATTGCTCGTTTTGAGCAATTTCTCCTTTTGACACTATGTTTTCAAAAAGCTGTCTGCTGCAGAGGCGTCGAAAAGCGTCTATATGAGGTAAAGGGTTAAAGTATATATGTTGATGTAAGTGTTACACATATTTATCACGATTTCATTGCGGATAACGATTATGCAATTGTTTTAAAAATCATCGGTATATTCATGTGTCCAACCATGAAAAACGTTTTCCTTACTTTGCACGTGCACAGCAACATTGGTTTCACTTACAGGTTTTACACTGACAAGTAATCATTTGCTGCTTAGCACAGAAAACAAAAATTAAATTTGCTTTTAAAAAAAATTGATTGCATTTAGTGATTCCACGTCTTTCTGAAGATCAGAGAAACCAGGCTATTGATATGCTCCGGACCGGGTCAATTGAAAATAATGTGGCGCATCATTTTGGCTGTTCAAGACAGACTATTCATAATCTTGCGAACCGGTACAACCGGGGTTCATGCACAGACGATCATAAACAGTTTGTGACAGAACGGTGTTCCTATTTGTGCTCGTAGTCCATGTACTGGACAGATTTTGACAGCTCGTCACCGAACTCCCAGATTGTTATGGGTACCACGTCATTTGCATTTCACGCACAACCAGTGGAAATCTATGTTTTCCTTACTTTGCATTGATTTCACTTACAGGTTTTACACTGACAAGTAGACAAGTACCGGTAATCATTTGCTGCTTGGCACAGATAAAAAAGAAAAATGCTTTAACCCTTTCCCTCATAAAGACGCTTTCTGACGCCTCTGCAGCAGACGGCTTTTTGATCCAATTTGACCCCAATTTCGGTGGTTTTGAGGTTACTCCCAGCCATAAGTCGGGGGTCGACTAATTTAATTCTTAATTAATATTTGTTTTAATCTATAAAAAATAAAAGCGCAAAACTCAAACAAAGGGTTTTGTCGGATGTCAGTGTTTCTACCATGCATTCAACCCTTAGACACATTTGTCTGATTTCAAACATGAAAATTAATCCTTTCAATGTTTTCAAAAAATGATTAGGAATAGTTAAAAGTAAAACAAACACAGGAGTTTGAGTTATTGCATTGACGAAGTTTATTAAAAGCGTGTCTAATTCACAGAGAGGTGAAGACAAGGGTTTTAAAGGTCTATAGAAAGAAGTTTGGACTCTATGGTTATATGAAAACGGTTGTAATTTCCACTGGAACAGGCTGTAGTTACAACCGACTTGCGTTAGCCCTATTATGCTATAATTGTTTGTTGCGTGAAAAACACAGGGCTCAAATAAATGACGTCACTAATTTACCAGCTGAGATTGAGCCGCGACAAATGAAATACACCCATATAAATTAATGGATACTATTAGCTTAGTAATACTTGTGTGATTAAACTGCACATACTCTTTTTTTATGACGTAGCTCATTTGTTGGGGAAAATGGTTTGCGGAAATAAAGGTCTATATAGATTTCACTCTTACCCATTTTCAAATGCATTCATACGCATCTTTAAATTGGACAAATTAACTTTGAATTGAAAAGGATTTTAAACGGTATGGTATTTATTTTTCCTTTGTTTACGGCTTTAAAACTAGATAAAAAAAATGTAAGGAAAGGATGCATCGCTGATAAAAAGCAGTTTCTCTACTGTTTGTCGCGTGTAAAATATAGCCTTAGGAGAGATTGTCATTCAGTCATAAGTCGAGTCCCTGCTTCAACACCAAAATTTGAGTCTCAAAAATTCGACTTATGGCCGCGGATATACGGTAGTCAGTACTTTGTTTTCTTCAAATGTTGTGAGATAATTTACATTTTTCTGGAATTTTCATTTTGACCCCTCTCCACTTAATTGATCATAAAACAATTAATATACATTGTCTGATTTTTTACCCATGAAATTACATAAATTAATTGATATATTGCATTGAAGCTTCGATGAAACAAGAGGGCCATGATGGCCCTAGTTCGCTCACCTAATTATACAATGTACTGCAATGAAAAACACATCAAGACAATTATTCTGAATGCAACCTCCAGTGTTAACAAAGAAATTCTTCATTTGGCCTAGTGATCTATATTTTTTTACCTGATATGACCCATATTCCATCATGGACTAGATATCATCAAGAAAACATTCTGACAAAGTTTCAGCTTGCTCAAAGTAAAAATGCGGCCTCCGGAGTTTGAACAATAGTTTCCTTTATTGACCTTGTTTCTGACCCAATGTGACCCATATTCGAACTAGAGTTAACAAGATTTTCCTTCAATTTGGCCTAGTGACCTAGTTTTTTACCCTACATAACCCATATTCGAACTTGGCTTAGATATCATTTAGATAAACATTCTCATGAAATGTCAAGCTGCTGTAGCAAAAAATGTGTCTTCTACAGAGTTAACAAGATTTTCCTTCATTTTGGCCTAGTGACCTAGTTTCTGACCCAATATGACCCATATTCGAACTTGACTTTCTGACAAAATTTCATCATGCTCAAGTTAAAAATGTGTTATCCAGAGCATTAACAAGATTTCCCTTCAATTTGGCCCAGTGACCTAGTTTTTAACCCGGCATGACCCATATTCGAACTGGGCCTAGATATCATTTAGATAAATAATCCTGACCAAATTTCAAGCTGCTGTAGCCAAAAAAGCGGCTTTTACAGAGTTAACAAGATTTTCCTTCAATTGTACCTAGTGACCTAGATTCTGATTCAATATGACCCATATTAAAACTTAACCTAGATATCATCAAGACAAATTTTCTGATAAATGTTCAACATGCTCAAGTTGAAAATATGGCCTCTCACAGTGTTAACAAGATTTCGCTTCAATTTGGCCTAGTGACCTAATTGTTGACCCAGCATAACCCATATTTGAACTAGACCTAGATATCATTCAGCTCAACATTCTGATAAAATTTCAAAATGTCACTTCAATTTGGCCTAGTGACTTAGTTTCTGACCAAATATGACCCATATTCGAACTTGACCTAGATATTTTTAACACAAACATTTTGACAAAATTTCAAACTGCTGAAGCAAAAATTGCGGCCTCTGGAGTGTTATCATGATTTTTCTTCAATTTGAACTAGTGACCTACTTTTTGACCCGACATGACCCTTGTTCGAACTTGACTTACATATCATCAAGACAAACATTCTGATAAAGTTTCAACATGCTCAAGTTGAAAATGTGGCCTCCAGAGTGTTAACAAGATTTCCCTTTAATTTGACCTAGTGACCTAGTTTTTGACCTCATATGGCCCAGTTTCGAACTTGTCCAGGATTTGATGGAGATGAATGTTCTGATTAACTTTTATGAAGATTGGATGCAAAATGTAGCCTGTAGAGTGTTAACAAGCTCAAATGTTGACGACGCACGACGAACGGACGCCGGACAAAATCATTAAATGTGATCACAATAGCTCACCTTGCACTTCGTGCATAGGTGAGCTAAAATCAAATTAACCTCGAATATACATTTATCAACAAAATAATATTTTATACTTTTGAAATTGATGTAAAATTTTCATTTGGGTCAGTGTACATAAGAAGTGGTCCGGATAAGGAGGGGTTTACAGCTCTTTTCCCCATAATATCTCTCTTATCGTCAAACCAAAGCCTATGTTGTGGGTACTCAAAAGAATGAGACGATTCTTTTGAGTACCCACAACATAGTGTTAGCGGATAAAAAAAGGATCTAAGAACAAGCATAACGCTCTGGACCTTATCTAGAGCTCTGTATAAGTGAATGTGCTCAATAACTACCAACTATCAGGCATTGGTAACCAGTATAGATCCAGATCAGTTGATTCATCCTGGGTTGAAAAAAACCCGAGTTTTATAAGTATTGTCCAGCCCAGTGGGCAATACTGGGAAAACCCTGGTTTTACTGGGTTTTACATGGTTAATACTGGGCAATATAAAATACTAGTATTTTTTTTTACTAGTTTTGTAAAGTTAAAACTTCAATAAAGAAGTGTTTTATAAGTCTCTGCCTAAGGCCCTTATTAGATACTGTATTAATCTGATTGAGTATTGGTCAAGAAATTATTTGTACATGAATGCACATGAACAATTGTGAACAGTTCTTTCTTTAAAATTAATACATGTAGATTCTCATTCTGTTTGATTTGGTTAAACTGTAAACATGAAACTGAAAGATCCAATTTTTTTTTTTGATAAAGCCTGTAAAACTGTTGTTAGTGCACAAAAGTGAAAGACTTAGAGTACATAGACAAATATGTTTATCAACATATGATGAACCTTCTCCTATTGATAGTAAAGAACTTAGTGTGATAGGGTCACTATTGTGATGACATGGTGAACACTGGTGAAAAGTGTTCACCTTGTGAAATGGTGCAAAGTGTGCATCTTGTAAAAACACTCTCTGGTCAGACCATGTTTAATGAGCAATTCCATCCATGATTATTCAGTCTAGCTTTGGTTGTTGAAGAAGTATGTTGTATCAAAATCAAGTTTTGATAGAAATTAAGTAAGTTGTGCTTTTGTACATTGTTTCATGTGGCTCTGTTTTGAATTGTTTGTTGAGGTTCTTCGGTTTGGATTGATTGAATTTAACTACTCTTGGTACAGCCTGATCTTCATCCAATTAACACATTTCTATCTTTATTCTAAAGTGCACTATTTCTATTTAACATTTCAGTTAACAAGTAAACACAGAAATTGGTAAGTGTTCTATATATGTTGTATGTAATGATATTGTATTACATTGTTGTTTTTAAGTCGCTGTATTGTAATATAATGTCGATTTTAATGTTGTTTTGTAGAGTAAAGGATCATCATATCAGCAAATGATATTATGATCATTTACATATGTATTTAGCATCCAGCTTGTCTGATTTGATTGTAAATTCTTGTTGCCTTATTTTAAAAGGTGTTGTTCAATACAATTTCAGAGGGAAATGCTATCCTTAAGTATATTAAAAACGTTTAACTTCAAAACTTCGTTTTGAGACTAACATTACCAGAAAGTGTTCTTTACAAGAAACACACTTTGCACCATTTCACAAGGTGAACACTTTTCACCAGTGTTCACCAAGTCACCACAATAGTGACCCTATCACACTTAGTATTGGAGATTCAAATGCACAAACTTGTCAGTTAGCCAAGAAACTAATGAGCATGCCTGCAAGTTCTGCTTCCACTGAGAGAATATTTTCCAACTTTGGTTTAATTCAAACAAAACTTAAAAACGAACTAGGCATACAACAAATTAATGTGCAAAACTTGTATTCTGTTATAGAATGTTGAGAGGAAAAGATGAAATTGAATGGTGAACTAGTTGCTCTAAATGTTTCTGTGTATATAATGTATATATTTAGCAATAATGCAATGAAATGCATGACTTAACTATTCTTTGTTAAAATAAGCTTAACAAATCATATTACGCAGTATTGCCCAGTACTGCCCATTTCAGGGAGTATTACCCAGCCCGGGTAAAGTTTAAACCCGGGTTTTACCACTAGAAAAACCCAGGCGGTCAATACTTTGCCAACCCTGGATTCATCTGCGCAGTTGAATTCGGCTCTGTACCAATAACAGAAGAATTTTTTAAACCATTATCCTTAAGACTATTTAGATCAGATTGCATAGATGGGCAGAATTGTTAATTTCTACATTTGAAATAAATATGCCAATAGCAGTCATACAAGACCACAGCTCAAATGAAGAATGCTCTTCTCTAGTTACAAAGACTTGAAGAGCCAAGCCTGGATTTAAACACATGACTGTGTGGTTACTCATTGAACTATCATTGCTTGACTTCCTTTCTTTTTTCTTTTGGCAAAAATAAGTTAAATTCTTTTTCTTCCTGTTAATATGCAGCGGCTCACACTGGAGCATCATTACCATTGCACCTAAGAAAGAGTTACAGTATCTGTGTTTATCAATTACTGACTCGAATCTTTCAACGAAAATACTCAACGTCTCAAGTCTTTACGTGAAGATTATATAATAATACTTCAATCTTGCAGAAAGCTGCAAACCCTTAAGTTGTGGGAAAGGTCTTCATTGGACGTGAAGTGGTGACAACAGACAAATCGATTTTTCTGTGTGACTATTTTGATAAATTCACAGACACACGAAAACCAATGTCTTTTAAGCTTGTTTTTAAAAGAACCAAACAGTAGGGCATAAGTCAACACTTACCAACACCATATCTCTTTTTTGACGGTTTCCATATGTTATCCGTCATTGTTTATATATCCCTTAAACCCTCTCCAACTGTTGTATCATTGTGAACTACCAAAACACTTCCGGATTGAGTAAATATAAATAAATTGTTTTGGTCACGTGACTATATCATATTGCAATAAAAGCAAAGCCTTGAAAGTACTGGTTGGGGAATCAACCTGGTTTACTAGTGTTCTGGCGTGAAGATATGCATTGAAACCACTTCATTTTTGAAACGTTAAATTTACCAAAGTCTTTACTAAAGGTGTGTTGTGCTCACATACAAACATAAATTCAGAGACACCTGCATTTAAAGTAAATCTAAATCACAATCAAAGCACTGAAAGCATTATTGGTATAGGGGCATATATAAGGTGAAAACATAAGGCATAGTTTATATCTATAGACAAACATTGTTGAAACAATGTAACATCGACCTTTAAACAAACTAAAACAAAAATGTTTGAAACAACACAGATTATTGCCTGTAAATAAACAATACCTAATTGATTAAAGTTTGACCCTTTTCTTGTATAAACAAAATAAATCACAAGGGACAAGAGATTGACAAACAAGTATAATATTTCCAGTTCAGTGCCGAAGAAAAAAAATATGAAAAAGGTTTTTACACCTAATAAACAAGATCGGATTTTTGTTTGAAATATTGTAGCGGTCTCCTCATTTCAATGTATAGGTTAAGTGTAACCACATAAGGTTACATACTGACGTCACACATGATGATACTTCAATTTACGCAAATGCAAATACATTAAATTTAAGGTAGTAACCCCACTTCAATTTTAATGCTTTAGCCTATGTTGTTAAGCACAGGACTACAAATCTTTTGAGGGTTTCAAGGTAGTGGTTCGAATCCATCCAGAAGAACAACTATATTTTTTTCTTCCATGTTTTCATTAGCTAACATTTTTTACAGAAGTTTATATTGTATTTCCATTCAGAAGTAATTAAATACATTTCTACACATAAATATTAGCTTCTTTGAAGATTGTATTACTTGCAGTCACGGATGAAATAGGTGGTTGGGAATTTCAAACTCAATTTTCTTTAAAAATGAGACTGTAAAACATTTAGATTTTTTGGCATAGTGTTCCCAAAAGGTTAAAGTTAATTATTAATAAAGAACAGGTCATGAGTATTTCTAGAACTTGTTGATTTTGCTTTTAACCGTCGATGTTCCAATTTTATGCGGTCAAAACAGTATGTTAAAATTGTAATACCATATGGCTATTTCAGTACAGTTTGATTATATTTGTTGGTGATGTCAGGGTCGTAGATAAGAGGGATAAGCAACTCCACCGTACACCTGTTATCTGGTTATAATATCACATGGAGAAATAAAATTGTCCAATTTTGTTACATTTTGTAGCAAATAAAACTTTGAAGTCACATTTGGCACATACACAAAACATACATATTCTGAAAGCTTAAAATTTCAACTTAAGTTAGAGATACAATGATCAACTGGAAAGTCTTTGTATTTTGAATAATGACTGGTTTAAAAGACATAGATATTGTGATTTCTGAATGATATTAAATTTGTTCCAAAGAATAATATACTGACATTATCCATAAGGATAACATATTATCAAAACCTGTAGTACATGTATATCAAAATAGTTTTATCTACTGCGATAGAAGAATCTTTAGACTTCCAGAAAATATCATTTTTATTTTCATATCTTCAATAGTTTTTTAGTGTTACTTGCTACACATGTTGGGGACGGGTGATATCTTAGTATATAATTACTTTCGTATCCCTCTTATCTACGTCCCTGGTGATGTGATCAATAATGTATTATTTCTGAAAGCAAATATATTTCGTGTTACTTTGATACCAAATTATTACCAAAATGTTGATGTCGTTTTTGTCGAAAATTCTGAAATGGGGGTAGGGTAATTCAAATTCATATAAAATTGTTATTTGACGGTAAATTTCTTTTAAATTTTGTTTTTGAATCCAGGAAATGAAAAACATTAAGAAATTATCAAGCTGATCATAGTTTGAAATGATGCCCATAAGGGTCTTACTACCTTAAGTCCAACAATCTATAGACGGGCCTAATATATAAAATAAATCTTGACCTAGAGGTTATAACGGAAACGGTTCATCCCTTTCCCACTTACAGTCGCTTTTTGCCGTATGTGCAGCAGACGACATTTGAAAACATCGTTACAAAAGGAGAAATTGCTCAATGTAGGCAATTTCTACTTTTGCCACAATGGTTTCAATAGTCGACTGTTGTAGAATTGTTGGAGTCACAGCCGATTGATCAAGAAGGGCTTCCTTGACCTCCCGTTTAGCCCAACTCAAGGCCAAAGCAGTGTGTTGCAGAAACAGAGTTTAAATTGCCTCACTCTGAAACTACACTACAGGTGCAAAGAAGCCAGTTACCTTGGAAGATTGTTGAATGGACTACAGGTTCAAGATAGCCAGTTACCTTGAAATTATTGAATGGAATACAGGTACGAGGAAGCCAGTTACCTTGGCAGATTGCTGAATGGACTACAGGTGCGAGAAAGCCAGTAACCTTGGTATATTGTTGAATGGAATACAGGTGCGAGAAAGACAGTTCCCTTTGAATATTGTTGAATGGAATACAGGTGCGAGAAAGCCTGTTACCTTGGAAGAGTGTTGAATGGAATACAGATTCGAGAAAGTCAGTTACCTTGGATGATTGTTGCATGGAATACAGGTGCGAGAAAGCCAGTCACATTGGATGATTGTTGAATGGAATACAGGTGCGAGAAAGCAAGTTATCTTGGAAGCTTGTTGAATGGAATACAGGTGCGAGTAAGCCAGTTACCTTGGATGATTGCTGAATGGAATACAGGTGCGAGAAAGCAAGTTACCTTGGAAGATTGTTGAATGGAATACAGGTGCAAGAAAGCCAGTTATCTTGGAAGATTGCTGAATGGAATACAGGTGCGAGAATGCCAGTTACCTTGGAAGATTGCTGAATGGAATACATGTGCGAGAAAGCCAGTTACGTTGCAAGATTGATGAATGAAATGCAGGTGCGAGAAAGCAAGTTACCTTGGAAGATTGTTGAATGGAATACAGGTGCGAGAAAGCCAGTTACCGTGGAAGATTGCTGAATGGAATGCAGGTGCGAGAATGCCAGTTACCTTGAAAGATTGTTGAATGGAATACAGTTGCGAGAAAGCAAGTTACCTTGGAAGATTGTTGAATTGATTACAGATGCGAGGAATGAATGAATGTATAGTGTGTTATGGTGCATCGACAGCTAAGGCCATTTAGCGGCATTACAATTAAGTAGTACATGTAATATTATTTAAAATTGAATATGTTTGATAGAACTATATAATGGGCAATGATGGAAGTAGAAAAAAGTTTTCAGTAATGGAGAAGAAGTATGATGTAATATAAATAGGGGTGAATATATGTATAAGAGATAAGATGGTCATACAAGAAATTCCGCCCCTATCCATAAATGGACCTCCCAACAACAGAAGACGGTATACGAAATGCGTTGTACGAAAGATGAACACTGAATGAGTGTTTAATGTTTTATGACTAGAATCTATGTACTGGGAATCAGGTGCATCATCCTTTGTAAAGAGCCAAGAATGTGTAAGTCTAGAGTGCCCAATTCGGCATCGAGCTATAATAACCTCTTCTCGACGAATGGACCTGTAAACGGGGTCCCACTCGCCAAGGATTGCTTTGACAGTATGAAGCTTGTAAAAAACATCAGCATCCCATTTGGTTTGCCAAGAAGATTAGATATATTTAAAAATAGTAGGTTTAAAATCCGAATGTGGAACCTTAAACTATGAAATTGGTAAAGATAATGCGGACTAAAAATGCATTTTCATCCGCCTTCTCGTTACCCGCAATACCTAAATGGCAACCAACAGAAAACAAATTTATTAAACTTCAACAGGGATGAAATTCACAAACTGAGCCTGTGATGAAGAAAGTGAGTCAGAGAAAATAATAAAGCGGGTCAGATGTGATTTTTCAGCTATGTCAAGTGCCAGATCAATAGCCTTAAACTCTGCAGAGAAAATCTTTTATTTCATGAAGTTTGGCGTGAAATACATGTTTTTTCAGTTTCAGACTTTTTATGAGCAGCGAGATCAAAACGGAATTCCGCAGTATTAAGTGTCAAAGGAGCTATATCTGGGACTTGATAGATTGCAATAGACTCCATATCCACATGAAAATCTTCAAGAAATGGCTCCATGCGGATACCAAGGGGAGATATTGCATTTGGTTTTTTTAAGAAAAATGTGTTTGAATTGAGGCTGAAAGACAGTTTTGTAAGTAGGGTTATAAGGGTTGGATTTTAATTTCAGTACATACTGAAGGGCAAGTTGCAGTCTTCTAGAAGAGAGCGAAGGTTCATTAGCTTCAGCATAATAAAACTGGAGAGGTTCTAAAAGCTACAAGGGCAAGGCGAAGACCTTGATTATGTATGGGATCAAGCAACTGAATGTAAGATGTGCGAGCAGAACCATATACAATAGAGCCATAATCAAGTTTAGAACGTATAAGAGAGCGATACAAACGTAAAAGTACTTTCCTATCAGCTGCCCAGTCAGAATGGGCTACAACCTTGAAGGTTTAACGCTTTCTGACATATTTTTTTAAAGCTTTAATTTGTAGGAATGAAAGTTTTTGGTCAAAGATTACACCAAGAAACACCAAGAAACTTGAACTCTGGTACAACTTCAATGCAACATTTATTCATATGAAGATCTGGGTCTGGGTGGAAACCACGTTTATTACAGAAGTGCATGCATTTGGTTTTGGTTTTGGAAAATTAAAAACCTTTTATCCAGACCTTGTTTGAAGTTTATTCAAGTATTGATGAATTTGACGTTCTATAATACCCATATTTCTTGAACGAAAACAAATAACAAAATCATTCACATACAGGGAGCAATCAACCCCTGGGTTGATAGCCAGGGGTTGATAGCTTTAACAATATAATTGATTTTCACACTAAATAATGTAACCGATAAGATGCAACCCTGAGGAACACCCATTTCCTGCCCACGAGCACCTGATACGGTGTTAACAACACGAACACGAAAGAGGCGTTCATTCAAAAATGCAGCAATAAATAGAGGTAGACGGCCTCTAAGACCAAAGTCATGGAGATCCTTTAAAATACCTTATTTCCAAGTTGTGTCATAAGCGCTTTCAAGATCTAAGAATACAGAGACAACATGTTGCTTATTAATAAAGCCTTCTCTAATAAAAGATTCAAAACGAACAAGATGATCAATTGTACTTCTTTGCCGACGAAAACCGCTTTGAACATTGACACTAAGATTGTTTGATTCTAGGAACCATACAAGTCTGTCATTAACCATTCGTTCTAATGTTTTGCAGATACAGCTAGTTAAAGCAATGGGACGGTAGTTGCTAGGATTAGAGGTGTCTTTGCCCGGTTTTGGGATAGGTATAACAATAGCCTCTCGCCAAGACAAAGGAAATTAACCAGACTGCCATACATCATTAAAAATATTCAATAAAATAGAAAGAGAAGTGAAGGGTAAAATACTTAAGAAATTGATAATGGATTTTGTCTTGGCCAGGAGAGGTATCATGAGCTTTCCTCAGGGCAGACCCGAGTTATTTTTAAGGAAAACAGTTTGTTATACCGCTCAAGATTTGTTGACTTAAAGTTAAGTTTTTTCTTCTCCTCTGTGGCTTTAAACTTCTGGAGTAATTCTCAGAAGATTGTTTGGCAAAAGTATCAGCTAGAGTATCTACAATGTCCAGAGGGGTGTTGACGGTCTCATTATCAAGAGAAAGATGGTTAATGGATGAATCTTTCCCATTAATTTTTCGAATCATATCTCAAGTCTTTTTAGTCGAAGTGCGACTTGTAAGCCTTGAGACATATTCTGTTCAAGAAGTACGCTTACTGGTTTTGATTGTGCGTCTGGTTTTGGCACGAACAATTCGAAAGCTATTCAGATTATCTGGCGACGGTCTCATGTTAAATTTCCTGAGAGCTTCTTTTCTGTCATGAATAGCTTTCTTGCACTCACCTGTAAACCTTGGTTTACAGGGTCGTTTTGGGTCTGTCGAGGTCTGAGGAATAGACTGTTCAGCTATGTCTATTAGTAGAAATGTAAAGAGTTGCGAAGGGTCATCACAGTCTGTAAATTTGTCACGAGTGATAGACTGCTCACAGGTTTAAGAACTGACGGTTTATCTTCAGTGATAAAGATCGGAAAACAATGGTCGCTTCCACTAGAATCATCAGCAACCTTCCAAGAGAAAACGGGGACTAATGTTGGACTGCACAAAGAGAGATCAATAGATGAGTAAGTGCCTGTTGCTGGATGCAAGTATGTTTTGATAGTTGGATCATTCATAAATGAGAGAATAATTGGAGATGAAGTTTTCTATCTGTTGACCCTTGCGGTTGGTATCATTACATCCCCAAGTGGTACTGTGTGCATTAAACTCTCCAGCTAGAATAAAAGGTGATGGTAATTGGGATATGAGGTAATTCAAAGAGTTGTCATCGATAGTCTTGCTAGGAGGAAGGTATATGGAACAGAGTAATTGTGTTGTGTAAAGAAATCCTCACGGCAACAGCCTGCAGAGGTGCATTCAGCTGTATATGTTTATGCGGTACGTCGTTGTTAATAACAATATAAACTCCACCTTGGGCTTTATCTCCCTCAGTGTGGATTCTATTATAAATTGAGTGGTATTTCAATGAAATACCATCATCTTGTTTTAGGAAAGTTTCTTGAAGACAAAGTGCTACAGGTTTGTGCGAGTTTATTAAAAGCGAAAGTTCTTCGAAATTAGAGCTCACAACACGACAGTTCCACTGGATAATAGAGTTAGCCATTGTGCAAGTAAAACATTACATTTTGGATACTCCATTTTAAGAAGAGATTACTTGGCAGGGTTAAAGAATTTTGTCTCCGCCAAAGAAGTGGACCACGGCCAAATGTTGCTGTTCCACTCATCCTTTTTGTCATGCCAAGTACCTTGCTCAGAATCAGAGGCATCTCATTCGAGTTCCTCCTCTGTGTCCATCTCCTCAAATCCACTAAATCTATTGGATGTATGTATTTGAGGTTGATCGACTTTATTAAGGACTGACATTTCTGGGTTTGGGTCAGGATTTGACGTAGACGCCGAAGATGTAGTCTTTGACTGCTTCACAGAAGAGCTTTGTGACTTAGGTTTTTGAACAATAGAAGGTTTTGATGATGATTTTGCAGGTTCAACAGACGATTTCTCTGAAGATGCAGTTGCATTAGAGGTAGTAGATTGTGCTTGGGTAATTAAAGAAGAATTCGGTTTTGATTTCTTTGAAGATGCAGATTTTTGAACATGGGAAGAAGATGGTTTTGTGGTAGAGGCAGAAGATGGTTTTTCAATGGAAGATGTTTTATTTTGATTTTCTGATATTGATGACCGAGTAGAGATAGTGGGTTATGCTGCAGGAACCAAGCTCCTAAGCTCATCCGCCATCTCTGGGAACTTCCCCAAGAAGAACTTCGCAGGTATGGCAGTTTGACTTTGAGGGCAGAGGCGAGGCTACATTTGCATAGCTTAAATTACTATTAAGTTGAAGTTTGTCCTTCTTCCGTTGTTCCACAATTTTCCGGGCTTCAGGGAAGCTAATGCCTTGAGTGCACTTAATGGTAAGGATTTTTGTTTCATTCTTCCGCACTTGGCAATCCCTGGAATATGTGGGATGAGCAAGCTTACAATTAAAACAGGAATGGAACAAATGGATGTATTTATACATGTTGATTCATGGTGGCCAAACCGCTGACAATTGAAACAGCGCAGGGGTTGGGCACATAGACATCAATCTTCACGACCTGATAACCGATTTTCAATCTTTTAGGAAGAATTGGAGAAGAGAAAGTTAGAATGTAGGTGTTTGTGTTTCTACTTTTTGTCAATTTCTGGTAATACTGATTCTTTTAACTTGAGAAACACCTTGAGGTTGAATATTGGTCAGAATATCATCGTTCGAATCACAGTATGAAAGTTCATTGCAGCGGATTACTCCTTTGCATTGGTTCAATGTTTTGTGAGAGGGTAGACTCTAACTCTAGTTGTATGAAAGGTTGTATACTTAAGAAGGTTGGTAGTTTGTTGCTTAGAAAAGCATTCAACAAGGATTGTACTATTTTTCAATTTCTTTACAGATTTTAGAGTGCCCAAGATGCTAGAGATTTGCTTCTCAATAACAAAAGGTGATATGTTTGTGACAGGGGTAGAAGGATCTTCTGCCTCTATTACAACAAAACGAGCAAAGTGAAAAGGAGATTGAGATGAGTCAGTTTCGGATTCAGATTCTGAGAGGAGACGCTTGGCAGTTTTCTTTGGAGTTGACATGTTAAAGTTAGAGTGTTCATCACAGATGATCTTCACCCACCTTGGAGCCCAACATGGGGACATGATCTGGGGAAACCTAACACAGATCATGCCAGGGATACATCAATGATATACTCAGAATGAAAGGGCTAGACTGGACAAATATATTCCCGTAGAACGTAATTCCAAGCTTGACTATCTTTGGGAGGTTACAAGTGTCAATCAAATACAAAAATAGCTTTCACCTGATTAGCTCGTGAGCCACCGCTTCTTGTGCATCTGAGAAAATATGGTTAAGAAGAAATGTTTAAAAAGTAGAAAGAAATGCATAATAAGTATGCGATGAGGATGAAATGTGAAATATTATGCCCAATGGCAAAGCATGACCAGTCGATTGAACAGGACGGGCTTCCCTGACCTCCCGTTTACCCTAACTCAAGGCAAAAGCAGTATGTTGCAGAAACAGAGTTTAAATTGCCTTACTTTGAAACTACTCAACCACCAGGTCCTCGTCATCAGGCGACACGGGTTGCAGCCCACGGCAAACGGGCAGGCACATCGTTGGGGTTCTACCAACTGTAGTTCGACAACCGGGCTATTTCTATCCCCCCGCCTAGCTGGTGGGAGGAAGATTGTTGAATTGAATACAGGTGCGAGAAAGCCAGTTACCTTAGAAGATTGTTGAATGGAATACAGATTCGAGTCAGCCAGTTACCTTGGAAGATTGTTGAATGGAATACAGGTGCGAGTAAGCCAGTTTCCTTGGTATATTGTTGAATGGAATATAGGTGCAAGAAAGCCAGTTACCTTGGTAGATTGTTGAATGGAATACAGGTGCAAGAAAGCCAGTTACCTTGGAAGATTGTTGAATGGAATACAGGTGCGAGGAAGCCAGTTACCATGGTAGATTGTTGAATGGAATACAGGCGCGAGGAAGCCAGTTACCTTAGTAGATTGTTGAATTGAATACAGGTGCGAGTAAACCAGTTACATTTGAAGATTGTAGAATGGACTACAGGTGCGAGGAAGCCAGTTACCTTGGAAGCTTGTTGAAAGGAATATAGGTGCGAGGAAGCCAGTTACCGTGGTAGATTGTTGGATGGAATACAGGTGTGAGTAAGCCAGTAACCTTGGTATATTGTTGAATGTAATACAGGTGCCAGTAAGCCAGTTACCTTGGACGATTGTTGAATGGAATACAGGTGCGAGGATACCACAATACGCCTGACACGACTTTGCTTGACCCTTGCGTTCAGTATCGTAGTAATATTAATAGATTAAAGAGTAAAACATGCCAATTAAATCCGGGATTAACATGGGCGCTTCACACTTCTTCAATTGCAAAGTCCGTTTTGGTTTTGTTGTTGTTATTCAGTCGACTTTAACAGGTTTCAAAGAAACTATATAAAGGCGATTAAGAATGAACAATGAATTGGTAATTGTGGTGAATGACAATGGAATTAGTGAGATTTAAAGAATGCTTCATATCTTTCAGGCAGAATTAACAGTCGAAGTTGTCTTAACAGTATTACTATCACGTATTGTATCGTTTGCAGAATACATCGAGTTTAGGGGAATTGTATTGACGAATTTTAATGAATTGAGTTGTTACGCATATATGCTGCTTTAACGTTGAACTTGGTCGTCATTTTAATATTGAAAGAGAAAATCGAATTTGTGTATATTGCTTTATGCAAAAAGATGCCTTAGTGATCGAGGATGAGTTTCATGCCTTTTTTATTTATTTCAGGTGTTTAGAGTCCTTGTGGATAAGCTCGGGCGAACGGCAGTAGAAGATTTCGAAGCAGGTGAGCTTAATATAATTCAAATCAGTTCGATTCAATATATTTTATTGGCATATAACAAATACATGTTGTCGTCAAAATTCACAATACATTCGAAAGCATATTGCACAATTCATAAGTTTAACCATCTCTTTTAAGATTAGTATATTTGGACAATTTGTTCTCAGAATCTTAAAGATAATGATTGAAATAAAAATTATAATGAAGATACAATTATCATTATGTAAATATCATAATAATAAGCATACAATTATCATTATGTTAATTTTCATAATAATAAAGATACACTTATCATTATGTAAATATAAAACATATGCCAGCTTAACATAAATGTGCTCTACACAAATACAAAATATATATCTATATAAAACTTTTATTTATTTTAAGCCGCATGGAGAGCCATAAGAGACATATTTCCAGGAATTCCAATCAAGGGCTGTGTCTTCCACTGGAACCAAGCGGTGTATCGACACGTCCAACAGTATGGCTTGGCGTGGAACGGGTATGCATGAGTATATCCGTCAACTGATGGCGCTACCCTTCCTCCCAGCTAGCCATATTCGCCCGACATTTGATCACCTCAAGACGAAGGCCAACACAACACAGCTGAAACGATTTGTAGATTATATTGAGAGACAATGATTCGATCATCCGATCTTTGATGTGTCGTCATGGTGTGTCTTCCGCCAGACGGTAAGAACAAATAACGACGTTGAAGGTATGTAGATATATTCCGATCTTATTACATCCCAATATCAGTACACACTTCAACGTATTTCGTTACTGGCAGAAAACATATATGACTCTTAAAACCCACGAAGCAGATTCATAGCAGATGTATAGCAATCTTGTAACTCGGATATATTATCAATATTAATATTATCATCAAATATAACAATTTAAAGCATTCTACTGTAAATAAATAGAGGTTATTCACGACGTCTTTTCTATAATTGCTTTTGTGTTCATCGAGATTCTATTTTGAAGTTTGTGCCTTGTTTAAATTTGAAAATATTTGCTACTTTCATTTCAGGCTGGCATGATCGTATAAATAGCAAGGCTGGTATGTGTGGATTAGGGTTTTACCGCATAGTACCATTGCGGAGTCGCGAGGCCACGTTGATGGCGCTATCATTGAGAAGCGGTGATCTCCAACGTGACCGTCGAGGGGTAACGCGGCGTCTGGAGGAACGTCTTCAACTGAATTGGGACCGATATATGGAAAAAGAAATGTCTACGGCAGCGTTTCTGCGAGGTTGTGGATCCCTGTATGGTGTTCGGTCAACTGTACAGGGGCCTGAGATGATTTAGTTGATACAAAAGAACATTATGAGTTAAATTAATTCCACTATATTTCCCACAATTATTTCAAAATTTAATGCTTTCTATTCATATATTCATTTGTTTTCGAAAAAGTGAAAAATAATATTGTGTGATTTAAATTCTATGTATTCTATCAAACTTTTGTTTGTTAATTAAAAACAATGTGTGATTTAAATTTAATTGTTATTTGATATATTGACGTATTCTATCAAACTTATTTTCCTTAATTAAACAATGATAATCGTGTATTCATTTTCTTTTTCATTTCCCCTTTTCACTCGTTTTTCACGACAAATATTAAAATTACGACGAACATAAAAGTGGGCAATAAATATACCTATCACTGCATTATAAAATGTAGAAAAGGCCGAGTTGACCCGTGACCATCTATATACGTGGTTTAATGCTTTACCAATCTTACAGATTTTTTATTGTCTTCTTCAAAATGAAAATCCATTAGTTATTAAAAATTTAGCCTTTTATGTTTCAAAGCTTTTTGAAGAAATTTGATTGTGCACATTACTACATTGTAAGTTGAATGTAATATAATATGTATGTATTGTGGGCCGGAGGCTTATGTTTAAACTTATTTATTTTACATCGATTGCGAAACAAGCCTTTGGCTTAGATTAATCACTCTCGATGAGGCTTATTACACAAATAAACTATTATATTGTATTGTTAGCACTGATTTATAATCATTGTCCTCTTCAACAACATTTATTCATACTGTAATGAAATAAAAATTAAAAATTAAAAAAATCCCAGCAAAACTGCGAAAAAAACCTAAAAAGCTTATCGAGTCAAAGGAATATCACCGCGAATATGCGATGGTTCCATCGCAAATCCGCGATTATCCGTTTTATTTACCCCTGGGGCTATCTTGTTGCGTCCGTTGTGGTAAAGAAAATCAAATCGCGGTGATGGGTGGTTCTTGATGGACCAAAAATATTGTCCGCAGTGGCTCGGGGACGATGTGTTTTCCGCATGATCTGTACTGTAGTGTTAACTAGATTTTTCTCAAATTTGGCCTAGTGACCTAGTGTTTGACCAGACATTGACCCATATTTGAACTTAGCCTAGATATCATCAAGACAAACATTCTAGTAAAGTTTCAACATGTTCATGTTAAAGAACACGGCTTCCAGAGTGTTAACACGATTTTACTTCAATTTGGCCTAGCGACCTAGTTTTTGACCCGACATTACCTATATTCGAACTTGGCCTAGATATCACTATGAAAAACATTCTGACATGCTCAAGTTCAAAATGCGACTTAAAGAGTGTTAACAAGATTTTCATTTAATTTGATCTAGTGACCTAGTTTGTGAGCCTAAACGACCCAGTTTCGAACTTGGCCTAGATTTGATGGAGATGTATGTTCTGATAAACTTTTATGATGATTGGATGCAAAATCTTGCCTCTAGAGTGTTTACAAGCAAATGTTGACGACGTACAATGGACAAAAGGCGATCACAAAAACTCACCTTGAGCACTTCATGCTCTGGTGAGCTAAAAATGTGATTCAACTCGACTCAATCAATCTAGCATAAAACCTTTAGAGGCAAGTCTTAAATAACCATCGAAGTAAAGCTTTTAAGAGTATTGTTAAATACATATCCAATGGTAAATCTTCAACAACATCTTCCGTAAAGCTTCCCTCATATCTGTGGCAAAATATTAAAGGGAAACATTCAAAAACTTAAATTAAGAAAAATATTTATTAACATTTACAGTAAAGATTCCAAGAGAGAATATCTACCAAAATATAACAAGTAAAATCTTCAAAACATCTACTATAAAAATTTGAAGGAAAAACCTCTAACATCTTTTGTGAATGAGTCAAGTGAAAGCTTCAATGATATCAGCAGTGAAGATTTGAAAGGAAATCTTCAATAACATCTGCAGTAAAGATTCAAGGGAAATCATATTTACAGCTACAGTAAATATTCAAGGAAAATCATTGCTTACATGTGCTGTAAAGAATTCAAGGGAAATCATTAATAAAAGATGCAGTAAATATTTCAAGGTAAATGTTCAATAACATCTTCAGAAAATAGTTCAAGGGAACTATTCAGTTAAGATTTAAAGAGAAACCTTCACTTACATCTGCAGTAAAGATTTTAAATCAGATCTCTGAATTCAATATATGAGTATAATTATAAAATCAGATAATTTAAAATAAATATGAGAATAAACTGTTTATATGATAGGATAGTTTTCAGGAACCTATAATTTGGAATTACATATGGAAAAAGATTTAATGGCACAAAACAAATCTTGTTTTATCAAAATATAATTAACAGTATATTGATAGTTGTGACGACTGAATAGTTTGTTACCCTCCCTCTCTAACATGCAGAGGAATTGGACAAATTTGCACAAGACAAAATGTTGTTAACAAAGTGGCCAAATGAAAAATTTCTCAATTTATAACAACATATTCAATTCTTTTCAATTCTTTAATTGTTATCCAAAATAAAAAATATATAAGTCAATTTAGCAAAAAACAAGAGTGCCAGTGCCGCCACAAAATATATAAAGATCAAGATTGGTCCTTTTAATTATTGCTTTTAACATGATGTATCACAAGACTACCCTTGGAATCTCTATCAAAATGGCCGAACCGAAAAATGGTAATTTCATGAAAAAAAATCACAAAACTACCATTATGGTAAAACAATCATTTAATGGAAAAGAAACAGCAAACAAAGTATTGGATTGGATTGTTGGAGCTTAATGTCCCAGTCAACAAATTATTTCAGTCAGGAAGAAAATAGGATACATATAAACAGAGATAGAACCCTATAGAGGCTTCCGATATGAAAGTAGGTCAAATGGCAGTGTCGATATGTATCCTTTTTTCCTTCTGAGCATAACTCTTGCAAAAATCACTCTACCGGATAATCCCTGCTTTATGCACTTCTACCTGTTTGGAAACTTGAGTTGCGTTCTCAAGTGAATATGCTATAGAGACCAAGTTTCGAAAGGCATAACTATTGCAAAAATCGCTGAACCGGAAAATCGCCGCTTCATGCACATCTACCCATTATAGTAATGATATTGACCAAGTTTTGAAAAGATTCAGTCAGAAACGTTGGAGGAGTTGCGTTCACAAGCCGCAATATCAATCAGCTACAGAGACTAAGTAACAAGGGACATAAATCTTGCAAATATCAATGAACCGGAAAATCGCCGCTTCACGCACATCTACCCATTACAGTAATGATATTGACCAAGTTTTGAAAAGATTCGGTCAGAAACATAGGAAGAGTTGCGTTCACAAGGCTGCAATATCAATCAGCTACAGAGACTAAGTTACAAGGGACATAAATCTTGTAAATATCAATGAACTGGAAAATCGCCGCTTCATGCACATCTACCCATTATAGTCATGACATTGACCAAGTTTTGAAAAGATTTGGTCAGAAACATAGGAGGAGTTGCGTTCACAAGGCTGCAATATCAATCAGGTACAGAGACTAAGTTACAAGGGACATAAATCTTGCAAATATCAATGAACCGGAAAATCGCCGCTTCATGCACATCTACACGTTATAGTTATGACATTGACCAAGTTTTGAAAAAGATATGGTCAGAAACGTAGGAGTTGCGTTCACAAGAAATGGACATACGGACGTCAACCGGACGGACAGACGGAGAAGATGACGCCAATATACCACCGCCCAAAATCATTTTTTACACAAAGATTAAAACACCTGCAGAATGACAGTGAGATCTATGCAATTTTAAAACACTTAAAACACATGTATATCAATTAACAAGAATTACGCGTAATTAAATGTCTCCTGCTTTGCCTATCAATGCAAGTGTAAAAGACAACAAGAGCTGTCCGCAAGACAGCATGCTCGACTATTTGGCCATTTGATACTATAGACAACAGTTGTTACTGAGACGGTGGCTTGATAGAATTTAACTATAAATCAAGTTGGATATGTCTTGTTTGAACAGCGTAGATCTGCTGTTTGTGAGAAAAGGCCTTTCATGCAAAACGTTAACCCAAATTTCTAACTTCAAAACGGACCATAATTTAAAATAAATTCAGTCAGGAGTTGCCTAACCTGATTGTTTGATACCTTTAAAGACTATATTGAAGTATTAAATCAATCCCTGAGTGGTTACTGAGATATGTGCATGAAAGTACCATGCATGCAAAACTTAAATCAAATTTTCAAGGTCAAACAAGGGACATAAATTGTAATAAATTCATACAAGAGTTATCTAACTTGACTGTCTGACTTACCTGAAGAAATGAATGAAGTTTCAAGTCGATATCATTAGTCGTTACTGAGATATATCCATGAAAGTACATGTACCTTGCATGCAAAACTTTAACCAGAATTTCTAAGTAAAAAAAAGGGGCATAATCTGCCTTATAAGCTGAAAAGAGTTATCAAACTTGATTGTTTATATAGGTGTGATGGTTGGGAAGGTATGTATAGTTTCAATGCAATGCATCAAGTAGTTACTAGGATATGGACTCTTAATGTCATTGCACGCAAAACTTTAACCAGAATTTCCAAGTAAAAAAAGGGGCATAATCTGCCTTTTATGCTGAAAAGAGTTATTAAACTTGATTGTTTATATAGGTGTGATGGTTGGGAAGGGTTATATAAAGTTTCAATGTAATGCATCCAGTAGTTACTAAGATATGGACTCTTATTAATGTCATTGCCCGCAACATTTTAATAAGAATTTCTAAGTAAAAAAAGGGCTATAACTTGCAGTAAATGCAGGATAGAGTTATCTTATTTGATAATCTACATAGGTGTGATGGTTGGGAAGGGTTGTATAAAGTTCAATTGAATGCATCAAGTAAATACAGAGATATGGACTCGTAATGTAGTTGCATGCAACACTTTAACCAGAATTTCTAAGTAAAAAAAAGGGCATTATTGTGTCAAAATCTGATATAGAGTTTTAGGACTTGTCCTGCAAGGTCATTTGATGATGTCCAATAAGTGTGTGAAGTTTTAAAGCTATAGCATCTGGAGTTTTTGAGAAAAAGCCTTGCATGCAAAACCTTAACCAAAATTTCTATGTCCAAAAAGGGGCATAATTGTGTCAAAATCTGATATAGAGTTATGGGACTTGTCATGCAAGGTCATTTGATGATATCCAATAAGTGTGTGAAGTTTCAAAGCAATAGCAAGTGACTGTAATAGCTCTCATATTCTTTGAATAGTCGAGCTAAAAAGTAAATTAACAAAACTCTTGTTTGAACTAAACACAAACGTAAATATTTAGCAGATATGTTTAATTTTCATTATCCACTGAAATTCAGGTATTTTAACCCCATTAAATGAGTGTGCATAATCTGAAATCATTTTAACAAATAAACTAACAAATCTTTGAGCTAAACACAATTGTAACAAGAGGGCCATGATGGCCCTAAAACGCTCATCTGAATTATGCAATGTAATTTCACGTGCAAAACACATCAAGACAATTATTCTGACAAAATTTCAACATGCTCAAGTACAAGATGCAACCTCCAGAGTGTTAACACGATTTTCCTTAATTTTAGCCAAGTGACCTACTTTTTAACCTAATAAATTTAACCCATATTCAAACTTAGATTCAGACATTAAGACAAACATTTTGACCAAATTTGAAGCCACTGAAACAAAAAATGCGGCTTCTACAGTAGTAAAAATTAAAAATGCAGGCTCTTAACAAGATTTGCCTTCAATTTGGCCTAGTTACCTAGTTTCTGACCCAATATCACCCATATTCGTACTTGACCTAGATATCATTAAGACAAACATTCTGACAAACTGCTGAAGCAAAGATTGCGGCCTCAAGTGTTAACAAATTTTAAGCAGCTGAAGCAAACAATGCGGATTTTACAGTGTTAACAAGATTTTCCTTTACTTTGTGACCTTCTCTTTTGACCCAACATGACCCATATTCGAACTTTACCTACATATCATCAAGACAAACACTCTGATAACGTTTCAACATGCTCAAGTTAAAAATGCGGCCTTCAGAGTGTTAACAAGATTTTCCTTAAATTTGACATAGTGACCTAGTTTTTGACTTCATATGGCCTCGTTTTGAAATTGTCCAAGATTTGATTGAGATGAATGCTATGATAAACTTTCATGAAGATAGGATGCAAAATGTAGCCTGTGGCGTGTTAACAAGTCAATTGTTGACGATGGACGACGTACAACTGACGCCGGACAAAATGTGATCACAATACCTTACCTTGAGCACTTTTTGCACAGGTGAGCTAAAAATGTGGCCTCCAGAGAGTTAACAAGATTTCCCTTCAATTTGACCTAGTGACCTAGTTTTTGATCTCATATGGCCCATTTTCGAACTTGTCCAAGATTTGATGGAGAGGAATGTTTTGAAAAACTTTCATGAATATCTGATGTAAAATGTAGCCGAACACAAAAACTCACCATTGAGCACTTTGTGCTCTGGTGTGCTAAAAAGAGTGAACCGCTTTTCTGGATTTTTTTTTTAGTCATTTATATTTAAAGCATCTTACAGAAAAAGTTGTATCACCTAATAAATTTGTAATGATGAACAAATTGTGGAAAAATGTGAAGAGACTTTTTATGCAATATTTCCATTATCTATACTAAAGGCATAGAATATTGTCTGCAATAGCAGAAAGGATTGACAGACAAGTCTTCTATCATTCTGAAGGGAATCTAGTTCTATGTATCAAGTTGGCTCTATCACTGAGTATATGTATTTCGTCTTGTATTCTATCTGTTATATACTTTCTCATCTCAACCTGAAATACAAAAGAGTAAATGATCGTTCCATCCCATTTAACCATGGTTTATTGCTTTCCAACTTATATGTAAAAAAAATCTGCAGCAGAAGACCTTGAAAACATCTAGGCAAAGATATGTCAATCCTTTCCAATATACAGATGCATTTAGACGCATCTGCACCAGACACTTTTTAAAAATATTGTAGAACAAGAGGGCCAAGATGGCCCTAAATCGATCACCTAATTGATAGTAAATTAGTAGCAAATATTTAACTGCAAATATCTGGGAAAATTTGATCAAGGATTGCAAATGAAACTGCAAGGAGTGGACACTTCTCAAGAAACAGCTTATCAGTAAAGGCCATTTATATCTTGAAATCTAACAAGAACTTTAATAAGAATGGAATTATAAAGTTTTTGTCATTTTGCACCTTTCCTGATGCCGCCTTGCTGCCCTGTTTTTCAACGAAATCAATATGGCTTCAACAGTTTATTTAGAGTGTCACTTATATAAAGGAACATTTCTACCAAATTATCTTGCAATCGCACAAGCAGATTATGGAGGAAAAGGATTTTAAAATGTGGGTATTTTTCTCACTTTCTGATGCCGCAGCAACCAAAGTTCTCAATGGAATTTAAATCTTTGAACAATTTTGAAAGAGGACCACCAAAGGAACATTCCTGTGATGTTTTGTGGAAATTGGTCTATTGGAATGGTAGGAGTTGGTTGTCATTTGTAGCTAAAAGTTCAATTTACCCCTTTCGTGATGACGCCTGGTTGATATGATTGTGTAACCAATCAAAACGGCTTAAACAAATTAAATAAAGGATCAATACAGTAAGATTCGTATTATATTTTCTTAAAATCAGACAAACACTTTCATAAAAATGTAATTTTCAAATTTTGTCATTTTGCCCCTTTTCTGATGCCGCCTGACTGCCATGTTTTTTTACCAATCAGTATGGCTTGAACAATTTTTATAGAGGGTCACCCAAGAAACATTTCTACCAAATTAAATTTGAATCTGACAGGCAGATTCGGAGGAGAAGATTTTTAAAGTTTGGACATTTTGTCCCCTTTCTGATGCCGCAGCAACCAAAGTTCTCCATGGAATTTAAATCTTTGAACAAATTTGTAAGAGGACCACCAAAGGAACATTCCTGTGATGTTTTGTGGAAATTGGTCTATTGGAATGGTAGAAGTTGGTTGTCATTTGTAGCTAAAAGTTCAATTTACCCCTTTTGTGATGACGCCTGGTTGCTATGACTGTGTAACCAATCAAAACGGCTTTAACAAATTAAATAGAGGATCATTAAAGTAAGATTCGTATTATATTTTCTTAAAATCAGACGAACACTTTCATAAAAATGTAATTTTCAAATTTTGTCATTTTGCCCCTTTTCTGATGCCGCCTGACTGCCATGTTTTTCGACCAATCAGTATGGCTTGAACAATTTTTATGGAGGATCACCCGAGGAACATTTCTACCAAATTATATTTGAATCTGACAGGCAGATTCGGAGGAGAAGATTTTTAAAGTTTGGACATTTTGTCCCCTTTCTGATGCCGCAGCAACCAATGTTCTCAATGGAATTTAAATCTTTGAACAATTTTGAAAGAGGACCACCAAAGGAACATTCCTGTGATGTTTTGTGGAAATTGGTCTATTGGAATGGTAGAAGTTGGTTGTCATTTGTAGCTAAAAGTTCAATTTACCCCTTTTGTGATGACGCCTGGTTGCTATGACTGTGTAACCAATCAAAACGGCTTTAACAAATTAAATAGAGGATCATTAAAGTAAGATTCGTATTATATTTTCTTAAAATCAGACGAACACTTTCATAAAAATGTAATTTTCAAATTTTGTCATTTTGCCCCTTTTCTGATGCCGCCTGACTGCCATGTTTTTCGACCAATCAGTATGGCTTGAACAATTTTTATGGAGGATCACCCGAGGAACATTTCTACCAAATTATATTTGAATCTGACAGGCAGATTCGGAGGAGAAGATTTTTAAAGTTTGGACATTTTGTCCCCTTTCTGATGCCGCAGCAACCAAAGTTCTCAATGGAATTTAAATCTTTGAACAATTTTGAAAGAGGACCACCAAAGGAACATTTCTGTGATGTTTGGTGGAAATTGTTCTTGCGGTTCAGGAGGAGATGATGTTTAAAGCTAAAAGTTAACGCCGGACGGACGGACGGACGGACGACGGACAAAAAGTGATCAGAATAGCTCACCTTGAGCCTTCGGCTCTAGGTGATCTAAAAAGGCAAATTGCATAAAGAGTAAGTTCCTCATTTGCAAAAATGATTTCAGCTTTATTCAATAATGATACTTCCAGTTATGGAGATATTCCATAATTTTTTTAATATGATTTCAAATTTATCTCCAGTAGATTTGCAGTATGTCGGAAAGGGTCTCTATAAATAAAAGTATTGAATGTAGTTGAAACATTGTAACAAAAGCCATCTGTTGCAGATGTGCCTTATTGTGACTGCATGTAAGAAATTGGTTTGCAACAGGATATTATATCACATTTTACTTGTGTGTTCTATTTCTATTTCCTTTGTCTGGGGGCTAAACGTTTGAACTGTAGATTACATACCCACAAAACATCTCAACTAACAAGGTTATTGGTAAATTGAGGTTTAGAAATAACACATCTCAACTAACGAGGTTATTGGTAAATGGAGGTTTAGACACTTAAACATCTCAACTAATGAGGTTATTGGTAAAACAAGAGGGCCATGATGGCCCTGGATCGCTCACCTTAATTATACAATGTACTGCAATGCAAAACACATCAAGAAAATTATTCTGAATGCAACCTCCAGTGTTAACAAGATTTTCCTTTATTTGGCCTAGTGATCTATATTTCTTTACCTGATATGACCCATATTCCAACATGGACTAGATATCATCAAGACAACATTCTGACAAATTTTCAACTTGCTCAAAGTAATAATGTGGCCTCCGGAGTTTGAACAATATTTTCCTTTATTGACCTTGTTTCTGACCCAACATGACCCAATTTCAAGATGCTGAAGCAAAAAATGTGGCATTTAAAGTGTTGACAAGATTTTCCTTCAATTTGGCCTAGTGACCTAGTTTTTAAACCTACATGACACAAATTCGAACTTGGCTTAGATATAATTTAAACATTCTCATTAAATGTCAAGCTGCTGTAGCAAAAAAAGTGTCTTCTACAGACTTAACAAGATTTTCCTTCAACTTGGCCTATTCTTACCCAATATGAACTGTATTCGAACTTGAACTAGATATCTTTAAGACAAACATTCTTATAAAATTTCAAACTTCTGAAGCAAAATTTGCGGCATCTAAGGTGTTAACAAGATTTTCCTTCAATTTGACCTAGTGACCTACTTTTTGACCAATCATAACCCATGTTCGAACTTGACCTATATATCATCAAGACAAACATTCTGATAAAGTTTCAACATACTCAAGTTGAAAATGTGGCATCTAGAGTGTTAACAAGATTACCCTTTAATTTGGCCTAGTGACCCGTATTCGAATTTGACCTAGGTATCATTCAGCTCATCATTCTGACCAAATTTCAAGCTGCTGAAGCAAAAAATGCGGCTTCTACAGTGTTAACAAGATTTCCCTTCAATTTGGCCTAGTGACCTAGTTTTTGAACCGGCAAGACCCATATTCGAACTTGGCCAAGATATTATTCAGCTCAACATTCTGAACAAATTTCAAGCTGCTGAAGCTTGCTGAGGTTTCTGACCCAATATGACCCATATTCGAACTTGACCTAGATATTTTTAAGACAAACATTCTGACAACATTCAGACTGCTGAAGCAAAAATTGTGTCCTCTGGAGTGTTAACAAGATTTTCCTTCAATTTGACCTAGTGACCTACTTTTTGACCCGACATGACCCATGTTCGAACTTGACCTACATATCATCAAGACAAACATTCTAATAAAGTTTCAACATGCTCATATGGCCCAGTTTCGAACTTGTCCAAGATTTGATGGAGATGAATGTTCTGATAAACTTTCATGAAGATAGGATGCAAAATGTAGCCTGTAGAGTGTTAACAAGCTCAAATGTTGACGATGCGAGATTGCCGGATGCCGGACAAAATGTGATCACAATAGCTCACCTTGCACTTCATACATAGGTGAACTTAAAAGGTTTAGACATTTAAACATCTCAACTAACAAGGTTATTGGTAAATGGAGGTTTAGACAATTAAACATCTCAACTAACAAGGTTGTCAAAATCTACACAAATTGCCAGAATCTTATGCAAGTAATATTTGGACAGTATAGATCCTGATCAGACTGATCAGATGCATAAGTTTATCTGGATCTTCACTGTTCTCAAAAGTCAATGCTCAAATGTACTTTATATTAGTTCAAAACATCTCCAGCAAAGTACTGAAAAGAAAGACTAGTTCAAAAAGCCAAATGGTTAAGAAGGAACAAATGTGTCAGCAGCTCATATGTCAGTTAGTTGATGTGTGAATGACAGATGATTGGGATGGACAGATGATTGGGATGGACAGATGATTGGGATGGTGAATAGTAAAGAATGACCGATGATTGGGATGGACAGATAGTAAAGAATGACAGATGATTGGGATGGACAGATAGTAAAGAATGACAAATGATTAGATGGACAGATAGTAAAGAATGACAAATGATTGGGATGGACAGATAGTAAAGAATGACAAATGATTGGAATGGACAGATAGTAAAGAATGACAAATAATTGGGATGGACAGATAGTAAAGAATGACAAATGATTGGGATGGACAGATACTAAATAATGACAGATGATTGGAATGGACAGATAGTAAAGAATGACAGATGATTGGGATGGACAGATAGTAAAGAATGACCGATGATTGGGATGGAAAGATAGTAAAGAATGACCGATGATTGGGATGGACAGATAGTAAAGAATGACCGATGATTGGGATGGACAGATAGTAAAGAAAGACATATGATTGGGATGGACAGATAGTAAAGAATGACAAATGATTGGGATGGACAGATAGTAAAGAATGACAAATGATTGGGATGGACAGATAGTAAAGAATGACAAATTATTGGGATGGACATATAGTAAAGAATGACAGATGGTTGGGATGAACAGATAGTAAAGAATGACAAATGATTGTGATGAACAGATAGTAAAGAATGACCGATGATTGGGATGGACAGATAGTAAAGAATGACAAATGATTGGGATGGACAGATAGTAAAGAATGACAGATGATTGGAATGGACAGATAGTAAAGAATGACAGATGATTGGGATGGACAGATAGTAAAGAATAACCGATGATTGGGATGGACATATAGTAAAGAATGACAAATGATTGGGAAGGCAGATAGTAAAGAATGACAGATGATTGGAATGGACAGATAGTAAAGAATGACAAATGATTGGGATGGACAGATAGTAAAGAATGACCGATGATTGGGATGGACATATAGTAAAGAATGACCGATGATTGGGATGGACAGATAGTAAAGAAAGACAAATGGTTGGGATGGACAGATAGTAAAGAATGACAAATAATTGTGATGAACAGATAGTAAAGAATGACCGATGATTGGGATGGACAGATAGTAAAGAATGACACATGATTGGGATGGACAGATAGTAAAGAATGACAGATGATTGGAATGGACAGATAGTAAAGAATGACAGATTATTGGGATGGACAGATAGTAAAGAATGACCGATGATTGGGAATGACAGATAGTAAAGAAAGACAAATGATTGGGATGGATAGATAGTAAAGAATGACAAATGATTGGGATGGACAGATAGTAAAGAATAACAAATGATTGGGATGAACAGATAGTAAAGAATGACAAATGATTGGGATCGACAGATAGTAAAGAATGACAAATTATTGGGATGGACAGATAGTAAAGAATGACAGATGGTTGGGATGGACAGATAGTAAAGAATGACAAATGATTGGGATGGACAGATAGTAAATAATGACAAATGATTGGGATGAACAGATAGTAAAGAATGACAAATGATTGGGATGGACAGATAGTAAAGAATGATTACAATATGTCATCCTTTGCAGGTCACACAAATAGTATGATTTAAAAATATGTCTGCGCATCAGTAAAATATTATCTATGTCACAGTAAGGGTTTAAACCTGGTCTCAACATGCATTAATGTTACCTCTGATTTATTTAACCTTTTCATCTCAGCCACATCACTGCTGAAATCCAAAGTATCTCCCACCAAAATCGTCACTTTCTAAACAAAACAGAAAATAATTTTAGGTTTGAGGTTTCTTATAAAACGCCCACTAGTGGCAATGTTATTGATAAAATCTAAATAATTTCAAGTCTATGTAAAGGGTCACCCAAGGAACACTTGTGCTAAATTATTTTAAAAGCAGGCCTACACTTTTGACAAGAAGATTTTAAAAGTTTTCACTAAATATACATAAAACGAAAATAAGCACCCCCCCCTGGCACCTATGTTATTCCACGGATCTCAATAGTTAACATTATTTGTGTAAAATTATTTTCAAATCGGGCATGTACCTTTGGATTTTTTTTAAGCTTTCACTATTTAAACTTACAAAGAAAACAAGCTCTAGCAACCATATTTTCCAGCAGATCAGATTTTTTTTTTGAACAATCTTCCATGAGGTTCACTTAAGGAACATTTGAGCAAAATTATTTTCAAATCTGGGGAGTACTTTTGGACGGGTTTTTATTTCAAAGGTTTCACTATGTATACAAATAAGGAAAACAAACTCCGCCCACTGACAGCCATGTTTTTCAACGGATCAGAAAATATTTAACAGGCTTTGAGGAGGCCCCCCCCCCCCCTTTTGTGGAGGTATAATTATTGGAAAAGGTTGAAAACATAGTGGTAATTTTAGAAATTGCTAATTTTGTGCAATTTGTCCTTTGGCAAAAATGTTATAGAGGCATCTGCTGAAGATGCTTCAAAATAGGTCTGCATTGTATGAAATAGTTGTTTCCAGCACATTCCTATAAGCCTATAAGTATCCCATTCTCTTACCTTCAAATGTAAAGACCACAGAAAGTACTTGTGTTATGATACTTTCAGAGCCATCTGCTTTGATTTCATTTGTTTGCCATTAATCACTACCAATAAGAAGACCATGTTGGTCGTGTAACGCTCACTCTAGTTCTAAAGCTCGGTATGATAACAATTTCATAAATAACACTTTAAAAAGAAGTCATTTGATAGACAAGCTAAAATACAGCTTCTAGGGTGGTCCCTATATTTTTCTTAAATTTGTTGGATTTACCTATTTTTTTACCCTTGGTGACCCTTATTTTGACCTTAGCCTAAATATCGTCAAGACAAACAATCTAACAATGTTTGAAAATGCTCAAGTCAAAAACGTCGCCCACAAGAATTATAAATTTATTTAGGCATAGGACCTAGTTTTTGACCCAATCTGACCATTCTTTAACCATCAAGATAAACACTTTTAAATTTTTTCAACATGCTGCCCAATATGATTGATAATCTTTTTTATATTGCGTAATGACCTTGTTTTTACCTTACATGCCCTATATTATAACTTGGCCTAGATAAAATCAAGACAATAATACTTAAAAAGCTTGATGAAGATTAGATTAAAATTGTGGCCTAGCCTTTATTGTCCACAAGCAAATTGTTGACACAGGACAAAATGCAATCGCAAGCTCAATTGTTAAAATGACATGGTTAACCCTTGCCTAAATTCAGACACACTTGCTGCAGATGACCAATGAAAACATTGCAGTAAAAGAGGATATATCTCATAAGGTATTCACTTCTATTAAATTCATGCAATAGTTAAACATTTCTATTTTCAAAAGTAGTCTGCAGCAGATTTGATGTATGTTGGAAAATGTAAAATGACAATCTCCTTACCTTGCCTATTAAAGGTAAATAGGGTTTCTTGTTTGGCAATATGGAATCTAAACCTGCAAAAAGAACAACACAAAACAGTTTAAACTTTGCATATAAGAGCCACAATATAGCTTGACGACCAGACAATTGTATTGACTACTAGTGCTATGTGGCTATGACTGTTTGACAGTATCCCTGTAAGCTTGTACTACTAGATTGAATGTGCAGTTCTATGTGGTTATGACTGTTTGATAGTCTCCCTGTAAGCTTGTACTGTGCAGTTCTATGTGGTTATGACTGTTTGACAGTCTCCCTGTAAGCTTGTACTGTGCAGTTCTATGTGGTTATGACTGTTTGACAGTCTCCCTGTAAGCTTGTACTGTGCAGTTCTATGTGGTTATGACTGTTTGACAGAGTTTCCCTGTAAGCTTGTACTGTGCAGTCCTATGTGGTTATGACTGTTTGACAGAATCTTCCTGTATGCTTGTACTACTAGATTAAAACAAGGAATATCCTGATTTGACTTCATTTACATACAGTTGTTGTTGTTTCTCTAATTTTAAATGATGTTTACTATGGATGGATAAATAAGTTCTTATATCATGTTTATCAGATTTGGACTGTTAAAGAAGTTGTTTGTCTTATGAAATGAAGGTCCTAATCAGTTTGCTTTGAGGTACTGCTGATCCTAAATGTCCCTATAGTGGTTTCCTAGAGACATAGGCCAAATTATTTAACAAGAGGGCCAAGATGGCCCTAAATCGATCACCTAATTGATAGTAAATTAGTAGCAAATATTTAACTGCAAATATCTGGAAAATTTTATCAGGGAGTGCAAATGAAACTGAAAGGAGTGGACACTTCTCAAGAAACAGCTTATCAGTAAAGGCCATTTATATCTTGAAATCTAACAAGAACTTTAATAAGAATGGAATTATAAAGTTTTTGTCATTTTGCACCTTTCCTGATGCCGCCTTGCTGCCCTGTTTTTCAACGAAATCAATATGGCTTCAACAGTTTATTTAGAGGGTCACTTAAGAAACATTTCTACCAAATTATCTTGCAATTGCACAAGTAGATTATGGAGGAAAAGGATTTTAAAATTTGGGTATTTTTCTCACTTTCTGATGCCGCAGCAACCAAAGTTCTCAATGGAATTTAAATCTTTGAACAATTTTGAAAGAGGACCACCAAAGGAACATTCTTGTGATGTTTTGTGGAAATTGGTCTATTGGAATGGTAGGAGTTGGTTGTCATTTGTAGCTAAAAGTTCAATTTACCCTTCTTGTGATGACGCCTGGTTGATATGATTGTATAACCAATCAAAAGGGCTTAAACAAATTAATAGAGGATCATTACAGTAAGATTCGTATTATATTTTCTTAAAATCAGACAAACACTTTCATAAAAATGGAATTTTCAAATTTTGTCATTTTGCACCTTTTCTGATGCCGCCTGACTGCCATGTTTTTCGACCAATCAGTATGGCTTGAACAATTTTTATAGAGGGTCACCCAAGGAACATTTCTACCAAATTATATTAGAATCTGACAGGCAGATTCGGAGGAGAAGATTTTTAAAGTTTGGACATTTTGTCCCCTTTCTGATGCCGCAGCAACCAAAGTTCTCATTGGAATTTTAATCTTTGAACAATTTTAAAAGAGAACCACCAAAGGAACATTCCTGTGATGTTTTGTGGTAATTGGTCTATTGGAATGGTAGGAGATGGTTGTCATTTGTAGCTAAAAGTTCAATTTACCCCTTTTGTGATGACGCCTGGTTACTATGATTGTGTAACCAATCAAAACGGCTTAAACAAATTAAATAGAGGATCATTAGTTTACAGTAAGATTCGTATTATATTTTCTTAAAATCAGACAAGCATTTGCATAAAAATGGAATTTTCAAATTTTGTCATTTTGCCCCTTTTTTGATGCCGCCTGTCTGCCATGTTTTTCGACCAATCAGTATGGCTTGAACAATTTTTATAGAGAGTCACCCAATGAACATTTCTACCAAATTATATTTGAATCTGAAAGGCAGATTCGGAGGAGAAGATTTTTAAAGTTTGGACCTTTTGCCCCCTTTCTGATGCCGCAGCAACCAAAGTTCTCAATGGAATTTAAATCTTTGAACAACTTTGAAAGAGGCCAACCAGAGGAACAGTCCTGTGATGTTTCACGGAAATTGTCCTTGGAGTTTTGGAGGAGATGATGTTTAAAGCTAAAAGTTAACGCCGGACGGACGACGGACAAAAAGTGATCAGAATAGCTCACCTTGAGCCTTCGGCTCAGGTGATCTAAAAACACAAATTGTTGTTCTTCCAAGGAAATGAAAACAACAGTATCAATTTGCATACAACAAACTGCGTTTTTGAGCCCAATAGCTAAAATAAAATTTTGGATAAGGCTTAAATCCAAGCAACTGCCACTTAGCAATGGATAACTTCTCATATTATCATAATCATATTATGAATACTAGATGACTTTAAATATGGTTATAGTCGCTTCCACTTTTAGTCTTTGCCATTAAAGGCATGGAATCAGTCACAGTTTGCCAACTTATAAAACTTCATTCATGTGTAAATATTTAAAGAAATAGTGATATATTTAGAATACTGTTGAAAGTGACATTAAACAATTGCAAAAAATGTTTACTATACATATACTCTTAAGCAGCAGTTGAGTTACGAAAACATATTGGAACAAGCAAATTCATGAAATTTATATCCCCACTTGCAGGAAATATTGTAGGAATAAAGTCCGCCGAAAGTGACGATCGAACTTGGCCTAGCTGTTAAGGCATTTAACCTTGTTACCAAGTTTAAAAAAAAAACGGTTCACATTTGTGGCAGTAGTTGCACGGAAACAGCAACAAACAACTTTTTTTGTTAATTAAGGGGCCATAACTCCACCGAAAGTGAGGATCGAACTTGGCCTAGGTTGTTACCAAGTTTGAAAACAAGAGGCCCATGAGGGCCTATGCTCTACTGGTATGGTTCTTTGGTCATTTTCAATCCAGAGCATGTATGTATGGTGAAGATCAGAGAGTAAATGGAGGCTCTTTTGTGTTCACAAGCTGTATTATAGCAATTTTTACAATTTCATGGGCCATAATCCAGTCTTGGCGGATCTGGCTGGTTTTCAAAAGGAACCAAGCTCTCATCAATATTTAACTACTATCTAAGTTTGGTGAAGATCAGATAGTAAATAGAGCCTCTATTGTGTTCACATGCTCAATTATAGCAATTTGAACAATTTCAAGGGCCATAATCCAGTCTTGCATGGGCGGATCTGGCTGGTTTACAAAAGGAACCGAGCTCTCATGGATATCTAACTACTGTATAAGTTTGGTTGAGATACAATCAAAAGTGAAGACTGTATCGTGTTAACAAGCTCTTTTATAGCAATTTTGACCATTTCAAGGGCCATAATCCAGTCATGCATGAGCGGATCTGGCTGGTTTTCGAAAGGAACCAAGCTCTCATGGATATCTAACTACTGTATAAGTTTGGTTGAGATACAATCAAAAGTGAAGACTGTATCGTGTAAACAAGCTCTTTTATAGCAATTTTGACCATTTCAAGGGCCATAATCCAGTCATGCATGGGCAGATCTGGCTGGTTTTCGAAAGGAACTGAGCTCTCATGGATATCTAACTACTGTATAAGTTTGGTTGAGATACAATCAAAAGTGAAGACTGTATCGTGTTAACAAGAAATTGTTTACGGACGGACGGACGGAAGGACGACGGACAAATCGCCACGACATAAGCCCTTCTGGCCTTTGGCCAGGAGAGCTAAAAAAACGGTTCACATTTGTGGTAGTTATTGCACGGAAACAGCAACAAACAACATTTTTTTTAATTAAGGGGCCACAACTCCACCAAATAAAGTCCGCCGAAAGTGACGAACGACCTTGGCTTAGCCCTTACGGCATTTAACCTTGTTACCAAGTTTGAAAAAAAAAGGTTCCCATTTGTGGCAGTTATTGCACGGAAACAGCAACAAACGACATTTTTTGTTAATTAAAGGGCCATAACTCCACCGAATAAAGTCCGCCGAAAGTGACGATCGAACTTGGCCTAGCCCTTCAGGCATTTAACCTTGTTACCAAGTTTGAAAAAAAAAAGTTCACATTTGTGGCAGTTATTGCACGGAAACAGCAACAAACAACATTTTTTGTTAAATAAGGGGCCATAACTCCACCGAATAAAGTCCGCCGAAAGTGACGATCGAAATTGGCCTAGCCCTTAAGGCATTTAACCTTGTAACTAAGTTTGAAAAAAAAGGGTTATTATTTGTGGCAGTTATTGCACGGAAACTAAGTGTGACAGACAGACGGACAGACAGACGGACAAACCCAAATTAATAACCCCTTTTTTCTTCGAAAAAGCGGGGGATAAAAAAAGAGAAGATGCTAAATTAAGCAATTTCATTCTTCTCCACTTTATCAAAGATATACTTGAAATTTGACAAATATTATACAATTCACCCCTTATGTTTTCAAAATCCTTTTTAGATTCAGATATATACAATATCCCTTTCTCTCATACGACAATTCTGCAGCAGACATATTTTGTCAAAAAATCTCTATAATTGAATGGATAACCTATGACTAAAAGTGGAAAACATTGTGGCAAAAGGAGAAATTGCACGTTTTGTGCAATTTCTTCTTTTGTCACTATGTTTTCAAAAAGCTGTCTGCTGCAGAGGCATCCGAAAGCGTTTATATGAGGGAAAGGACTATACTTACCAACATGGAAAATAGGTAATACTTTAGGAGTAATGTCACACTCTGCTACCAGCCTTCCTATACCTACAAACATACACATTTTACCGTGACATTATCCAGACTACCAAACCTACAAACATACACATTTTACCGTCACATTATCCAGACAACCAAACCTATCTGCAGCAGATGACTTGAAAGTTTTTTGGCAAAAGGAGAAATTGCTCTTAATGAGCAATATCTCATTTTGCCACAATGTTTTAAACTCTTTTTGTTATTTATACTTTTAAAAAGTTCATTGATTGGGGTTTAACACCGTTTTTAACATTTTCTCAGTCATATCACGGCGGCCAGTTCATCTACTCATGTGTTTCCTGGTTTTCTCACACCAGTACTCCACACACAATCTTCCCAAGCAACTGGCTGCTTTTCCCCATAGACTTAGCCCATTGGTGGAAGACGAATGACGCATGTCGGAAAGAAAGTTGGCCGAGCCGGGATTCAAACTCACAACCCCTGGATTTACAGCCCGCGTTGTTACAGATTGAGCTACCGGGAAAAAAGAGATTTTCCGAATTTGTATCTGGATTTGTTAAAAGAAGTCTGCTGCAGATTTAATATATGTGGGAAAGGTTTTATCATCATTTGATGTCACAACTGCTAAAATGAAAATTTTAGGTAGCCTTGGAGCAACTAGAGCTATCAATGAATGTGATTAATACCCCTCAAATGCTGCCCTGTTAGGAAATGGTAGTGAATTATTAAGAAATCCAACCTAAAATGACAATATTATGGAACGGGTTATACTTGTTTTGTTCATTTTTGGCTTGTCTTTGTTAAAATTAGAAAATAAAGCTTTTTAACTGTTGTGCAGTGTACAAACTTATTTGGCAATTAATAAATGTTATAAGTTTTCGCGTTCTGCTAGGGGACAAACTATTGATTGAAGAGAAATAAACAAAAGAGCACTAGAGAAATTAAATCAACTGTACTTTGCTCTAACTCTGTGTATTCATCAACTTGGTTCTTCCAAGGACTGAATTTAAACTGTTATCACTGATGGCCTTCTTTCAACTTATGCTGCAGACAATGAAACATAACAAAGAAATAAATTCGTAACTAGTTAAGATATAACTAAGATTCTTGAACACTGCATTTCCACTTATCATGCTTAACCAAATATGTTGTTTTATTAAAATCCATTGAGTAATTTAGCAATTATGCTGGGGACAATACAAAGTAACAAAGGGCAATAACTCTGTAATAAGAGATAATAGAGTTATGGTTCTCATACAAAGCACTTCATGTCATTGTGCTTTACCATTGTATGAAGTTTTATAAAATTCCATAAAGTAGTATAATAGTTATGCTCTGGATGAGAAAAAGTTACTCCGTAACTCTGTAATTTTTCTAAAATAGACTTTAAATTCAATCAAGTCCGTTTAGAGTTATGCCCTTGACAAAAGTTTGACAACAAAAAAACAAGAGTTTTCACTTAAGCCATATACGGCAATACAGCCCTATCCACTGGCGGCCATGTTTTAAACCAATCAACATGGCTTGAAGGAATCTGATAGAGGGTCACCCAAGAAAGAATGCTACCAACATTATTTGCAAAACAGCCCCGCCCCATGAGGCCATGTTCTTCTACCAATTAACACGGCTTGAAGGAATCTGATAGAAGTTTTATTATTTATTTTTTTCATTTGGTTACCATGGAAACCAGAATTCTGCATGGATAAAAAAAAAATATACGGTCAGGACATTTAGAGGATGCTTTCTGTGAAGTTTCAAAGGAACAAAGGGCAATTATTCTGTAATTAGCTCAAATAGAGTTATGGTTCTTGTACACTGCAATTCCTCTCATTGTGCTCTACCATTTTATAAAGTTAAATTAAATTCAATCCTGTAGTTTTTAAGTTATTCTCCATACAAGAAAACAATAAGAAATGGCAATAACTCTGTATTTAGCTCAAATAGAATTATGGTATACTGCACTTCCTCTCATTCAAGTAATGCTCGGGACAAGAAACAAGAGGGCCAAGATGGCCCTAAATCGATCACCTGAATGATAGTTAATTAGAAGCAAATATTTAACTGCAAATATCTGTGAAAATTTGATCAGGAGTTCAAATGAAACTGTAAGGAGTGGACACTCAGTTAAAGAAATAGTTTATCAGTAAAAGCCATTTTTATCTTGAAATCTAACAAGAGCTTTCGGAATTGCTGATGCTGCAGCAACAAAGGTTCTACACAGAATGCAAGTCTTTGAACAATTTTGAAAGAGGACCATCAAAGGAACATTCCTGTGAAGTAACGTTGAAATTGGTCAAGTGGAATGGTAGGAGTTGTCATTTATAGCTAAAAGTTCAATTTACCCCTTTTGTGATGACGCGAGGTTGCTATGATTTTGTAACCAATCAAAATGGCTTGAACAAATTAAATGTAGAGGATCACTGAAGTAGGATTTATATTCAATTTCCTTAATATCAGACAAGAACTTAAAATCAAAGCGCCAATGGGACTGTAGTGGCGATCGTATGGAAAATCCTGCAAAGTAACAAGCAGTATATCGGTGTAGGGCTCGCGATGACTTTGGTGCAGGTATATTTGAGAATGTATCAACCCTGCATCTTTTGACAGTAGAATAATGTTAGTTTGCCAGAATGTTGTCTTGGTGATGTTTTAGTTACGTTCTGAAATTGGTCATGATGTGTTCAAAATTAGGCCATTCCAAATTTATGAAAAATCTAGTTGGTATTCGATAGACTACTGTTTTAGCTCATTAGAATGGTTATTTGTAATCTAAATTGTTCGGGTAATCACATGTTTATCACCAGGTCGCTAGGCCATATTAAGATAAAATATTTTTTACACTTTAGAAATGACTAAATTATCAAGAAAGGAGAGAAAACAGTATCCATTAGTTTGGTGTTTGTTTCAATGATGTCCGATATTTAACAGGTCTGTTCAATTTAGTTTCTTCACATTGCATGATTGAGGGTTGTCAGAGACATATAAACACAATGTATTTATATGTCTCTGAGGTTGTTAAACTGCTTCGAATAATGTGAGTGCAATCAAAGCGCTGATGGTATAGGGGGCATATGTAAGTTGAAAACATATGGCATAGATCATATGGACAAACATTGTTGAAACAATGAAACAATGACCTTTAAACAAACCAAACCAAAAATGTTTGAAGCAACACATATTGCCTGCCAATAACATATACCTCATTTGTCAAAGTTTTACCCTTTTCTTGTATAAACAAAATATCGAAGGACAAAAGATTGACAAAAAAAAACCGAGCAGCTACCCTTAATTAAAATATTTCTAGTTCAGAAATCACTAAAGATCCACAATGTATATTGTAATCATGCTGATAAATGAAAGACGATCGAAAGCATGATAGAGTTATGTTTCTTTTGCACTGCACAATTGCAGCTCTGAGTTTCCTATACACCAAGTCTTAAATTGATATATTGGACATATATTGAGACAATAACCGAAGAAATGAAAAAATTGAGTTTACACCTAAAAAAAAGATTAGATTTGACGAAGTACAAATCTTGGGGAAGCACTCATTAACGAAAAAGGGAATTTCACGGAACGCATGTGTTGCACAAAAATTCAATAAATTATGCCATATTAGGCGATTGTGGAAGATTCCCGCTATATATATCAGCATCTAAACGATGTATCAAATATTGGTTAAAAATTCTATGCATGCCTTATGATAGATATGTTAAAAAGTGTTATCTTATGCTGAAATTACTAGATGAAAATGGGTATCAAAATTGGGTTACAGATGTGAAAAATAATCTTTTTATTAATGGTTTTGGTTATGTTTGGGAGAGTCAACTTGTAACAAACAAAAAACACTTTCTCGTATCTTATGAAAGAAAGTTGAAAGACCAGTTCTACCAAATATGGCATGACTTCTGCAGTAATAGTAGTAAACTGTCTTACTATTGCTACTTTAAACCTAATTTTGCTGCTGAATCATACTTGTCATTAATTGATTTAGGTAAATTTAGGAAAGCTCTTTCAACATTTAGAACATCTGCTCATGATCTTATGATAGAAAAGGGACGCCATTTAGGTATTGAAAGAAACCTCAGATACTGTCTGTTCTGTAATAATGTTATTGAATGTGAATTTCACTTTGTTCTGGTATGTCCTCTTTATAAAGAATTGCGCTTCAAATACATCCCTCAGAAACTGTACTTACACCCAAATTTAAATAACTTTTTCATACTGATGGCAAGTACTGATAAAGAAATAATTAGGAATCTTTCAATGTTTATCTTTTATGCCTCGAAGAAGAGAACAGTTGAAATTAAGTTAGTTTCAAACCATAACAACACATGATGTAATTATTGTTATGTAGTTTATATGTATGTATATGGGCCGGTGGCCTTGTAATACAATAAAATTGAATTGAATTGAATTGCATATAATAAGGGAGAACATTGAAAGACAAAAATATACACACTCCAAACGCAGCATGCTAAATTTATGGTAATGGTGCACTGCAAATCTGTAGGTCATAAGTTACCTACAAACCAAGTTTGAAATTGATACAATGAAAGTTAATTGAGACAATCGCTGAACTAAATAAGGAACAAGAGGGCCATGAGGCCCTGGAATCGCTCACCTGAGAATGGGCTATTTAAGACATAACTCTCTCTAGCTCAAGCCAAACATGTGGCTTCCAGAGTGTTAACAAGATTTCCCTTAAATTTGGTCTAGTGACCTAGTTTTTGACATGACATGACCCATATTCGAACTTGGCCTGATATCATCAGGACAAACTTTCTGATAAAGTTTCAACATGCTCAAGTTTAAAATGCGGCTTCAAGAGTGTTAACGAGATTTTCCTTAAATTTGGCCTAGTGACCTAGTTTTTGACCCGACATGACTCATATTCGAACTTGGCCTAGCTATTACTTAGACACATATTCTGACAAAGTTTCAACATGCTCAAGCCAGAAATGTGGCTTCTAGAGTGTAATCAAGATTTTCCTTAAATTTGGCCTAGTGACCTAGTTTTTGACCGGACATGACCCATATTCGAACTTGGCCTAGATATCAAAAGACAAACTTTCTAATAAAGTTTCAACATGCTCAAGTTTAAAATGTGGCTTCCAGAGTGTTAACAAGATTTTCCTTCAATTTGGCCTAGTGACCTACTTTTTGACCGGACATGACCCATATTCGAACTTGGCCTAGATATCATCAAGACAAAAATGCAGCTTCAGGAGTGTTAACAAGATTTTCCTTAAATTTGACCTAGTGACCTAGCTTTTGACCCAACATGACCTATTTTCGAACTTGGCCTAAACATCACTAAGACAAACATTCTAACAAATTTTCAACATGCTCAAGCCAAAAATGCGGCTTCAGGAGTGTTAACAAGATTTTCCTTAAATTTGGCCTAGTGACCTACTTTTTGACCGGACATGACCCATATTCGAACTTGGCCTAGATATCATCAAGACAAACTTTCCGACAAAGTTTCAACATGGTCAAGTTTAAAATGTGGCTTCCAGAGTGTTAACAATATTTTCCTTCAATTTGGCCTAGTGACCTAGTTTGACCCGACATGACCTATATTCGAACTTGGCCTAGATATCACTATGACAAACATTCTGACAAAGTTTCAATATGCTCAAGCCAAAAATGCGGCTTCAGTAGTGTTAACAAGATTTTCCTTAAATTTGACCTAGTGACCTAGCTTTTGACCCGACATGACCTATTTTCGAACTTGGCCTAGATATCACGAAGACAAACATTCTGACAAAGTTTCAACATGCTCAAGCCAAAAATGCGGCTTCAGGAGTATTAACAAGATTTTCCTTAAATTTGACCTAGTGACCTAGCTTTTGACCCGACATAACCTATTTTCGAACTTGGCATAGATATCACTAAGACAAACATTCTGACAAAGTTTCAACATGCTCAAGCCAAAAATGCGGCTTCAGCAGTGTTAACAAGATTTTCCTTAAATTTGACCTAGTGACCTAGATTTTGACCCCACATGACCCAGTTTCGAACTTGGCTTAGAGTTGATCGAGATATATGTTCTGATAAACTTTTATAAAGATTGGATGCAAAATGTTGCCTCTAGTGGATTAACAAGCAAATGTTGACGACGGACGACGGACGACGGACAAAAGGCGATCACAATAACTCACCTTGAGCACTACGTGCTCTGGTGAGCTAAAAATGGAGATAACTGAAAAAATAGACCAGAGTAATGTACCTAGTACTTTGCCGTTCTCCTGATCACAAGGGTATAATTGTGACCACTTTGAAATAAATCTGCCATACAGAAACAACGTGTTAACCAATACATGCAATCCATGACGGACGGACGAATGCACATTCAGGCAGACAGCCGGCCGGACGCCGGATTATGCCTCCAAGCTTTACAGACGGAGACAACTCAAGTATTGATTACAGAAGACTGGTTCGATGCGTCAAAACACGTCAGCTTAGATTATGGTATTTGTAAAGTATTTGCAATTTAATTGTATCTCCGAAACGGGACCGGACCGTCAAGGTTAATTTTCAAAAACCTATTTAGACTACATTTCTTGTTTATTTGTCAACAGATACATCTAGGACTATATTACACGTTGATGAACGTTGAGTCTTAAATTAACGCAAATGCATATACATTATAATTTTAGTCCCAAAATCGCTAGAAGCTTCTCAATAATAAAATAAATAATGACCTTGCGGTTATAACTCGGATGTGTTGACAAATTCGGCCAAATTTCTTTCCGACGTTTGACAAAAGTCAATGCGACATGCGTCATTCGTCTTTCACCAATGGCTAAGTCTATGTGGAAACGCAGCCAGTTGCTTGGGATGATTGTTGTGAGGAGTACTGGTTTGAGAAAACCAGGAAATACATTTGTAGGTGAACTGACCGCCGTGATATGACTGAAGAAATGTTAAAAACGGCGTTAAATCCCAATCAATCAATGTTGAAATTAACTTATCTATAATTTGTAGATTTAATTTCTATTTCCTAGTAGGGTCTACATACAGCGACACATGAGAATATTCAAAATATTCAACACAAAACGCGACCTGTTTTACCAACAATTCCCCAGTAGCGGTGAGACCATTATTGTAATTTATTATTTGTAACATTATTTCATGGCATGTATACACAGTAGGACCTCTCCCTTTGGACGAATTATGTTGTAACAAGTTTGTTTACAGTATTCCTTAACCTTGACCACATAGACTAAATATACAGCAAACAACATTGAACTAATGCATAACTATTGACCTGAATTAATAAAAGTATGATTTTGAATAGTGATGAAAACATTGTGGTAAAAGACAAACTTGTTGATTATCATTCATCTGTTAAGGTTAGTCAAATGTGTCTAAAAGGGGCAAAGGTTAAAATAATAACTGTAGACAAATGTTTTCGTTATCTAGGTTATAGAAACAAATTGATTCATGTTTCAAAGCATTGTTTGAAAAGGAGGAATTGCTCATTGTCAGCAACTGCTCCGTTTGCAAATATACTTTCAACATTTGTTTGTAACTAAGTAGCTATAACGGGAACGGTTCAACCCTTTCTCGCTTACAGTCGCTTTTTGACGCATGTGCAGCAGACGGCTGCAGAATTGTTTATCATGACCCATTTCCTCTTTTTCCACAAAGGTTTCAACTATATATTTTTCCCCTTGATGTAAGGCAAAATTGCTTGTAATCATTCATCTCTAGCATGTTATTCAAAATGTGTCCGGAAGGGAGAAAGAGGGAAAGAACGTCCATAGTAAAACGTTTAAATATGAAAAGAATTAATTTGAAACGTGTTTGAAAGCATTGTGTGAAAAGGAGGAATTGCTCATTGTCAGCAATAGCTCCATTTTCAACAATATTTTTTAAATATTCGAACTGTTATAGTATCACGGAAAGGGTTCCGCTTCCATGGGAAGGATGTAACCATTTTCCGCCTACAGACGTTTACAGACGCATGTGCAGCAGACGACAATCTAAAACATTGTGACAAAAGCGGAAATTGCTTTTCGTAGGCAATTTCTACTTTTGCCACAATGGTTTCAACTCCTTTCAATAATTGTATTTACAGTGCTTTGCACATTTCTCTATAAGTCGACTGTTGTAAACTAATGGGGTCACAGAACGGTCGACGTTACCTCACACTACTGACATTGAGGTCAACCATAGTTCAGAGTGAGTTTCATTCATAGAAACTATTTTGTCTCATAAATTTATGCAAGCGGAGGGTTTCGTGATTCGGTCGAACCAATGAAATCGTTGAAAAGGCAGATTATAACCAATCAAAACTCGATTTTGGTGTAGGTATACACATGTGGACTGCGGTTGCAGCTTTAATCCGACTTTTCGAAAGCAGCTTCGCTATGAGATAGTGGCGAAACGCCCCTATCCCAAAAAACCAACACAAAACATGCTCAAAAAGCACAATTTCACTATTTGCCAAACTGTTCAATTTATAAAAATATAGGCATATATTATAATGCTCGATCTCCAAACTAAATTAGGCTACACTTTCAGCATTGATTGCTAATTGACTCTAGAACGTGCAGACGTGTATACATAACATGTGTACACACTGACATCGTGTGTCCTTTAAACCTTTGTAAACCAGTCTTATCATCTAGACGCTTTCATATATTTAAACAACTACAAAATAAAGCGTTTATAATATTGAGATTTAAGAACACCAGTATCGCGAGCTATTTATAGAACCTTTTGGAATTTCCAGATTTGGGTATCATCAGAGTTATTTGCCGTTATTTGCAAGGTAGAACTCGCAATGATATTTATTATCTGCCAAATCATGACGAAGATAATATTTACATATTTTAACTCTATGTAGATAATGTAACGATAAAACTCAAATATTAGTAACAATCCGGTACCAAAGTAGCACTGACATAATTATTATTAATCACGTCTCTGCATCAATGATGGAACTATAACGGATGTGAGTAAATTAGTTTGCAGTAAGGAAAAAAAATATCAACCGATTGTTCAAAACCAACTATGTAAATATTTTTCGTTGTTGTTGTTTCTGTTAGCATTGTGGCGATTGTCAAACCAATTGCCACAAAAATGGAATTTCCAAATGTTGTCATTTTGCCCCTTTTCTGATGACTCCTGACTGCCATGTTTTTTAACCAAACAGTATGCCTTGAACAATCTGTGTAGAGGCTCACCTAAGGAACATTTCTACCAAACTATATTGGAATCTGACATGCAGATTCAAAGAAGAAGATTTTTAAAGCTTGGACATTTTGCCCCCTTTCTGATGCCGCAGCAACCCTGCCGGCCATGTTTTTCAACAGATCGGACATATTTGAACAATCTTGGTAGAGGGTGCCCCAAAGAACATTTGTGAAAAATAATTTTCAAATCGGACTAATTCTTTTGGACGAGAAGATTTTTTAAGTTTTAACAAATCACATATAAGGAAAACAAGCAAATTCAGAGAATTCTGGTCCCCCGCCAGGGTCAAGGTCACAAGGTCAAAAAAATTGGTATTGATGGAAAGGGGTTGTCACAAGGAATACACATGTGAAATATGAAAGCAGTACCTATTACGGTTCAGAAGTTATGACCAAGGTTAAAGTTTTTGTGACAGCGTGACGGAGGGACGGACGGACGGACTGACTGACGAATGAGAACTAATAGTCCCCACGCTTTCGCTAAAGCGGGGGACAACAAGCTTAGCCCCCTGGCAGCCATGTTTTTTTCAACGGATCGGAAATATTTGAACAATCTTGGTAAAGGGTGCCCCAATGAACATTTGTGCAAAATAATTTTCAAATCGGGCCTGTACTTTTGGATAAGAAGATTTTTAAAGTTTTAACAATGCACATATAAGGAAAACAGGCTCCACCCCCTGGTGGCCATGTTTTTCAACCGATCGGAAATATTTGAACAATCTTGGTAAAGGGTGCCCAAAGGAACATTTGTGCAAAATAATTTTCAAATTGGGCTTATACTTTTGGACAAGAAGATTTTCAAAGTTTTAACAATGCACATATAAGGAGAACAAGTTCCGCCCCCTGGCGGCCATGTTTTTCAACCGATCAGAAATATTTGAACAATCTTGGAGTTCACCAAGGAATATTTGTGGAAAATAATTGTCAAATCAGTCCAGTACTTTTGGACAAGAAGATTTTTAAAATTTTAACAGGTGCCCCAATGAACATTTGTGCAAAATAATTTTCACTTTGGGCCAGTTCTTTTGGACAAGAAGATTTTTTAAGTTTTAACAATGCACATATAAGGAAAACAAGCTCCGCCCCCTGGCAGCCATGTTTTTCAATGGATCAGAAATATTTGAACAATCTTGGTAAAGGGTGCCCCAAGGAACATTTGTGCAAAATAATTTTCAAATCGGGCCAGTACTTTTGGACAAGAAGATTTTTAAAATTTTAACAATGCACATATAAGGAAAACAGGCTCCGAACCCTGGTGGCCCTGTTTTTTAACTGATCGAAAATATTTGAACAATCTTGGTAAAGGGTGCCCAAAGGAACATTTGTGCAAAATAATATTCAAATTGGGCTTATACTTTTGGACAAGAAGATTTTTAAAATGTTAACAATGCACATATAAGGAAAACAGGCTCCGCACCCTGGCGGCCATGTTTTTCAACCGATCGGAAATATTTGAACAATCTTGGTAAAGGGTGCCCCAATGTACATTTGTGCAAAATAATTTTCAAATCGGGCCAGTACTTTTGGACAAGAAGATTTTTAAAGTTTTAACAATGCACATATAAGGAAAATAAGCTCCGCCCCCTGTCGGCCATGTTTTTCAACCGATCGGAAATATTTGAACAATCTTGGTAAAGGGTGCCCAAAGGAACATTTGTGTAAAATAATTTTCAAATTGGGTCAGTACTTTTGGACAAGAAGATTTTCAAAGTTTTAACAATGCACATATAAGGAGAACAAGTTCCGCCCCCTGGCGGCCATGTTTTTCAACCGATCAGAAATATTTGAACAATCTTGGAGTTCACCAAGGAATATTTGTGGAAAATAATTGTCAAATCAGTCCAGTACTTTTGGACAAGAAGATTTTTAAAATTTTAACAGGTGCCCCAATGAACATTTGTGCAAAATAATTTTCACTTTGGGCCAGTTCTTTTGGACAAGAAGATTTTTTAAGTTTTAACAATGCACATATAAGGAAAACAAGCTCCGCCCCCTGGCAGCCATGTTTTTCAATGGATCAGAAATATTTGAACAATCTTGGTAAAGGGTGCCCCAAGGAACATTTGTGCAAAATAATTTTCAAATCGGGCCAGTACTTTTGGACAAGAAGATTTTTAAAATTTTAACAATGCACATATAAGGAAAACAGGCTCCGAACCCTGGTGGCCCTGTTTTTTAACTGATCGAAAATATTTGAACAATCTTGGTAAAGGGTGCCCAAAGGAACATTTGTGCAAAATAATATTCAAATTGGGCTTATACTTTTGGACAAGAAGATTTTTAAAATGTTAACAATGCACATATAAGGAAAACAGGCTCCGCACCCTGGCGGCCATGTTTTTCAACCGATCGGAAATATTTGAACAATCTTGGTAAAGGGTGCCCCAATGTACATTTGTGCAAAATAATTTTCAAATCGGGCCAGTACTTTTGGACAAGAAGATTTTTAAAGTTTTAACAATGCACATATAAGGAAAATAAGCTCCGCCCCCTGTCGGCCATGTTTTTCAACCGATCGGAAATATTTGAACAATCTTGGTAAAGGGTGCCCCAATGTACATTTGTGTAAAATAATTTTCAAATCGGGTCAGTACTTTTGGACAAGAAGATTTTTAAAGTTTTAACAATGCACATATAAGGAAAATAAGCTCCGCCCCCTGGTGGCCATGTTTTTCAACGGATCGGAAATATTTGAACAATCTTGGTAGAGGATACCCCAAGGAACATTTGTGCAAAATAATTTTCAAATCGGGCCAGTACTTTTGGACAAATTTTTTTTTTAAGATTTGGCAATTTTCCCCTTTTCTGTTGCCGCAGCAACCAAAGTTCTTGATGGAATTTAAATCTTTGAACAATTTTGAAAGAGGTCCAAAGGAACATTCCTGTGAAGTTTGGTTGAAATTGGTCAAGTGGTTAAGGAGGAGATGATCTAAATGTCTAAATGTTAACGACAGACGACGGACAACGCCAGACTGACAAAAAGTGATCAGAATAGCTCACCTTGAGCCTTTGGCTCTAGGTGATCTAAAAAGTAACAAAGGGCAATACATCTAATTGTGCTCTACCATTGTATGAAGTTTAATTAAATTCAATCCTGTAGTTTTCAAATTATTCTCCAGACAAGAAAAAAAATAAGAAAGGGCAATAACACTATAATTTGTAAAAAAATAGTTAAGGGGTTTGTACACTGCACTTTCTTTTAGTGTGCTTTACCATTGAATGAAGTTTTATTAAATTCCATCCAGTAGTTTTCAAGTTATGCTCCAGACAAGCAAACAGTAACAAAGGGCAATAACAATTAATTAAAAGTGGAGTTATGGTTTGTGTACACTGCACTTCGTCTCACTGTGTTGTATCATCGTATGAAGTTTTATTAAATTCCATCCAGTAGTTTTAAAGTTATGCTCCGGACAAGGAAAATTGCAACAGACCAACCGACCGACCGACCAACCAACAGACCACTCCAATATACCCACTCTAAAGTTCGTTTGTCGGGGGTATAAATATATATGGTATGAAACCAATATCATCTTACCTGCTGGAGCTCAAGAGTTGCATTGACTCTAATTGTTGCGACCCATTTAACCAGCTTTTACGGTTTGAACAAAGGTCAGACTGTAGCTGCCATCCTTATTGAACATCCCCAATCCACAGGGTAGAATATACTTCTTAGCAGAAATGTTATGAGATACTGTCCTTTAATAGCAATTAATATTTACCTAAATGAGTTTTAGTGAATCCAAGATTAGTTCTGATGCAATAGATCTATCCTCTTTAAAATTATAGAAATAATTGTGGAAACCAATATGCTTTATTAAAATAGATAAAACAGATTTCAGAGGAAAAGATTGTTCTAAGTTTGCACTTCCAACCTGGCGACCATGACTGTGTTGCTTGAACACAAGGACCAATTCTGTGAAAATACTTTGAAATGGTCAACTATGTTTTTATTTCTGTTTCCAATCTAAAAGTGTTCCAATTTAAATAGTCAAAGAGATGCATAATATGTAACGCTTTAATAAAATACATGAACAAACACAAGAAACATACAAACCCCATTTTAATCGCATGTTTTCCTTAGTAAAGTTTATCTTTCCTGCAAAAACAAAAAGAAAGAACATTTATAAGTTTAAAAACTAAATTTATTGAATTGAAATCTCCAAACAAACGGAGAATAACACTTTTCTAGTTGCATTAATAAATACAACTTTGTTATGTTTGTATTTAAAGTAGACCACATTTGAAAATATTCTCTTGAATGTGTCTCCAATCTTCCAAAAGTAACCCTTTTTGCCCTTGTGTCTCCCTCCCTTAGATGCAGGTTAACTAAATGACATTAAGACACAATGAATGCATTGTAGAAATAGGAGAATGTGCTCATTGAGAATAGTTATGTTTTTCTCACAATGACTTTTAATGATTTTTACAATAGATAAATAAATATCAGAGAAATATCAGAGAAAAGGTTAATTTGTTGTAAGTTTCTAAGGCTTTCAGACAAAGATTATCTTTATACCACATACAGAATCATTTTGACGCATCAGTAGCAACTTCATTGCAATCACAAGTCAATGAAGAACAATGTGACAAACAGGTAGCGCTTTGAATGTTATCTCAAGTCAATTGCAACAATATGTCAATTTTTCACACCTTTGTCGTAATTGTGTTTTTAATTGTCGTCGTGTTTTTATTTAATAGTTGTAAGAAATACACGTTAGAATTATTGGATGATAACTTGTTCATCAAATCATTAGAACTATCTTCTATCGTTCGTACATACAGGAACATAGATAAGATCTTTTCCCTCGTACATATTCGAATCAAAAAGGGGATGCATTAATTATAAGGAAATTTTGAGATCTAGGTTTCCTTTTTTACAAACATGACCATTCTTCTTGTATATTTTTAGTCATGTAAATATTATGGACACCGGTAAATTAATATAACGAAAGTAAAAACCACTTGTAATTGTTGATCTATATTTGTTATTTTCATGTGATATTTAAAATACATTTATTAAGCGTAAGCTTGTTTATCATTACTATTTGTTTTCATTTAGCTGTTCATTTTGCTTTATTTTTGTGCTTTTAAAAGCATATAAAAGTCTGCACCAATCGTTTGTAAAACAACTTGTTTCTTTTCAGTATCAAATATTAAATATAGAGGCCAACACAAACACACGGTAGTACTTAACCCTTTCCCTCATATAGACGCTTTCTGACGCCTCTGCAGCAGACGGCTTTTTGAAAACATAGTAACAAAAGAAGAAATTGCACAAAACATGCAATTTCTCCTTTTGTCACAATGTTTTCCACTTTTAGTCATAGGTTATCCATTCAATTATAGAGATTTTCCATTATTTGACAAAATATGTTCAAAGTCGTCTGCTGCAGAATTGTCGTATGAGGGAAAGGGTTAAAAAAGACCATTCAAAGACCATTCAAAGTATATAAACGATGGCCAGAATTTTACAACAGAAAATACTTTTTGATGATAAAGTGAACACATTTGGATTTCTTGGGAGTACCCGACTACTTGATTAGAAGACTAAACGAGTAGCCGAGTACTAATATCGATAATCATTCCCATCCATAATAAAAAGTAAATATTGTTTGTTTTGAGCAATTTCTGCGTTTTCTACAATAGTTTTTGAAAAGTTGTCTGCTGAAAAAGGGGGAAATTTAACACATTTTGATTTCTTGGGAGTACCTGACTACTTGATTAGAAGACTAAACGAGTAGCCGAGTACTAATATCGATAATCATTCCCATCCCTAATAAAAAGTAAATATTGTTTGTTTTGAGCAATTTCTGCGTTTTCTACAATAGTTTTTGAAAAGTTGTCTGCTGAAAAAGGGGGAAATTTAACACATCAATTCTAAAATAAATCATTTACCTTCAGCAAATATATGTACCCATTGCTTCTCTGCTAACTTGTCAATACAATAAGTCATACCAAGTTGATTCACTCCTTCCCCACGGACTATAGGAATACATCTGGAAAATACGCGTTGTTTACACAATAAGACTTTAACCTCATCTGGCAATTTCAAACAAATCTCATTTGAAACATCAGAGAATAACAATATAACATGTGAAACAAGAGGGCCATGATGGCCCTTTATCGCTCACCTGAGTTATGCCAACCACATAGTCAGTCACAATCAGAAAGGTAAGCTAATACTAGTGTTAACAAGGTTTCAAGCTACTGAAGCAAAAAATGTTGTCTCTAGAGTGTTAACAAGATTTTGACCTAGTGACCAAGATTTTGACCTCATACATGTATGACCTTGTTTTGAACTTAGCTAAGATTTGATAGAGATGTATGTTCTGATGAACATTCATGAATTTTGCCTGTAGAGTGTAAACAAGGCAATTGTTGACAATGCCTGTTGGATAATTGACAAAATGTAATTACAATAGCTCACCTTGAGTATGAAAAAACATGGCCACCAGGGGGTGGAGCTTGTTTTCCTTAAATGTGTATAGTTAAAACTTAAAAAATCTTCATGTCAAAAAGTATTGACTCAGGTAAGCAAACAGTTTTGTGACCCTGTTTTTGGCCCGACATCACCCATATTCGTACTTATGTAGATATCATCAAGACAATCATTCTGACAAAATTTCAACATGCTCAAGTTAAAAACACTGCTTCCAGAGCGTTAAAGAGTTTCCTTCAATTTGGCTTGGCCTAGCTATCATCAAGACAAACATTCTGACAATGTTTCAAGCTATTGAAGCAAAAAAAACATTCCCTAGAGTGTTAACAAGATATTTCTTAAATGTGGCCTTGTGACCTATAGTTTTTGACCGGACATGACCTATATTTGAACTAAGCATAAATATCATCAAAACAATTAGTTTGACTAGATTTCAACATGCTCAAGTTAACAAGAGGGCCAACATGGACGGGACTCACATAAACTGGGGGCTTACCTTCCCAGAGAAAAGAACCAAATGTGGCTGTACTTTGTAAAACAAACTTCTTCTGCTGCTGGGGTATAGCGTATCCTCTTGAAGAGTAAATGCTTCCAATTTAAAAAACCTGAAATCAACAACAATACTAATTGAGTGGTGGTGCTCCAGGAAAATCAAGCTTAAGGTGATAATTACACTTGCAGAAAAAAAACCTGCATTTATTCTAAATGATCAAAATAGATACTGCTTTTCAGGAATATATAAAAGCCCTCTATGACTAGCTGTCAAACAGTGCAGAGCCAGATCGGATTGCACATAATGATCTGGATCTACATGGGTTGAAAATCAAACAAGAGGACCATGATCGTCCTAAATCGCTCACCTGTTTATAGAAATCACAGTTCTCTATGTTCTTACGATATGCATACAAGGAAAACAAGGAACGCCCCCTTGTGGTCATATATATTATTGGATCTTATTTTGGTAGAGGGTCACGCAAGGAACATTTGTGTCAAATTATTTTAAAAGCAGGCCTATATGTTTGTGCAAGAAGATTTTTTAAAGTTTCACTATATATTCTTAAAAGGAAAGCAAGCCCCGACCCCTAGCGGCCATGTTTTTTCACCGATTGGAGTAACTTGAACAAAATTATTTTCAAACTGAGTCAATACTTTTTGACATGAAGATTTTTTAAGTTTTAACTATACACATTTAAGGAAAAAACAAGCTCCACCCCCTGGTAGCCATGTTTTTTAACGGATCTGAATGAATTGAACAATCATAGTTGGAACATTTGTACAAAATAATTTTCAAATCCGGCTTGGACATTTGGACAAGAAGATTTTTAAGTTTTAGCACTTTCTTTCTGATGCCACGGCAAGCAAAGTTCTACATGATGGAATTCAATTCTTTGAACAATTTTGAAATAGGACCAGCTAAGGAACATTCCTGTGAAATTATTTTGAATTTGGTTTAAGAGGAGAAGTTGTTTGTAGGAAAATGTGAACAGAAAGACATGACGACAGATGGTGAGTGATCACAATAGCTCACCCCGCACTTCTGACTCAGGTGAGCTAAACAAGAAGGCAATAGTGGCCCTGGATCACTCACCCGAGTTAAGTCAATGACAATAACTCATTTTGCGGTCAGGTAAGCAAACAGTTTTGTGACCCTGTTTTTGGCCCGACATCACCCATATTCGTACTTATGTAGATATCATCAAGACAATCATTCTGACAAAATTTCAACATGCTCAAGTTAAAAACACTGCTTCCAGAGCGTTAAAGAGTTTCCTTCAATTTGGCATGGCCTAGCTATCATCAAGACAAACATTCTGACAATGTTTCAAGCTGTTGAAGCAAAAAAAGCGTTCCCTAGAGTGTTAACAAGATATTTCTTAATTTGTGGCCTTGTGACCTATAGTTTTTGACCGGACATGACCTATATTTGAACTAAGCATAAATATCATCAAAACAATTAGTTTGACTAGATTTCAACATGCTCAAGTTAACAAGAGGGCCAAGATGGCCCTAAATCGATCACTTGATTGATAGTAAATTAGAAGCAAATATTTAACTGCAAATATCTGGGAAAATTTGATCAAGGAGTGCAAATGAAACTGCAAGGAGTAGACACTTCTCAAGAAATAGCTTATCAGTAAAGGCCATTTATATCTTGAAATCTAACAAAAACTTTAATAAGAATGGAATTATAAAGTTTTTGTCATTTTGCACCTTTACTGGTGCCGCCTTGCTGCCCTGTTTTGCAACAATATCATTATGGCTTCAACCTTTTATTTAGAGGGTCACTTATGGAACATTTCTACCAAATTATCTTGGAATCGGACAAGAGGAAAAGGATTTTAAAGTTTGGGTATTTTTCTCACTTTCTAATGCAAACAAAGTTTTACACAGAATGTAAGTCTTTGAACAATTTTAAAAGAGTACCAACAAAGGATTATCCTGTGAAGTTAAGTTGAAATTGGTCTATTGGAATGGTAGGAGTTGGTTGTCATTTATAGCTAAAAGTTCAATTTACCCCTTTTGTGATGATGCCTGGTTGCTATGATTGTGTAACCAATCAAAACGGCTTAAACAAATCAAAGGATCATTAAAGTAAGATTCCTATTATATTTTCTTAAAATCAGACAAGCACTTTCATAACAAGAGCTGTCGGAGGACAGCGCGCTCGACTATTTCAGTTACTGAGATAATGGACTCTTAATGTAGTTGCATGCTAAACATTAACCATAATTTCTTAAAGGGTGATAATTTGCATTATATGCAGGATAGAGTTATTTAACTTGATTATTTTCATAGGTATGATAGTTGGGAAGGGTTGTATAACGTTTTAATGGAATGCATCAAGTAGTTACTAAGATATGGACTCCTTTAACTATAATTTCTAAGTAAAACAAGAGTGCCAGTGCCGCCACAAAATATAAAGATCAAGATTGGTCCTTTTAATTATTGCTTTTAACATGTCTGTATACATAAGCTCAAAATGAAGTCTGTGAGACCAGTTAGCTTAGCTGGAAGAGACAGGGACCTGAGATCATGGTTGCCTGGGTAGTAGGTTCGATCCCTGCAGGGGCAGCCGGGTGTTTCCTTGAGCAAAACAGTTTATCCACACTTGTTCAGCGTTGAAAGTCCTACTCTGCTTACCAGCCTAGCTGACTTTGGTATTAACTAAAGAAAATAGGATACATATAAACAGAGATAGAACCCTATAGAGGCTTCCGATATGAAAGTAGGTCAAATGGCAGTGTCGATATGTATACTTTTTTCCTTCTGAGCATAACTCTTGCAAAAATCACTCTACCAGATAATTCCTGCTTTATGCACTTCTACCTGTTTGGAAACTTAAGTTGCGTTCTCAAGTGAATATGCTATAGAGACCAAGTTTCGAAAGGCATAACTATTGCAAAAATTGCTGAACCGGAAAATCCCTGCTTCATGCACATCTACCCATTATAGTCATGACATTGACCAAGTTTTAAAAAGATTCAGTCAGAAACGTAGGAAGAGTTGCGTTCACAAGGCTGCAATCAGAGACTAAGTTTCAAGGGACAAAAATCTTGCAAAAATCAATGAACTGGAAAATCGCTGCTTCACGCACATCTACCCATTATAGTTATGACATTGACCAAGTTTTGAAAAGATTCGGTCAGAAACATAGGAGGAGTTGCGTTCACAAGGCTGCAATATCAATCATCTACAGAGACTAAGTTACAAGGGACATAAATCTTGCAAATATCAATGAACCGGAAAATCGCCGCTTCATGCACATCTACACATTATAGTTATGACATTGACCAAGTTTTGAAAAGATTCGGTCAGAAACATAGGAGGAGTTGCATTCACAAGGCTGCAATATCAATCAGCTACAGATACTAAGTTACAAGGGACATAAATCTTGCAAATATCCATGAACCGGAAAATCGCCACTTCATGCACATCTACCCATTATAGTCATGACATTGACCAAGTTTTAAAAAGATTCGGTCAGAAACATAGGAAGAGTTGCTTTCACAAGGCTGCAATATCAATCAGCTACAGAGACTAAGTTTCAAGGGACAAAAATCTTGCAAAAATCAATGAACTGGAAAATCGCCGCTTCATGCACATCTACCCATTATAGTTATGACATTGACCAAGTTTTGAAAAGATTCGGTCAGAAACATAGGAGGAGTTGCGTTCACAAGGCTGCAATATCAATCAGCTACAGAGACTAAGTTACAAGGGACATAAATCTTGCAAATATCAATGAACCGGAAAATCGCCGCTTCATGCACATCTACACATTATAGTTATGACATTGACCAAGTTTTGAAAAGATACGGTCAGAAACGTAGGAGGAGTTGCGTTCACAAGAAACGGACGTATGGACGTACGGACGGACAGACGGAGAAGATGACGCCAATATACGACCACCTCCGTATAAAAAGGGCAACAATTTGCACCATATGCAGGATAGAGTTATCTTAATTGGTTGTGTATATAGTTGTGAAATTGGGAAAGGTTATATAAAGTTTCAATACAATGCTTCAAGTTGTTACTGAGATTACACTCTAAATGTAGTTGCAAAACTTTAACCAGAATTTTTAAGTTCAAAAAGGGCCATAACTTGCATTAAATGATGAATAGAGTTATCGAACTTGATTGTTTACATAGGTGTGATGTTTGGGAAGGGCTGTATAAAGTTTCAATGCGATGCATGAAGTAATTACTAAGATATGGTCTCTTAATGTAGTTGCATGCAAAACTTTAACCAGAATTAAAGTCCAAAACGGGCCATAATTTGCATAAAATGCAGGATAGAGTTATTTAACTTGAAAATCAACATATGTGTGATAGTTGGAAAGGGTTGTATAAAGTTTCAAAGCAATGCATCAAGTAAATACTAGGATATCGACACTTAATGTAGTTGCATGCAAAACTTTAACCAAATTTCTAGTTAAAAAAAGGGCCATAAATTGCAAAATATACTAGATAGAGTTATCATACTTGATTGTTTACATAGGTGTGATGGTAAGAAAGGGTTGTATAAAGTTTCAATGCAATGCATCAAGTAGTAACTAAGAGATGGCCTCTTAATTTAGTTGCACGCAAAACTTTAACCAGAATTTCTAAGTAGAAAAAGGGTCATAACTTGCATAAAATGCAGGATAGAGTCATCTTACTTGATAAACTACATAAGTGTGATAGTTGGGTACGGTTATATAAAGTTTCAATGCAATGCATCAAGTAAATACTGAGATATGGACTTAATTCAGTTGCACACAAAACTTTAACCAGAATTTCTAAGTAAAAAAATGGCCATAACTTGAATAAAATGCAAGATAGAGTTATCTAACTTGATAATCTACATAGGTGTGATAGTTGGATAGAGTTGTAGAAAGTTGCTTGCAAAACTTTAACCAGAATTTCTAAGAAAAAAGGGCCATTAAACTTGCATAAAATGCAGGATAGAGTTATCTACCTTGATAAATAATCTACATAGGTGTGATAGTTGGGTAGGCTTGTAGAAACTTTCAATGCAGTATATGTAGTATTAAGGTACTTGCATGCAAAACCTTAACCAATATGTGACGTGGACGCCAATGCTAGGGTGAGTAGTATAGCTCTCATATTATTCGAATAGTCAAGCTAAAAATGGAATGTTGTCATTTTGTCATTTTGCCCCTTTTCTGATCCACCTGACTGCCATGTTTCTTGACCAATCAGTATGGCTTGAACAATTTTTGTAGAGGGTCACCCAAGGAACATTTCTACCAAATTATACTTGAATCTGACAGGCAGATTTTTAAAGTTTGGATATTTTGTCCCCTTTCTGATGCCGCAGCAACCAAAGTTCTCAATGGAATTTAAAACTTTGAACAATTTTGAAAGAGAACCACCAAAGGAACATTCCTGTGATGTTTTGTGGAAATTGTTCTTGCGGTTCAGGAGGGGCTGATGTTTAAAGCTAAAAGTTAATAACGGACAACAGATGACGGACAAAAAGTGATCAGATAAGCTCACCTTGAGCCTTTGGCTCTAGGGGATCTAAAAATGGGACCTGAACTGTAGTGTTAACAAGATTTCCATTCAATTTGGCCTAGTGACCAAGTTTTTCAGCTGACATGACCCATATTCGAACTTGACCTAGATATCATCAAGACAAACATTCTGACAAAGTTTCAAGCTGCTGCAGCAAAAAATGCAGTCCCTAGATTGTTAACAAGATATTTCTCAAATATTGCCTATATACTAACTTAGCCTAGATATCACCAAGACATTTATTCTGACAAAGTTTTGAACAAACTCAAGTTAAAAATGTGGCCTCCAGAGTGTTAACAAGATTTTCCTTCAATTTGACCTTGGGACCTTGTTTTTGACCATATTTAAACTTGGCCTTAACTATCAGCAAGATCAACAAACTGAATAAGTTTCATGAATATTGGATGATAATAGTGGCCTTTAGAGTGTTAACAAGTAAATTATTGACGATGGACAAAAGGCAATCACAACAAGAGGCCCAAGAGGGCCAGTATCGCTCCACGGCCATAAGGCAAAAATCAAATCTCCAAACAGCCCTGCCCCCTGGTGGCCATGTTTTTGACCAACCACCATGGCTTAAAGGAATCTTGTAGAGTGTCACCCAAGGAATGTTTCTGCAAAATTATTTGAATATCAGCCTGACACTTTCGGAGGGGAGGATATTTTAAGTTTTCACTATAGCCATATAAGGCAAAATATCCTCACCCTCTGGCGGCCATGTTTTTCAACCAATCAACATGGAATGAATGAATATTGTTTTATGGCGCATCGACAGCTAAGGTCATTTAGCGCGCAATTAAATTTAATTATTCATGATCCCTGGGTAAACAAACCAGTACTAGGCTAGAAAATGTGCCTTGCCCAAGGGCACTCCACCATGACCGTAATGCCGCGACTGGGGATCGAACCCGGGACACCCAGTTTCGAAATCCCCGACGCTAAACACTCGACCACAGCGGATTCCACCAATCAACATGGCTTGAAGGAATCTGACAGAGGGTCACCCAAGGAACATTTCTACAAAATTATTTGAAAATCAGCTGAACACTTTCGGAGAAGAAGATTTTTTAAGTTTTCACTATAGCTATATAAGGCAAAATAGCCCCGCCCCCTGGCGGCCATGTTTTTCAACCAATCAACATTTCTTGAAGGAATCTAATAAAGGGGCACCCAAGGAACATTTCTACAAAATTATTTGAAAATCGGCCTGACACTTTCGGAGAAGAAGATTTTTTAAGTTTTCACTATTTTTTTCTTTTGGTTGCCCCATAAACCAGAATTATGGATGGATCAAACAAATTTGAAGGAATTTAAGAAAGGACATTGAGAGGATGCTTCCTATGAAGTTTCAACCAAATTGACCAAGTGGTTAGGGAGAAGAAGTTGTTTAAAGGAAAAAGTTAACGCACGCACAGACGCACGCACGACGGACAATTCACCATGACATAAGCTAAAAATTCACCATGAGCTCTTCATGCTTTGAGCATTTTCTTCATTTCCCACAATGTTTTTAAAAGTTTTAAAATATGTCTGCTGCGGATATGCACAAAGATGTCTATATAACAGAAACTTTAGAAAGGGTTGATACCAATACTATTTACCCCATAAGAGAGGATCATCCAAACAACTGTGATGATTACTGACAGTAATAATTCCCTGTCTCAGATCGTCTGTTTCTACTTTAGATATAAACTCTTCTCTGTTATAGATATTTGGACTGTTCAACCAACCTACAAAATATTAAAGTCTATAGTTCTACAGTTGTTTAACCCTTTCCCACAAACAACATATCTGTAGATGATTAGTAAAACATCAGTACTGGTAGGTAAAAATATAAACAAGAGCTGTCGGAGGACAGCGCGCTCGACTATTCCACCGCTTATTTAAGTTACTGAGATAATGGACTCTAATGTAGTTGCATGCAAAATATTAACCACAATTTCTTAAAGGGTGATAATTTGCATTATATGCAGGATAGAGTTATTTAACTTGATTATGTTAATAGGTGTGATGGTTAGGAATGCAATGGAATGCATCAAGTAGTTAATAAGATATGGACTCTTAATGTAGTTGCACGCAAACCTTTAACCATAATTTCTAAGTAAAAAAACGGCAACAATTTGCACCATATGCAGGACAGAGTTATCTTAATTGGTTGTGTTTATAGTTGTGAAATTGGGAAAGGTTGTATAAAGTGTCAATACAATGCTTCAAGAATCCAGAATGTCCAAGCCCAGAAAGGGCCATAACTTGCATTAAATGCTAGATAGAGTGATTGTACTTGAATGTTTACATAGGTCTGATGATTGGGAAGGGCTGTATAAAGTTTCAATGCAATGCATGAAGTAGTTACTAAGATATGGTCTCTTAATGTAGTTGCATGCAAAACTTTAACCAGAATTTCTAAGTAAAAAAACGGCCATAACTTGCCTAAAATGCAGGATAGTTATCTAACTTAATAATCTACATAGGTGTGATGCTTGGGTAGGGATGTATAAAGTTTCAATGCAATGCATCAAGTAAATACTGAGATATGGACTCTTAATTTAGTTGAACGCAAAACTTTAATCAGAATTTCTAAGTAAAAAAAGGGCCATAACTTGCATAAAATGCAGGATAGTGTTATCTAACTTGATAATCTACATAGGTGTGATGCTTGGGTAGGGTTGTAGAAAGTTTCAATGCAATGCATCAAGTAAATACTGAGATATAGACTCTTAATTTAGTTGCACGCAAAACATTAACCAGAATTTCTAAGTAAAAAAGGGCCATAACTTGCATAAAATGCAGGATAGAGTTCTCTCTGTATAATCTACACAGGTGTGATAGTTGGGTAGGGTTGTAGAAAGTTTCAATGCAATGCATCATGTAAATACAGAGATATGGACTCTTAATTTAGTTGCACGCAAAACTTTAACCAGAATTTCTAAGTAAAAAAAGGGCCATAATTTGTATAAAATGCAGGATAGAGTTATCTTACTTGATAATCTACACAGGTGTGATAGTTGGGTAGGGTTGTAGAAAGTTTCAATGCAATGCATCAGGTAAATACAGAGATATGGACTCTTAATTTAGTTGCATGCAAAACTTTAACCAGAATTTCTAAGTAAAAAAAGTGCCATAACTTGCATAAAATGCAGGATAGAGTTATCTAACTTGATAATCTACACAGGTGTGATAGTTGGGTAGGGTTGTAGAAAGGTTCAATGCAATGCATCAGGTAAATACAGAGATATGGACTCTTAATTTAGTTGCACGCAAAACTTTAACCAGAATTTCTAAGTAAAAAAGGGCCATTACTTGCATAAAATGCAAGATAGAGTTATCTTACTTGATAATCTACATAGCCTGATAGGTGTGATAGTTGAGTAGGGTTGTAGAAAGTTTCAATGCAATACATGTAGTATTTTTAAAAGTACTTGCATGCAAAACCTTAACCAAAGTGTGACGTGGACGCCGACGCCAGGGTGAGTAGTATAGCTCTCATATTCTTCGAATAGTCGAGCTAAAAATCATAATGAGCTTAATTTTCTCCATTTACGGTTTTAACCATTACCCACATACGGGTATATATACCATTTCTGCACTGAATGACTTTTGAAATTATTGTGGCGAAAGGTGAAATTGCTCATAATGAGCAGTTGCTCCATTTGCCACACAAATTTCAACTCTTTTCAATTATCTTACATTCATTTATAGAGATTATCTATGTTCTGTACTTGATGAATTCAAAGTCTGTCAGGTTAAACATCATTGTGGCTAAAGGAGAAATTACTCATAATGAGCAACCATGATTTGCATTTACCACAATATATTTGAACACTTTTCAGTTTTTATACTATCATTTTCTTCAAATACCGATATCTGCATTACTACGTAACTACAGATTAAATTTATCTAATGATTGTGGATTTAAATGTATTTTTTTTTTATTTCTTTATGTGCAACGAAATATTGCGGCACATATTGCGGCTTCTTCTTGATGCTTTGCGTCAAACATTCGTCTTGTGTCTAAATTACATGTTATTTATTCGTCTAGCAATTGACATAAAACATGGCGAATAAACATAATAACAGTTCAGCTAGACATAATAACATGAAAATATATTAGAACGTAAGACAGCTACGGTATTACGTATGCTGATGACTTAGAGTTTAATTATTATGGCAATACAGATTCTGACTGAATTTGGTGATGATGGGACGAAGGCTTTTCAAGTTATTAAGCTGACAATATACTGGACGCCGCCCGCTAACCCGCCCGCATGCTGCAGGTAAAACTATGATACGATACGTTTTTTCAAAACGGGCGTATAATAAATGTGGTATGAAGATGCGTCTTAAATCGTCTGTATGTGGGAATCTAAGGGTTAAAACATTGTGACAGGAGAAATTGTTCATTCACCCTTTCCCATAATTCTTTCAAAAACCATCTGCTTACATCATAAATAAATATGGCATGAAGAATACGATACGAAGAGTCAAAATAAAAAATCGCATTCCTAGTACAGAAACCTGGACTAATGGTTTCGAAAACGGGTATAGCTAGTTACCGAAGACAACTTAATTGTCACGAAAACAACTTTTTATATGACTTTAACCCTTTCCCTCATACGACAATTCTGCAGCAGACGACTTTGAATATATTTTGTCAAAAAATAGAAAATCTCTGCAATTGAATGGATAACCCATGACTTAAAGTGGAAAACATTGTGGCAAAAGGAGAAATTGCTTGTTTTGTCACTATGTTTTCAAAAAGCCGTCTGCTGCAGAGGCTTCAGAAAGCGTCTATATCAGGAAAAGGGTTAAAACCCATGTAACATGTGTTTTCAATTAAATATCACTTAAACAACACATGTTAAATGAAATTAGTCTGAACACCTTCTCAAATACAAAACAACACCTTCTTTGCAACGGCCCAGACGAGCGCTTTATTGTTAGACAGAGCGACCAATATGCGCAAACAGCGCGTGCATATATACATAAATTTACATGTATTACGGTTAACCCAATCCACCAACTTAGGTTATGACATTATATCTTGTACTTAAGTAATTTTCATTTAGCAAGCTTCACATACATGTATCTCCCATCAGAAGGGTCCTGGCCGCCCACGTAAAACCCCTTTTTTTAAAGAGGAACCGTGCATCCGTGGCATGCGCGAAACAACCAGTGTTTCTCAGAATACCCCTAGGGAAATATGGCTGTCGGAACTCAACCTAGTTTAATGTGTGAAGCAATATAACTTTCAAATAATCGAATAGCATTCTGTGTAAGCAGTCTAACGAGCGAAGTCTAGCGTGGAACTGACAAACACGCCCTATAACTACCTTATATATACTCATACCCGAGCGCACATCCCGTGCAGCACATCCCGTGCAACTACCATACACAATAACCCTTTGTGTGTTTACCGTGTTAAGACAAGCATTCTCTGCTTTACTACGTACCACAGAGAATTTGTAAGTCTGAACACCTTCTCAAATACAAAACAACACCTTCTTTGCAACGGCCCAGACGAGCGCTTGAACGCTACAAATTATAGTGCACTGAATGCTATTCGAATTCTAAAATCAAAGAACAATATTACAATTTTAACTGTTTTGTGACAAATAATTTCTTTTCTACAGAATCTTCAATATACCCATCCTTCGCTATGTTCGTTTTCCAACGCCCGTGACGCTTTAAACAACGATCAGAAACGCCACTGGCGTTAGCTGCAGCAGTAGCGCCACTGGCTCTCAGGGAATGAGTTCCTAGATGCAAATCTGGAGCAACTAATTTCAACCGAGAGACAATACATACTCTAGAACGAGAATAACTCAGCTTTTTGTTCCGTTTTAAAAGAAAGCACTTTGACCCGGATCTACAAGCCGCCCGAAAAAGATATAATTCGGAATCAACAGGCATTCCTGAGCACTGTAAATACCTTTTCAACATTGCAATCGGACAAGCGCTAGTTTCACCTTTTGCGATAAATACTTCTCTACCAGACCTATATACATCTGTTTTACTTTTCTTAACATACAAAACCAAATGATCCGTACTAAATCGTAGATCGCAACATCTTAAATCTACGATTTCGTTAAACCGTAAAAACCCAGCAAATCCTAATACAATCATAGATAAGCCCCGCAAAACGATGATGTCTCGTGACTCTAAATACATACTGCAAAGTTCAATCAAGTTCTGTGTGCTTATAACGTCCTTCTTTACTATGGGTTTGGAATTCAAACGTTTGGCACTTTCAACTAACATTAACACAGTTGAGTTTATCGTTGGATCGGGGTAATCGTTCATTCGATGAAGCCACTTGATAGCGTAAAGAGATGATGAAATCACTTTATCCGATTTTCCTGCATCGATCATTTGTTATAAATACATTGTGACGTGAATGGAGCACGCTGGCCTCGAAGAAATACCTTTTTTCTCACAGAAATCGTCAAACGCTCCGATTTGATAGCAGTATTTGGTCACAGTAGTATCAGCCCTTGCCGACACCATTTGTATAGCCATTGTGTCTATAATCCGATCTTGATCGACAATATGTACATCAGCCTCATCAAATTTACGTTTCAAAGACGCTCTTATGCCAATACCTGTGAAAAAGAATTATTTATCAAACACCATAAAACGTAAATAACATCTTTTCCCTTATTGGTTTTCTTCAAAAACGCAATGTAATGCAACCATGCTGAATGATAAAACATTCTCACCGAACATTCCATTGTTTCCTTTGCCTTTGCACACAGCGCCTGATTTTGGCAATTCAAGTGCACCTTTTACAAAATATTTATATTCGTTTTGCAAATCAGTAATAAACGGCCAAAATGGTGCAGACTGCCATTTTGGAATTATCAAAATACCTCGAGCATTTTCCGATGCTAATTTCCTCAGACAGCTCATTATATGCTTTGGAGGCGGAACTAACCAATTCAGTTCACCGCGCCAAGTCTGATCAAATGCGTCTATAGCTTCCGTGCCAGGTACCCACCACCTAGAGTTAAACCTCCTACATTTATTATTATAATGTGTTGAAAACCTATCTACATCATGAGGACCCCACATTTTATCCAATTTTCTATAAATATCTTCAGAAATGGACCAATCATCACTATCCTGACACCTACTCAAATGATCTGCAAGAAGGTTATCACCCCTTGGGATCCAGACAGAGTTAAATGTGATCCTGTTCTGCTCACAAACTGAATTTATCGCTAATGATAAGTTATGGAGCTCATTAACTCTGCTACCAGCGTGTAAAATACGCTCAACATTTTGATTATCTGAAAATATCTTAATATGACGATTTTTCAATATCTTCAAATTACTCATAACAACCCGATGTACAGCTTCTAGCTCCCTCCATGTGGAACTTTTGAGCGACTCATCACTCGTCCATGATCCGAATATTTTGGAATTGGAAAGATGGCTTCCAATATTTAGATCGCTTACCGAACAAACATCCCTATCCTTAATTAACAAACCATTTCTATCATGCATGGGATGAATTTTACATATCTCATGCCAACCACAGTAATTAAGATATCTCTCTTCCGGGAGATAATTTTCACATCCCGGATCTACAAGACAACTCTCTCCCCGGAGTTTTGATCCCCCAATGAATCGACCATCAATATTGATCACATTTTCCGATAAACAATAACAACTCTCTTCCGGGAGTTTTACGAATCCGCCAACACGCGAAATACTAGTATCTATCGATCTATCAAAACCGACTTGCGCACTCGCTTCCGGGAGTCGCCCATCATTAAATATATAACGATCAAAGGAATTACCTCTGTCCACCACTAACTCGCAATTACCGGGAATTTGAGACGCGCGGCTCCCTTGCTCCTTAACAACGGTATTTTCTACCGGTGCGGATTCCGATCCGTCTCCTGACAAACATGCGTTACACATTTCAACAAATCCACCATAACCATGGGAACTTGCGTCAGCAAAAACGTTTGCTTTTACGACCGGATGTTGCCAATACAAACATCCCAAATCATTGAGACGTCTGGCGTTTATACGCCAATAATTCAATTCTCCTATAGCCTCCTTATTCACCTGAACAGGTGACTTCCAACTACAGCGATACATAATCCAAATATACAAGTTTCTAGTATGCAAACTAACGCGTTTACCAAGTACACTCTGCAGTGATATAATTTGACCGATAACCGAAGCTAGTGCCTTTACATGCACGGTTTTGAATTTATCATTCCTCACATCATACAAAACGGAGTCAATTTGAGTCTCCAACCGCTTAATTCTTTCTTCCGTTAACCTCAAAATATTGTCTTCAAAATTAAAAACATGACCCAACCAAATAGCTATCCTTCTGCAACCAATCGCATTTATCTTCTGCCAAAAGAAAACCGAATTCAACTAATGAACTCCTGACCAACTTGCTATGTCTTAAAGCAAGATCGAAATCCGTGTGACCACCTATACCGTCATCGAGAAACATAACAATATCAATGCACAACGATCTCCAATATTTCAGTAGCTGTCTGAGTACTTTGGTGAATATGTGTCCGGCTGTAGACAAACCGAAAGGAAGGCAATTAAAAACATAATAACGGTCAATTCCTTCGTCGGACCATGAAAACCCCAAATACGTTCTGTGGCATGAACAAATATCAATGTGATGATAAGCGCTTTTCAAATCGAATGTAAATACATAACTGAAAGGCTGAAAAATCGATTTTGCAACTTTAACGTCCTCAAATTTGACCTTAAACAAGTGTAAGCATGGATTAATATGTCTACAGTCAAGAACTAATCTAGGCTTGCCAGACCTACCGTATGCAACCGTTAATGGGTTGACTATCAATGGTTGTTCTTGAACAACTGAAATAATACCCTTTTCTACTAAACGGCCAATTTCGGACTTTACATAAATCGGATTATCCCTGGCGGATCTATTATTATTTAACTGAACTGTCACCGGAGTCTCGGCCAACGGTAACTTATAACCGTTATAAATGACATCCAAAATGTAAGCATTATTGGTATAAGCTTCCCATTTGCTATAGCTCTGTTTGAGTTTACCAACAGGTGACAAAACGCTTAATCCGGTTAGCTCTAAATGTTTACCCGAGTCGATAGTACCTCCCTTTTTCAAACCATTATAATTTGAACTAGCATTATCATCTAAACCAGTACATGATCCTTTGTCCTCAATGTTGAAAGACTGATTTATTAAGTCAACACTTGCCCCCTTTTTAACAATGTTTAAAATCGGACTCTCTATAGTCTCATTTTCACTTATGCTCGAATATTCAATTGTTTCCTTTTCCTCATTGTATTTTCCCGGATTTTGGCCACCTGATTTAAACTTGATATTCGAACCGGCTCCATGCCCCATTTCTATGCAATTAATGTTAACAATTTTTGTTATACCCTTTTCCGCAAAACATAATTGCTTTCTATTGGTATTCGTTTTACCTAAAGCCTTCGAAAGGCGGCCAACAATAAAACTACTTATCTTGTTATTGTAATTCTGGAGTGAGCATTCATTCTTCCAGTGCCCCGCCTTTCCGCAGATAAAACATAAACCTGGTTTCTTCACCGAACCCCCATGAGAATACGTCTGTCCCGTTCCTTGAGAGGGTAATGAGTCCCCCCTAGGCTGTCCCCGTCCGTAAGGAGTTGACCTTGACCTGCCTCTCTTTGTCTTTTCCCCTTTAGCCTTTCTCGAAGCCCGATATTCTGCCTTATGAATACGCTTCTCATCCTCGCTGTCACTTGCTATAGGGTTGCTCTCATATTCTGCAACCATTCGCCATCCCAATTCGGAGGTATCAGCAAGCTGAATTAATTTCTGACGCCGCTTTAGTATATCTTTTGCTGCAATGAAAAAGAAAAATGCAACGAGAATAGCCCGTGCTTCCTTTGCTACTTTAATAAACAAGAATTTAAGAATACCATTAAACTCGAAAACCTTTACATTTAAAACTTGCTATCATTTGTTTCCTTCAATAATATCATTTTTAGCCTCCGTAATCCTCTGGGAATCCATATTTAACTCGGCATGTTCCAACCTGGCAATAACCTTGGAATTCTGTTTAAATTGCTCCTCGTTACTTTTACGCTTGAATTTCGGAGCGTCTAGAGAAGAAATACTACTAGAAGAGGCAGAAGAGCTTGGATAACTTATCTTGTCTATAAGTCCACCTATTTCCCGCAACAAGTTGCCATGTGACTCCTGAATAACGTCTTTTACTCGGTTGTTCACCAAGGCGTTGATATCTTCTTCATCCATGTTGTCTCTGTGTAAGCAGTCTAACGAGCGAAGTCTAGCGTGGAACTGACAAACACGCCCTATAACTACCTTATATATACTCATACCCGAGCGCACATCCCGTGCAGCACATCCCGTGCAACTACCATACACAATAACCCTTTGTGTGTTTACCGTGTTAAGACAAGCATTCTCTGCTTTACTACGTACCACAGAGAATTTGTAATAACAAATTATATCTATTTTTTAACATTATTTTGAACTTATTATCAAGAAATATGACTTTCTGGATTGGCAAAGGCTAAAACCCAAATAAATGTGAAGATTATGCTTGTGAAACAAAAATATGTTGTCTAATTGTTGACGGGAAAAAAGAACGAATAGTTTAATATTTATTGACGGTAAAATAGGAACAAATGATTTATTATTAATTGATTGATTTGATTCGGTGTACTTTAATTCACTTATAAGAACAGACATTACACATTCAATCCAAATCATGACAGTGCAGCAAGCCTATCAGCCTACGAAAACAACTTTATATTATCCTAGCTGAGCCTACAAAAACAACATTATATTGTCCTGCGAAAATGACTTTTATGAATTTTATTAAGAAAATGTTAATTATATTTCGTATACGTTTTGTGTTGGTTATTTTTTCTAAAATTAGTTACAAGTATTAAGAAAATAGTATATTTTACGAGAATAGCTTTCTACCTGAGAAACAATAGTGCAGCAAGCCTATCAGCCTTCGAAAACCATATTATTAATCAGGGACACTATTATATTACAGGGATATGAAGCGAATCGATAAGCTCCGTTATCTTCGCCTCGCTGTAAGAAAAGCGGTCATTAGCCCCTCTGGTCATTATCCACTTCGTAAATTCATTTCCGCGATGGCTATCGATGTAGATAAACGGATGTTTTATTAAAATCAATAAGTTTAAAAAGGAATAACAGAGAATGTAAGTACATAACATAATTTCTATCTTTTTTTCTTACATTTACGTTAACTTTGAGCTTGTATTTAAACAAAAAATGATAGTTATTGCAATGAGTTTTTGAAGTCGATTTTTTTCCACAAAATTGTGGTCAAAAAATTCAAAACAAAGAATATAGGCTATGACATATATCCCTGATTAATAATATGGTTTTCGAAGGCTGATAGGCTTGCTGCACTATTGTTTCTCAGGTAGAAAGCTATTCTCGTAAAATATACTATTTCCTTAATACTTGTAACTAATTTTAGAAAAAATAACCAACACAAAACGTATACGAAATAGTATGTGGGGGACCGCCCTGTGTTCTATATTGCCGTTAGAAACACATTTAAATGTTATATTATAAAAGATCAATGGTCAAACTTTGTGCTAATCCTTTAAATATAGCTGATGTTTGCCGATAATTTTCTAGAATTGTTTGTGAAAACTTGTGAAAAAATGCGATGAATTTTAAAAAAGATGACGACCATTTTGTCAAAATAACGAATCGGGGCTATGCAAAACATCAATTACTGTTAAATATTGCTGTTATAAACACATTGAAAGGTCAGATTGTAAAAGTTAAATGATCAATCTTGGTTTAAATTATTTGTACAAACCTGTTGTATGCAATGAAGAATCTAATATTGTCAGAGAAAAAATGATAAAAAATGCGATGAAATTTAACAAAATTGTGGTCAATAAAGTCAAAACGAAGAATATAGGCTATCAGTCCTAGGACATCCTCCCTAAATCATACTTGTTTCCAGTATTCTTTGATCTGGCTTACCAGGGTCAGCACAGCAAGGGGGAGATTTTATTACCTAAATTAATGGGCAGAATCCGATAAGCCATTTACAGTAATGGTCACTGGTACCGATGGTCACTTGCAGCCACTAGTTAGATAAACAAGAGAATTTCAAGTTTTACTGAGTTTTTATAGAATCGTGACTTTTACATCAGACAGGAAAAAGTGCTCAAGGTAGGTCCATGTTTTTTCTTTTAAATGTAATCCTTTCCCTTTTTAGGTATTTAAGAATTTTCAAATTTCAAACTATATTATGAATGAAATTAACTGAATTGAATTGTTAATCTGGACATCATTTTTTATGTTTTTTTATTTTGTGACAAAGTTGACTGAGAACCAGAGCATTTTCCCTTTTCTGCTGCAGGAATTATCTTCTTGTAATATTCGATAGGAAAAACTTAGTTTAAAAGTTTAAACTTATAATTATATGTTTTGTGAAATATAACCACTGTTTGATATTGTTGCAGGAATCATGACATTTGAAAACATTACTTGAATAAAACAAATTTAACCCTTACATCCCGTTTTCAGCATGTGATATAAATGTATTGTATATGGTTTGCTTATACCTATAAACGAGTAACAAACAAGACATATCAAGATCAGAGTGCATGTATATATGCAGGCTGATCTTGGTATTATATTTAAGCAAAAGGAACTGAAAATCATACTTAGAATGAAAAGCAAATATGGCTAAAAGTTGCTGATTGCACTAGGTACCTTCTAACAGGCATATTTTAAAAATAAAAGTGTGATTATTCCATACTTTTTGAAAACATTGTGGCATTGCCATCGTTTTCAAAGGTCGTCTCCTGCAACAGTGCCTTTGCCCCATAATAATGGTTCTGTTCTTTTCTTCAAACATTTTGTAATGCAAAAGAGTCTAAAACTTCCCATAACAAGTAATTAACCATTTCAACATAAAGTCGCTTTCTGACACCTCTGCAGCCAACAACTTTTGAAAACATTGTGGCAAAAGGGGAAATTGTTCCTTTTGTCATAATGTTTTTGTCTCTTTTCAACGATTATACTATTTAAGTTACAAATGTTTCCTGGCTTTGCCTAGATGTGCGTCTGCTGCAAAATTGGCATATGTAGGAAAGAAAGTCGGTCCTGGTAGCTCAGTCGGTAGGGATGCGCGCTTGCAATCCATGAGTTTTGAGTTTGAATCCCGGCTCAGCCAACATTCTTTCGAAAGTTTGACAAAAGTCACTGTGAGATGCGTCATTCGTGTTTCACCAATGAGATAACAGTCTATGTGGAAAAGCAGCCATTTGCTTGGAAAGTATATGACTAAAAAATGTGTTGAAAACGGCGTTAAACCCTAATCAATCAATCAGTCTGCATGTGGGAAAGGTTAAAGTACTTGTTTTGTTTAATGATTGGATATTTTAAGATTTTGTCAATTGGATTAATGTTAAATTTTGCATTTACCTCTCTGTTCCCCAGTATTCATAAGACAATCTGAAAATAAGTTCTTTTTGCACATTTGAAAATTCTTTTCATGTACTTAAAGAGTTTTTAAATTTATTTTAGGTGCGTGCTTCAGGAATGAAAATTCAAAAATGAGTAACATTCCATCGCTGTCAAATCAAGTAACATTCATTAAACACAATGGAGACATTTTCATAGAGTATAGACAGTTCATAGCTTTCCTTCTCAATCAAAGACTGGAGAATGAACCTATTATACGCCCAAGTAATATTCTCTGTGAATTAAGAACTCACACAAATGGACTTGTAAATTCAGGGATAGACCGTTTGGTTAAGCTTTCGTCCTGTATAAGATACATATCAAAGCATTATGACAGTTTCAAAATCTGCAGAACAGTTCTCGATGAAATCCTACAGACACCATTTAAACTGAATCAACAGTCGAATTCAACACTTGATTTATACAATGACATTGCTTGTTTAGAAACATCAGTGTGGTCAGAAGATTTTCTTTTCGGTGTTGAAATAGGTGAAAGTGAGACGTTGAGTTCTATCTACAAGCATAATTTCACAGATTCTCAGTGGCAGAAAATATGCCTCTTTGAACAACATTATGCCAAGGAAAACAGTATTATATCTGATTATGATAAGACAATTAAGAAGAAAAATCAATTCCTCACAAACATAAAAAATATACAGAATTTAAGCCGCACGGCAGCACAGCAATGTCGCAAGATTGTAAATGTTCAAAATAGTAGAAAGAAAACTGCTGAAGATATTTCAACATTAACCTTTGTTCACAATTCTGTGACCCATTCACTTTCAAGGATTGACTTTTTACTCTGTAAATGTCTAGACCTGTACTCAGCACCAGCGAACAAATGTGTGTCAGTTTTTGATAATATAAAGATAAGAGACATAACTTTTGAAGGCGTTCAACTTTTTATAGAAGTACAACTTACGGAAGACTTTGACGATGTTGCCACCATTCTCAGCTGCGAACTGGCCAACAAACATTCATTGCTTGCAACCAGTATAATTGTCTTAACTGCAGGAACTCTTGAAAAATACACATGCAAATACTGTGTAGAAGGCAATGTCCATCGCTTTAATCTTCAAGATTCATATTTATGTAATTCACTTTCAAACTCAGTGATTTATACTTGGAAACCTAATGATGCAGAAATTGCTGGAGAACCAAAAACAATTGACCATAAAAATGGGGTAAAGTTCTGTGACTGTTGCTTCAATAACAATGAGAAATGGATAGGTATATCATTAGATTGGCGAAACGTTAATGTAGTTGATGAATGGATTCTACACACACCTATCGAAATCCAGGAATTCTTTACAGCTTGCTTCTACAATGCAGCTGTCGTGAAGTCGAGCCCCCATTCAGCGTCTCTGAGAAGAAAAAAAACTGGCTAAGATTATTGTTTTATTTGATTCAGGATTAACTCTATTCAACAAACTGTATTGTGGCGTCCTGCAGCAGCTCAACACACAGGAACTTGTTGTAGACCATAATGCTTTGACAACAGTCTTTTCTATAACGTCAAATGCTGGAACAACACAAAGCCTTAAAACAGCCGATCGATGGTTAAAGGCAGCAGCGGATGAAGACAAATCATACTTTGAAACATACATTAAGCAGTATCCGATGAGATATCAGGCAGTTCATGATCAATCTGTACGGTTGCATAATGTCAATCTCCGTTGCTGTTATATAGTGTTCTTTATGGACAACTTAGTCAGACTAACAACACATGATGATCCCAATCCAGGCCAGAACAGAACATCACAAATATGTACCTTACCTATCACACTGAAAGGCTTACCAAGAGATCATGTTATTTCTGAAAACTGGCACAATGAAGAATGTGAAAATGATCATCTTACATCGTGTAAATGTATGGAAGGAGTCCAACTTAGCCAAGAGGATATTACTCTTCTAATGGAAGCCACTGAAGACGAGGCATTGATGTGGAATGAATTCATATCACTAATAAGATGGGAGACATTTCAATTTTCAGATATAAATGAAATAATAACATCCCTTTCAGTAGAGAATGATATCACAAATGCATCATCCAGTGCAAACTGGTTTAATGGAGAAGAAACCCCAATGAACACTTCGGATTGGAACCAAACAATAGAAGATATTGAGCAAAGACTTAACTCTTCTCTGCGTATTGATAGCCCCTTAAATGATTTTGATGGAGAAGTGGAGGAATTGGAAAACAGCACAGTTGAGTCTGGCAGCACATCACGAAATGTCAAGCAGGAAAACGAGAGTTTTCTTACTAAATTCAAAGTGCCAGAATTACTGTGTAGGCACCCATCACCAGCTACTGGACGTGATGACGATATAGCCAATCTAAAAACAATCCTGAAAGACACAGTTAAGAAATTATGTAGGACACCTGTACAGAAGGATCGAATTATCTTTGCACCCGATCATAAAATTTCAAAAAATCTTTTCAAGTTGATGCAAGAAGACGTTTTTTTTCGTCAATTTCTACCAGAGTTTCCTGCTTTACATTTGCGTAAATCTAAAATAGTTAACCTTTTTGGAGCATATAAAGATGCTGGACTTCTACATCTTCTAAAGTTTATGAAAGATGAGGAACAAGAGGACAACTGGATGAAGTTAATTTCTATACAGCATATTGAAACAGCTTCAAAAAATATTACACGACTTGCAGTGGCACTTCACTTAGCCTTTAACATCGCTTTTTATGAACAGCTTGAACCCAGTTCCCAGCAAAAGTTCCATAATGATATGAACATTTGTGAGACGGCCGACCTTGAAAAACATTGGGGAAAGCAACTATCAGTATTTGCTCAAAATGGATGCTCAAGAAACGCAACTTTTGCCTTACATAGAGACTTTATGTTGCATTGCGATGAGATTGTAGCAATAATCACTGCAGAACACCTTGGTGGTGCAAATGGTTACAGGCTCCTTCTGTCAGCAGTGAAAAGTTCTCTTCCATTTGCATTTTTAAATGGTGCTTCTTCATATGCGTCCTTCTGTGTAGACCTTTTACATGAACACTACTCTGCTGGCTTCTTCCATAAAAATATGAAAATGACTCTTTTCTCTACACCACATAGAGGTGGGGCCACAAATATAGCTCTGGACACACAGAGGGAAATTGATCACAAAGACGCCCTTAAAGGTTTTCGACCAAGATCAACCCTACAAACAGTTGTACCAAGAATGGCAATAGTTGATCATCTTGCAGACATCCAACTAGCAAAAGAACATTTATTTTCTGGTCCTGAAGATCTTTCAAAGTCTGATGAGACATGTTTGAAAGATATATCTTCAGGGAACTTTAAAAATAACTTGACCAAGAAAGACTGGATACACATTAAGCCTTTGGTTCGACTCATTGTACAAAGAAATGGGTTTAGTACAGGAGAATCAATCATGCCTCATCATATCTATGAGTGTCAAGAAAAACCCTTACCTTGCGAAATTTTGGACACACATTCTTACAATGTGGGCAAGTATTTGATGAAAAGGTATGCTGCATCAAAAAATTATTTTGGATTATGTAAAGAACAAGTACCTGAACTTTCAGTTCTAGATGGTCCACTTAAGTCATTTAATCCGTAGAGCAACTGTTGGCAAAAACATAACAATGCGCAGAGTAAGTTATAAGGCATCTAAACATCTACCAAAGGATACCGAAGAATGCAAGCGGAAAGCCATGGTTAAAAAAAAGAGCAAAATCATTGATTGTCTTAGCTCAACAATGAATACATGTCAATCGCTAGTGAATCCTGATGGATCAAAAGCAAGTGTTCAAAAGTCTGCTGGTATAAAAAAAGCCCTTATTTCTGTGCTTGAATCGTCATACCAAAGTCCACATGCAGACATGGACAACATACTTGATATTGCAGAAAAGCTACAAGAAGACAATCTGATTACGTCAGGGTATTCTAATATGTCCCAACGAATTCAAAGATTCCATCCATCATGCCACCATTGAATTTGCCGGAATAAAGTTTAAGACGAAAGCAACAAGTGGAAAGCAATATCTAAAACATATCGAGAACGGTGTTATAAAATCCCTGATGTTGATGTTTCCAAAACTTGGTCAAATAATTGTCTGCGAAGAAAAGTACACATTTACACCAGACACATTAAAAGGTGAAACCAGACAAAAGAGAAACAAGAATGACTCACTTTCAATTGCACATCTGAAAGTTGGCGAGGACATCATAAGCTCACACAAATTGTCAAAGTCAGCAGTTATATCAACTGGTGAAGGCAAAAGGATGATCAGCAATTACTTGGCAAGAAATATAAGTTCTCTTTCTTTACAAAGAAATATTTCTGTTGTCGTTGACAGTGAGCTTATCAAAATCGAATGTTCCTGTGAGGGTGCCTGTTCCTGTATTCCATACACGCATCCTGTTAAAGCTGACTTTGGCTTGAATGGTTTTGAACAGCAACAGGTTTTATACAACATACGCCAGAGAAAAGGGGAAGCAGAACTGGCACAAGTTGACTGGCTCAACACTATCAGTGAAGACCTAGGAAGCAATGAGTCAACCTTAGCTGTGGTAACATCTGGCGATATTGACAGTGTGGTGGCCCATATGTTTGCTCTTTCGATACACTGGCAAAGACATTCAGACAATTCATTTAAAAACTCTGTCTATGTCCTTTTACAAAAGTCAAAACCTGAACTTTACAATATAACTGCCATCATAGAAAGAATAGAAGCAAGATTTGGTTTTAAATATGCTGCCGTCAATGTTGCTGTTGTACTTTGTATGGGTGGAAATGATTTTGTTCCAAAACTGTATGGAATGGGACATTTGAAATGGATGACAACTGCTCTGAAAATTCCAGAAGCCCTTAAACATATTTTGCATTATGAGTTTGACACTGAAGGAAAACCAATCACAGCCAAAGTGAACAGTTCAATATACTGTGACATAATAAAACATATGTACTGTCCCAAGTCGGTAGACCCTTTATTGTTTTCCGTACAGGAAGTAAGACAAATGTCAGTGAAGCTACCAGGAAAGGAATTTCGGCATCCAAATGTGTGGATGCCTCCAGAGTCAGCCATTGGAAGTCTGGTTGAGTTATTGAATTGCGTTACAGAATACATGTTTACAGCATGGTTCCATGCAAATACGCTTCCAGAGTTTTTGGGACGTGGATGTCTCATTAAAAATCAATATGGCGATGTTCACTATGACTTCGGAAACGAAAGTAAAATAGCTGACCAAAGCCATTTGCTTACTTTAAATGAGACGTCACTAATGCAGAAAATTCGTACCAGCAAGAGAAAAACAAAGAGGCCTTTACAAACACCAGACAAAGATATACCAAGGAAAAGAAAACCTATGACATCAACACCAATGTAAGTTGACGTTTTATAAATGATACTGGTCATGGACGTTGGAGGGAAATTTAAGTGTTTCAAAAACATAATAGCAAAAGTTACATTGCTATTATTTCAAATTGTTATGTTTTGTTTGTTTGTTTGTTTGGAGTTTAACGCCGCTTTCAACATCTTTGGTCATATCACGGCGGACAGTGCACCTACCCATGTTTTCCTGGCTTTCCCACACCAGTACTGACACAACATTCTTTCGAAGCCACTGACTACTTTCTCACATACATCAGAGGTGAGAGGCAATGGAAAACATCGCCCGAAAGAATGTCGCCGCAACCGGGTATCGAACCCGTGACCTCCAGATCACGAGTCAGATACGCTACCAATTGAGCTACCCGGCCGGGTCTCAAATTGTTATGTACTTACCTGCTAAACATGCTTTCTGATGCCATTACCACGGACACCTTTTGCAAAACAGTGTTGATAAAATGAAATTTTTCGAAATAAGCAATTCCTCCTTTTCACAATATGATTTCAACACAAGCATAACAAATTACCAATACTTTTTCAAAGCAGATGTTCCGATCATTATTTGTCTATCAAGATAACATATAATTTTTTCAGTACACGATAAAGTATGTAAAAGAATATTATAAAAGCTTACCTGTATTCAACTGTTTATGTTTATATTGTATCATGCTTATGAATTTAATATATTATCTTATTCAGAAAGATGAGACGTAAATCAACTGCCAAAAAGGCCTTATCATTGTCAAGTGAAATAGGGAATATAACCACTCAAGAAACTAATGCTGAGCCGGAGGATCTATCATTTACTGAACTACCCTAAAAGATTAAATATTTTTTATATATTTTATTTGTTTCATGTCTTTAACATTTCTTCTCTTTAGTCTTGAACCCTAAAGATTAAACTGCTAAATTAGAAAAAATGTTATTCGTGTTTTTCAAATGTGATTACATATTCTAAATTTAGTTTCAGCTAATTGGTAATAAACATTATTATCTTTTTAGATGATAGACAACACGATTAGAGATGAAAGATGGAATTCACTGTCTACCCTAGACTGTCATCTTGTCAACATTTCCTATTGAAGTATATGAACCAGTTATGACTTAGCAACATTAACCTCTCTTCACCAGTGTCCAAATATATATAATGGAATACAACATGCATGTATTTTCATAGACTTTGTTATTTGTTTTATGCAAAACACATTGTTTGATAAATGTCACACATTGTAAATAATGATGAAACTGTATGCACAAAGTCAGAATCAGGTTAATTTTGCAAGATAATACAGTATCATTGGTATAGCATTGTCATCTGTATCAAAAGGGAAGGGGTCGTCTTGTTCATGGACACTGTCAGCTTCAGACAAGTTTATTCATATTACACACATTCACATAATCAGTAAAAGCTAAACATGTAGCCCCAACTATGTATTGTGCACGAAAAGTTAAACAAAGATTAGCGGAATTGTGTCCTTATATAATAAAAAGTTTATAAACACAAATGTACATTGCCAATTGGAACCATTACAGAGAAGAGTTAACAATTGTACTCATACCTTTTTAACCATTTCCCTCATATAGTCGCTTTCTGAAAACATAGTGATAAAAGAAGAAATTGCTCAAAACAAGCAATTTCTCCTTTTGCCACAATGTTTTCCACTTTTAATCATAGGTTATCCATTCAATTATAGAGATTTTCTATTTTTTGACAAAATATGTTCAGAGTCGTCTGCTGCAGAATTGTCATATGAGGGAAAGGGTTAAACCTTATTGGGATAAACTGTCAAATATACGCTTTTTTTTCCCGTAATTTTCGTAACCAGGTTAACGTGGTGAAAATCTTTTTTATAAAGACCATGCATAGTTCAAATATTCTGTAGATACTGGGTCAACTCATTGAATATTGAAAATGGACCACAACCATTTTCCTCATGTAATATTCTGTTAACCCCTTCCCACCTGCAGACGCATTTCAACGCAATAGCAGCAGAATACTTTTTAAAACATTGTGGCCAAAGGTAAAATTGCTCCTTTGGCCACAATGTTTTCCACTTATAGTCAAATTGGTTATCAATTCAATTATAGAGATTTTCCATTTTTTGACAAAATATGTTCAAAGTCGTCTGCTGCAGAATTGTTGTATGGGGTGAAGGGTTAACAACCATCTCAAAATATATCTGACAACTATACTTGGAATGAGAGAGAGTTCTTTGCATGCATTTACCTTTCAACTGATTTGCTGTTTTCAGAGTTACATGTCTGCTGTGAAAACATATTAGCAAAACTATGAAACATGAACAAATATGGAAGTACTGTTGAGAATCAAATTTGAAAAAAACTTTGAGAAAAGAAGAACAAATACATTATGAGCTATTTCCTAAACTATTTGCAAATGTTTAATTTTGCTCTAGAGGTGTCAAATGCTGTATGTTTCAGGGAAGTGGTTAACTTTTCTTTTGTTCAACTTGTTTTTATCTTTATATACTTTAAATATACTTAACTGACTTATTTTAATTAAACCCTTCCCTTCATACAAACACTTTCTGATTCCATGATGCGGACAAATTTTGAAAACATTGTGAAATATAGAGAATTTTCTCATTATTAGCAATTCTCCTTTTGACACATGCAGGTATTATAATATCATTCACAGAGATTTTCCATATTTTTGCTAAGATGTTTTTCAAAGTCGTCTACTGCAGATTTGTTGTATGTGGGAAAAGTTAATATGTACTTCAAATGTATTTCTACAGATAAAATGAATAACAATCATGTATTCTCTTGTCTGAAATAAAGGTAGCTAGACATCTTTTAAAACACAGAAGAGTTTTCACTTTGTGACCTGACCCAAACTGTATTCTGTCCAGTAGTGGAGATGTTATCTGTGTACCGTTACTTATAGCACCACGGGGAGAGGTTAATGGTCATTTGATAAACGCCCGTGCAAATCAATTTACATGCCAGATTGATTCTTATCTGACCAGAACGAAAATACCCCTGAGGAAGTCCTAAGACTGTATGTGGGGGACCGCCATGTGTTCTATATTGCCGTTATAAACACATTTCAATGTTATATTATAAAAGATCATTGGTCAAACTTTGTTCTAATTATTTAAATATAGCTGATGTTTGCCGGAAATTTTCTAGAATTGTTTGTGAAAATCCGTGAAAAAATGAGATGAATTTTAAAAAAGATGACGGCCATTGTGTCAAAATAACAAATAGGGGCTATGCAAAACATCAATTACTGTTAAATATAACTGTTATAAACACATTGAAAGGTCAGATTGTAAAAGTTAAATGATCAATCTTGGTTTAAATTATTTGTACAAACCTGTTGTATGCAATGAAGAATCTAATATTGTCAGAGAAAAAATGATAAGAAATGCGATGAAATTTAACAAAATTGTGGTCAATAAAGTCAAAACGAAGAATATAGGCTATGTGGGGGACCGCCATGTGTTCTATATTGCCGTTATAAACACATTTCAATGTTATATTATAAAAGATCATTGGTCAAACTTTGTTCTAATTATTTAAATATAGCTGATGTTTGCCGAAAATTTTCTAGAATTGTTTGTGAAAAAATGAGATGAATTTTAAAAAAGATGACGGCCATTTTGTCAAAATAACAAATAGGGGCTATGCAAAACATCAATTACTGTTAAATATTGCTGTTATAAACACATTGAAAGGTCAGATTGTAAAAGTTAAATGATCAATCTTGGTTTAAATTATTTGTACAAACCTGTTGTATGCAATGAAGAATCTAATATTGTCAGAGAAAAAATGATAAAAAATGCGATGAAATTTAACAAAATTGTGGTCAATAAAGTCAAAACGAAGAATATAGGCTATGTGGGGGACCGCCATGTGTTCTATATTGCCGTTATAAACACATTTCAATGTTATATTATAAAAGATCATTGGTCAAACTTTGTTCTAATTATTTTAATATAGCTGATGTTTGCCGGAAATTTTCTAGAATTGTTTGTGAAAATCCGTGAAAAAATGAGATGAATTTTAAAAAAGATAACGGCCATTTTGTCAAAATAACAAATAGGGGCTATGCAAAACATCAATTACTGTTAAATATTGCTGTTATAAACACATTCAAAGGGTCAGATTGTAAATGTTAAATGATCAATCTTGGTTTAAATTATTTTTACAAACCTGTTTGTATTCAATGGAGAATCTAATATTGTCTGAGAAAAAATGCGATGAAATTTTTAAAAAATAACAAATCGGGTTTATACAAAACATTATTTGTGGTTCTATATTGCCAATATATATACATTTAAAGGTCAGATTGATAATGTTGAATGATCAATGTTGGTTTAAATTATTTTCACAAACCTGTTGTATGCCGAGATTCACCTAGAATTGTTTGAGAAAAACTGAGAAAAACGCGGATAAATTTTAACAAAGGGCGACCAATTAGTGAAAATTATGGGTACTTCTTTATATTTCTGCATTATTTTCCATTTTTGTTATTAATCACAACTCTGTATTTGCATGCTCACACATGATAATATTATTTGTATGACGATTAGCTATGTTATGCTAAAGTCTAATAAACTATTCTGTATTCTGTATTCTGTATTTATTACCTAGATTTGTGTGTAACTTTCCAACAATTAATTCATGATATAAGGTTTTTAATCAATGAAATATATCCCTGTTTTAACAACGAAGGCAAAGTGTATAATCATTATTCAATGTTAATTTATTTCAGAATGGGCAAACTTCATGGCAGCAGAAGGGGACGAATTGGCAGGAGGCCAAAGAAAACGAAAAACAAATGCACTCCTTTAGCAAAGAAACCTAGGAAATCAATAATTATATGATATACAGTATAATATTAAAACATTGGTACATGTACATGAATGAATGTATATACGTAACATGTATTAAAATATTGGTATATGAATGAAAGTGAAAGTTAACCCTTTCTCACATAAAACAAATCTGCAGTAGACGACCTAGAACATCATAGACAAAATATCAAAGAACAAGTGTTGAATAAAGTTAAAAACATTGTGACAAAAGGAACCATTATGAACAATTTCTCCTTTTGTTGTACTGTTTTCAAAAGTTGTGTGCTGCATCCAAAAATGATTGTCAAGATTCTTGAGCATTTTTTTTCCTTTAAACAAATGGTTTGCCCTTTTTTATTAAATCATAATTACATTTACAATCTTAGATATATTTGCAAAATGAATGGCCAAGTATGAATTCGAATTTGTCTGCTGCAGATGTTTGAATGTTGAGAAGGGTTATTAATAAGAGTTTAATTACCAATTAGCCCATTTCCCTGTATGAACAATGAAAGGGTTATAAAACCAATTAATTAGTATGTAACCAACACATATGGAACACAACAGGAAATGATTGCATAATGTTACATAACATAAGTCACCCTGCCATCTGGTCAGTGTGATATTATAGACCTCTTTAGAATTGCATATATTTTATTGTTTCGGGCCACCTCAATCAAGAGATAATCTCATGTTTTCAATAACAATCTGTTTTTCCATCAAACGATTTTTTAATAAAAAAACAATGTATTGTAATAACCAGTTATTGTTTTTATTTTGAAAAGATTAAAATACCACTTGACTAAGACTTCTTGATAAAAGAATAAATTATTTTACACAACTTTGAATCTTTTGTCTATATTTTGTGTCCCTGGTTACTGTAAAGAGCGCTAGCAAATCAACGAAAACAGCCGTATTTGCACGCAAGTAACCGTTATCATACGCAAGTGAAGGTCGTTATCTATCGGAATGGGTAAATCAAAATGGCCGATACCTGTACGAAGCGAGGCCAACATATTACTGATAAGGCTGATAAAACTGCACGTGTTTCATATCCCTGTAATATAGTGTCCCTGTATTAATTAAGAAAATAAATTGTCCTACGAAAATGACTTTTGCAAATATTATTAAAAAAATCATCTCACAATGTTTTCAACTCTTAAAATGATCTATCAACGATAATGTTTTCACAATGTTTCCAAATTATGGTTTTATAGTCATATAAAAAGTTGTTTTTGTTTTCGTGAGCCGATTCTATTTAATTATATGCGTTTTAGCCTATGCCATTCTGTAATTTTTCTATTTCGCAATACTAAGTACAAGAACACTATTACAAACTGTTAAAATGTAATATGTTCGTGAATGTGCTATTTAGTTAATAATTATGAAAAAATATGATTATTTAAGTTTTATAGTCATATAAAAAGTTGTTTTCGTGACAGAAAGTTGTTGTTTTCGGTATCTAGCTTTTCCGATCGAAAACCCCGTCAAAATTCGCGTAATAAAATGCTTACCAAACCAGACTTTACAAAAGCCTGTGACGACAACACAAGTAAGCTTAGATCCAATGGTCCACAAACGACTTGTAGTATTTGTGGGTTTCAACATCCATGATTTCTTTCGTAACTCGAAGTATGTGTTTCTCATTTCAGTGCATGTCAGTATTGTTTTGAAATACTGGTACTCTTTTTAGACTGTAAGTCCGAGAACCAATTGTCTGCATTCGGTCAATTCCGACCGTAGAAATCCGAGTAGATGCGATTGGTTTCGTAGGATTAGCGAGGAAGGTTTCCATGCCGAAAATATTCTACTTTTAAAAACTTCTGATCATCTCTGTTCCTTAGTAGGGCATACTCATTGAAAGGTATATTTTGCACATTAAAACCTATGGTTATTTGTTCAAAAGTTTATTATGATTTGATCAACGTATACTAATCTTTATAACACAGGTGTGACACCTGTGATTACACTCACACGTAAAAAGGTTATTTCGCCCTCGGGCCATTTCGTATTATAAACACGGATAGCATGCCTTTTTTTTTTACAACTATTTTTGTTTTTTAAAATGTTATGAATCACCCGAATGACAGTTTTCTATCGGTGTCACTAAACAGATTCTGGTAGACTCTGGAGGTAAAATATCCCATTATATCATTGTTTTATTATATCACATATAGCAAAGCCTAGGTCGTGTGAAAGCAAGAACAAATGAATTAAGCAATGTCTGTCTCTCAACAAGAAACAAATTAATAGGCAAATTGTAGAAAGTTACAAAAACAGAATTTGAAAAATATATTGAAAAAAACGAAACTTAGCATGCATTTTAGTTTAATTTGTACATATATATATCTGTTTTATTTTTTATTAGGTCAGGATTGTAACAGACTGTAAGATTTCCAAGGATGTTGATGGAAAACAACACTAGAAGGCATTGAAGAATGTTCTGATTTATTTTTACAAATGCCAGTTATTTGTAAACTAGTAATACATATAATTGGAAACTGACTCTTACCATTGAATGACTTGCGCTTAACATTACAACATTAACAATGGTACTTTAGTTCACCTAACATTTTCCCCTTGCTTTCTAGAATACTAAAGTACTCCACACAACAATCTTCCAAGGCAGATGGCTAACTTTGCATGATCTGGCTGAATGTATAATCTTGAGACAATTTAAGATGAGAACACTATGCATACAGACTGAGAAAACTGTAATTTTTGACAAATATTTTCAAAAGTCCCATTTATAATGATGTATGTTGGAAAGGGTAAAGTTTAGACCCTTGTCTGATGTAAATTACTTGATTTCTGTGACTAATCCGAATACATTGTCGGAATGGTGTAATTGATCCAAATTGAACATATCCAAAATGAACAATATGTTCCTATTCAACAACATTTTCACTTTGAACACCTATCTCCTTTTCTGGTTTTTAATTTGTAAAACATGAAACAGCATCAGATTATTTGTTAATAAGTACCAGACTTAGTGTCAACAACAGTTACTGATTATATATACATGTATCTGAAATATGTTGTTTGAAAAAAAATGGATAATGAAAGATCTGATCAATAAATTCAATATACATTTTATTGCATAAAACAATAAACAGTATGTTTATAGCAAATAAAGAAATTATAAAAAGTACAAACAGAGAAATGGATTTTCCAGAAGAATTTGCAATAATTTAACATTGTTAGTGATCATGTTAAAATTGCTCTATTATAAAAATATGATGTATAAATTTCGTTAAAACTTTGATATTAGAACGGTTATCAAAGCTGGATCAAACCTTGAATATGTACAGATTCTCAGAGTTATCAATGTTGATAACCATTCCTTTTTTAATTGTTATTGCTCAATTATAAAAGCTTTTGAAAAGGGTACAGGGAGTAAACTAGTTTCACTAGAAGCCTGTATAAAAATGTAATACGTGTTTAAGTAAGACAACTCCCCACAACATAATTGTTTCATGTATACATTGTTAAGTTTAGTTGCTTCTTTCAAAACATGTACCTGCTGAGATTTGATCTTAGAACTCTTGTTAGACCAGGTGTTTTAGCATTAAACTACAGTATAGGTTTTTATTTTGAGCAGCAGTTCATGAAAATATGTGTAATTTTATTACCAGTAAAGTATAAGAATTTTTTTGTTACAATGAATGTATACCAATTTAAATTTTACAATTTCTATTGTATAGATTATACAATTTCACACAGAAAAATGGATTTCACAATAAATTACATAGAAAACAGATACATTTCTGTGGTATTTCAGTTATATCAGAGGACAGAACACTTATGTGAGGTCACTGGGTGACTAATATAACTGACATTAATTATGAACTGCCTTATAGCCTTTTTCTGTTGAAAAACAGATTAAGTTTTCTTTATTTTTCAACCAAAATGTTTATTCAAATTTATTTGAATAAAAAGTATTTTGAGTGTTTGTTGAATTTAAAAAGAGATTGATCCTCTTTATCAACAGATTTCAATGCTCAGTTTGTTTTTACCTTATTTGAGTTTGATATAGTTAGTGTACAATGCCCTGTTTCATAGACAGACCTAAATCGGTGACCGTAAAAGGCTTTTATTTTGCATTTGCTCTTCAATTTGAAGAGTTCTATGACATAATTGGTTGTTGTGCTCCCAAGTATGAAAATAGTGCTGTCAATAGATGTTGAATCTTTTTTAAATATTGTTTGAATACATACATGCAGAGTATTTAAAATAACCTAGTGAAAATAATGTTTAAATTCTTAGTACCAAGTTTGTCCAATCTGATCAATAAACACATTTTTGATAAAAAAAAAAAAATGAAACTACTAGAAATTCAGCCTGTCGAAAGAAAAGTAATGTGTTTTACTGATAGCCCCCATATAACATCATTTCTTTTAAACAATCATGACTCATTTGAGTTTGATCAATAAACACATTTTGGTTAAAAAAAGGATGAATCTACTAGAAATGCAGCCTGTTGAAAGACAAGTAATGTGTTTTACTGATAGTCCACATATATATGACATCATTTCTTTAAAACAATGGACTCATTTGAGTTTGATTAATAAACACATTTTGGATAAAAAAAAAAGATAAATCTACTAGAAATTCAGCCTGTTGAAAGAAAAGTAATGTGTTTTATTGATAGCCCACATGATGATTCCTTTAAAACAATGGACTCATTTGAGTTTGACCAATAAACACATTTTGGATAAAAAAAAAAGATGAAACTACTAGAAATTCAGCCTGTTGAAAGAAAAGTTATGTGTAACTGTTACATACTGATAGTCCACATATAACATCATTTCTTTAAAACAATAGACTCATTTGAAGGCATGAAAGTGTTTTCCTCTCTTTCAGGTTGGAGGATATATGGCTTAAGACATTTACTATGTATACCCCAAAACCAGGGTGAACTGATTCTGGTCATACTTTCATGATTTGACAAAGACTATGTCATAGACATAAACTGTTAAACTGTACAATGTAAAAAAATAATGTAAATTGAAGGAAAATAATTTGAAATTGACTAGTTTTGTTTGTTTGCTACATTTACTGCAATAAATAGATAAACGTCTTAAAGTCAATACAACTAGACAGTCGAAGATATGATAGTTTAGCTATTATCTTGAGTGGAGTCAACATTTGACAAGACGGCTTCGGCTTCAAATGACAGATACAGATAAAAACGATACACACCATGTGACGTCACGCGATGTGACGAAAGCATCGTGGAACGTTCCCAACAGATACTAAACAAATAATTTAGAAATGAAGTTATATTTTTAAGCAAATTATTGATATAATAAATATTGTTGATATAATAAATAGCTTACCTTGAAATGAAGCTATGCCGATACAGAAACAGAATTGTTCGTCCTTTTCAGTTAAAATAATATCCGAGGCCAGTGTAACGAACGATAACTTCCGTTGAAATATTTACAATCATTTTCAAGTGTTTATTGCTTCTCTATATTGCAAAGATATAAAATCCATGACATAATGATGACAGATACAAAAGAATAGTCGACTTAGCCTTCATAAAGTCCTTCCAGTGAATGAAATCCATTTGTGACGAGTCAAACTATCTTTTCCTACCATTCCTGTCGTTTTCCTTTTGTTATTTATTTATTACTTGCCTTACAATGACGTTACTTTTCGTTGCAATGACGTCACATTTGGATGTGTTTACTTCCGGTTGAGAAAATACTATTTTAAAAATAGAAAACAAGTGCAATTACACGCACATTATCACATATCAGATTCCTTGATTTCATTCCTTTATCGAGAAGGAATTTAATTTAATTTTTCTCTCTAGTTCTAAGTATTTTTTGATTTGTCAAAACATACGAATATCGTGTTTGTGGGTTTTACCGGTTACGAAATGAATAGGTTACGATAATTTGTCCGTCCAGTAAGACCGGAAGCAAAATGGCCGAAAAAAAGTGCTATGGGGTTGAGATTTGATATGTGAAAAACAGTAAGATTTTACTGAATTCTCGCTGTTTTGATCTCGTATGATGTGTTCGTACGTGTAACCTATAGGCATGCTTCGCTCGAGCCTTCGGCTCGAGCTTTCACACGTATTAAAATGGATGAATTAAAGTGTTATTGCATCATATAAATAAAACCAATCCATTTATTTGCCTATTTTAGATCATTTTCGTATGAATTTAGCAATATGGGATTTGTGAAAATAGAGACTCGTAGAGTCTGGTCATTACTGAGCAATAATTACAGCGTTTTATTTGAATTATAAGTTACAAAAACTTATGTGTCATATATTTTACTTCTTAACTTTTGTTTGTCCAGAGCAGAACTCGGAAACTACTTGAAGGAATTGATTGAAACTTGGAACATAGATAGATGGCAATGTGAAGTTGTGCACCTTGCAAGAATTATAACTCTGGGCCACTTTGTTGCAAAGTTATCTGCCCTTGTTCAATATTTTAATAGTGTAAACTTTGTCCAGAGCAGAACTCAGAAACTACTTGAAGGAATTAATTGAAACTTGGAATATAGATAGATGGCAATGTGAAGTTGTGCACCTTGCAATAATTATGAGTTATCTCCCCTTGTTCAATAGTTTTATAGTGTAAACTTTCTCCAGAGGCAGAGCAGAACTAAGAAAGTACTTAACAGAATTTATTGAAACTTGGAATATAGATAGATGGCAATGTGAAGGTGTGCACCTTGCAATAATTATAACTCTGGGCTACTTCGTTGCAAAGTTATCTCCCCTTGTTCAATATTTTAATAGTCATTGACAAACTGCAATGGGGAAACATGTTTTTTTATAAAAACAACCTTTCTAGTTTCTTATATAATTTAAGTAGATAATTGGGCAAATAGTGGAAGATCTTGTTTTTTACGATAACATTGTTTTTTCGTAATGAAAAATGGCTGAATTAGGATGTCTGTTTAAGGTGTGCCCATATCGTACATGCCAGTGACCTAAAATACTGCGCTAGTGAAAATATATTTGTTAACCTTTTCATATCAACTAATTGAATAGGTGTGATCAACAGATGAGTGTTCATTGTCGCATGCAAGATGTTTACTGACCAAACAAATTGATTAAACAATCTAATATATACAACAAGACCTTGACATTGACGATTGTCAATTTTTTTTGAGAGAAAATATTGCTTCATATCATGTTTATATTATATAGTTTTGTACATTTACAAATTTTGTAATAAAAGAAAATAAATCTCTTCATGACTCCTTGGTTCTCCATACCGTTGATCCAAGTAGGGATGAAGCCCACCAATCACGTCAAGGTGATTAACTTTCAAATTTTTAAGCCGTGCCAGAGGTAACCAGTCAATATGTTTTGAGAGATCAAAATAACTAAACTTAAGGTAAAGGAAACTTATTTTATCTCTGCAGTCTGCACTAAAGAAAGGCAATTTGAGTATATGTTGTCTGTACTGTCTGTTTTTCCACAATGTTTACATTTGTGTTTGAGGTGTATAACCCAATGTTTTTGGCCTTCAAATATTTAACATAAGACAAGCATTTTATGTAACTTATACCGAAATGATAATGTATTGAATACATAAACTTGACCCCCATCCCCCCTATGCACTGTAGCTGCATATATCCTATAGAATTGCAACTTAAACAGACAAACATGGCCGCCAATTATTTTTTTAAGCAACTGTTCGTAAGTTAATAACAAGACAAGAATATTTAAAGACTAGTTATTTTAGTATTTCTGGATACAGAAGAAAGTGTATATTGGAAAGTAGTTTTGTTGCTCTTCATTCAACATTCTCGATAGCAATTTGTTGTTTTAAGCTCACCTGAGCCAAAGGCTCAAAGGCTCAGAGTGAGTTATTGTGTCTGTCTTAGTCTCAGCGTCTACATTTTGCTTCAAACAACATCTCCTCCTTAACCACCTGGAGGAAAAAACAACATGATTATTACTTCTTTAAACCTTGCAAAAGCAATTTCTTCATTTGCTAGACTGTTTGTTTTAAATGCCATCTGCTGCAGATGCGTTGGAAAGCATCATAGATATGAGGGAAAGGGTTTACCCTTTCACTACTGGAACCAATCTTGTGAAGCCAGATCAGCAGTCCCATCCACGCCATCGGACCAGACTCAATACTGTTGGCTACCCAACTTAACTTTTTTATCTTGATAATCCTAATTGGCTTTAGCCTCTTCAAAATGCAAAGCTTGGCAAGTCCATTTTAAAAATTCATCATGATCATTGAAACTGGAAAGGGTAAATGTTTAAATAATTTTATAGATAAATCACTCTGATCATGGATACATAACATAGATCCAATACTTGCCCTGGAGACCTTTTAATGTCAAACAAAAACTTGAAGTATATTTTTAGGGGTAATTAATAACATTCTTCACATTGACTGTAACCAGATGTATTTATAAGTAAATGTGATGATGGAGTGTGATTAAAAGAATATATTTTGTGAAGGACAAGGAACTTCTGCCAAAAGATGAATAAGGTGACGAGAAACGGAGACTTGCTGACCAGATTACTAGCCCAAAGACAAGTCATAAAACATATGGGTGTGTCTGTGTCCTGGGATCCAGGAAAATGTTCAAGTATCATCTGCAAGACTTATTTGGCTATCAGCAGGATTCTAATGTGTAAGTAATATTTGAGACATGTCACATGAAAACAGACCTTTGGAGGTTTTAAAATTAATGGAAACTCAGTATTAGAAAAGAATGTACTTTTAGGCTCAGTTTTTGGTGATAATCAATCTTCAAGGCTTTCTGGGTACTATGTGTAGTAAACAAGATTGCAAAGTGCCTTTGTAGAAGTTCAGGATGATCTGGATTTTCTAAGGTTGGAAAATCCCGACCATTTTCAAGGGATGGTGTTCTAAATAAAAATTATTATATGAAAAGTAGGACAGTCATATACATAATGAAAAGTTAATTTTGAGATAGAGTAGAACAGATATTAACCCTTTCCAATATGCAACAAATCTGCAGCAGACAACTTTGAAAACAAGAAGGTTAAACTTTCAATGACCTCTATAACTATTGAATAGAGTTGAAAAACATCGTGGCAAATGGAGAATTGCTCATGATTGCTCATCATGAGCAATTCCTGATTTTCCAACAATGTTTTCAAAAGGCGTCTGCAGCAGATGAGGCTGCATATGTGGGAAAGGGATAACATTTGAACAAAATGTGCTGATTCTTATCAAGTTATGTATCCTACCATTTTAACCTTTCACACAACAAAACTGCAGTAAAAGACATAAAAAATATGTGCATGAAATATAGAAAATTGCTATAAATGCAAGTACGCTTATTTTAAAGAGTGTAAATTCTTCAAATAGCTTTTGAATGGAGGAAAGGGCTAAACAATACCTCATAGGCTGATACACTGTCTAATGATTCATTGAAAAGATCGGACAAAAAGAAGAATATAAGACATTAAGAATATAGGCCATTGCACAGTAATCACTGTAATGTCTTCTTTTTTCCTAAAATGTCTTCAGCCAGAAGATATTTTTTTTTAACATTCTAGAGAACAAATTTCTGCTTCAGCAGCTTGAAACTTTGTCAGTTTGTCTTGGTGATATCTAGGCCAAGTATGAATATGGGTCATGTCCGGTCAACCTAGGTCACTAGGCCTAATTGATGAAAAATCTTGATAAAACTCTGGAAGCTGCATTTTTAACTGAATTGGTGTTTTGATGATATCTAGGCTAAGTTTGGATATGTTTCATGTCCTGTCAAAATCATAGTACTGAAAGTACTAAACTGCGGGGGATGTTGGCTCCAGAGTGTTAACAAGATTTTCCTTCAAAATGACCTAGTCTCCTTCTATTTAACCCAACATGACCCATGTTTGAACTTGACCTAGATATCACCCAGAAAAACATTCTGATAAAGTTTCAACATGTTCCAGCTAAAAATGCAGTATCCAGAGTGTTACAAGATTTTCGTTCAATTTGGCCTAGTGACCTTTTTTTTTTTAACCCGGCATGACCCATATTCAAACTTGACCCAGATATCATTTAGATAGAATTCTTACCAAATTTCAAACTGCTGTAGCCAAAAAAGATGCTTCTACAGAGTTAACAAGATTTTCCTTCAATTTGGCCTAGTGACCTAGTTTCTGACCCAATGTGACCCATATTCGAGCTTGACTTGGATATCATTAATACAAACATTCTGACAAAATTTCAACATGCTTATGTTGAAAATAAGGCCTCTAGAGTGTTAATAAGATTTCCATTCAATTTGGCTTAGTGACCTAGTTTTTTTACCCAGCTTGACCCATATTTGAACTTCGCCTAGATATCATGTAGATAAACATTTTGACCAAATTTCAAACTGCTGAATCAAAAATTGACCCATCATGACCCATGTTCGAACTTGACCTACATATCATGAACTGCTGAATAAAAAATTATGGCCTCTAGAACGTTAACAAGTTTTTCCTTCAATATGACCTAGTGACCTACTTTTTTACCCGACATTACTCATGTTCGAACTTGACTTACATCATCAATACAAACATTCTGATAAGGTTTCAACATGCTCAAGTTGAAAATGAGGCCTCTAGAGTATGGAGATGAATGTTCTGATAAACTTTCATGAATATCCGATGCAAAACGTAGCCTGTAGAGTGTTAACAAGGGAAAATGTTGACGATGCATGACAGCCGTATTTCCGTATTTTTCATGGGATTTTCTCAAAAGGTTTTTGAGCTTTCCGCTTTCAAGCTACTCGTTTTCCATATATATAAAAGAAACATTTAAGATCCTTATGTCTAACTTAAATTTCTAAATTATGTATACAACTTCATGGATTAAAACATTACATTGTCTACGTTTACTTTGTATAATGTGCATACTGTATAGCTTGTTGTGAAACGTATTTAACTGATCCCTGGACAATCAAGAAAGATTGTCCATTTTGAAAAAAAACAGAGGGCAGCACAATTTTTTTACAAATTTACACTTCTTGAAAGCTGGGCATGACAATATACGGAGGTATTCAGCATGCTGAATCCCCCGCATAAAAAAGGGTCACTATGTCAAATTGGAGGAAAATCTTGTTAACACTCTGGAAGCCATATTCTTAACTTGAGCATGTTGAAATTTTGTCAAAATGATTGTTTTGGTGATATCTAGAATATGGGCCATGCTGGGTCAAAAACAAGGTCTCTAGGCCAAGCTGAAGGGAAATCTTCTTAAGACTAGTAATAGCTTACCTGACCGCAAACTGAGTAATTGTGGTTGACATTACTCAGCAGAGCCACCCAGGGCCATCATGACCCTCTTGTTTATGTATGTGTAATGTGCATAAACTTGTTGTCCTCATCAGTACTTTTGGAAACAGAGCTCTAGATAAGAGGAGTTAAATAATTCTTTGAGTACACACACAGGTTAACCCTTTCCCACATACAGACGCTTTCTGAAGCCTCTACAGCAGAAGACTTTTGAAAACATTTTGGCAAATTAAGAAATTGCTCATTGCAATTTCTCCATATTTCCTAACATTTTCAACTCTGCTTAATAATGTTTACTTTTATTTATAGAGATTTTCCATATTTTTGCCCATATGTTTTCAAAGTCCTCTGCTGCAGATTTGTTGTATTTGGGAAAGGGTTAATGAGAGAGAGATATCCTTGGACAAAGATATTTATTTATTTATATCTAGTGCTCTGTGAAAATGTTCTCTCGGGCCATCTTATTTTTCAGGTAATTTAAACAAAACCAAGTTCCAAAACAGGGACCAGCTCTTTAATCTCATACAAAATGAAAATGAGAGAGGATTGTTAACTGTAAGCAATCATAGCAGTCGCCTAGATGATCCAATGATCTGGTGTAAGTAGTTTTCCGTTTCCCTTAAACAGGTGATATTTGAGACCTTTCCAGCTGTAGACTGAAAACACCATAGGAATTGAAGAAACAATTCATTCCATAGTCCAAATATTGCGTGTTTTAACAAAGTCTGACACTTGTACAATTCATTCCTGACTTTTAACCCTTTCTCTCATATAGATGCTTTCTGACGCCTCTGCAGCATACAGCTTTTTGAAAACATAGTGACAAAACAAAAAATTGCTAAAAACAAACAATTTTTCCTTTTGCCACAATGTTTTCCACTTTTAGTCATAGATTATCCATTCAATTATAGAGATTTTCTATTTTTTGACAAAATATGCTTAAAGTTGTCTGCTGCAGAATTGTCGTACATGTATGAGGGAAAGGGTTAACAAAGAATTTGCCCTCTGATTTTCGAAATCTTATTTTTATAAGCACTTTGATCCATGAAAGCTTAATAGATAAAAATGAGGGCTATCCATTCAGGGATTTAGAGTGAGACCGCTGGCTCAGCCATTGATATTTTACGTCAATTAACAAAAAGGTTGATTGATTGATTGGGGTTTAATGCCGTTTTTAACAATTTCTCAGTTATATCACGGCGGCCAGTTCACCTACTCATGCATTTCCTGGTTTTCTCACACCAGTACTCCACACAACAATCTTCCCAAGCAACTGGCTGCTTTTCCACATAGACTTAGCCCATTTTAACAAAAAAGGAGTATAAATATTAATTCAATTCAATATGTGAGCTTGTTTGATAAGATGCTATTTCAGCAGATGTGCCTCAAGAAATGATTTGTTAGTATTAAGGTGGTACTTACTAAGTTAGGGCATAAAGATTATCATACATATTGGTTAGATTTTTGTGAGACCCTTTCCTCGATACAATAATCTGCAGGAGATGAGTTTGAAAACAACAATCCAAAAATATGGAAAATCTATTTATTTGAAGTAGTTTTTGTTTAGAGAGTTTGAAACAGTGATGCAAAAGGAGAAATTGCTTGTTATGAGCAATTTTTAGGTCCACTGGCTGAAAGCCAACGGTGCATTGTCTATCTTGCATGTGTGTAAATACTTTGCTTTAAACAACTTCTTTTCTGTAACCACTGGACCAATTGTGATGAACTTAATGGTGACCATTAGATAACCCCTATTGATTTTGAGGTCATTGGGTCAAAGGTCAAGGTCAAACTGTGACTGTCACAGTGACCTTGAATGCTAAAAGCTTGTCCGAGTGATAACTTGACATTGTATACACCCATGGCCCTCAAATTTGACATGGAGGCTGAGGGTGACCAGTAGATGACCCCTATTGATTTTTACCTTGAACGCAAAAAGCTTGTCAGAGCGATTACTCAACAATTGCCTGCACCCATGGCCCTCAAACTTGACATGGAAGCTGGGGATGACCAGTAGATTTTAATAAATCAAATTGATCATTCAAATTTATTTCATATGTACTTATTCCCTGCTTCCAGGAGGATACATGTTTATCTGTAAATGTAAGTCATCATCTCAATGTGATTAAGAACTGTACCTTCCATCCTCAAACTTTGAATGAACATTGGTCATAATCTTAAAACTGACTCATAGACATCCAAAGTAAAATGACAAATCGGCTTGCATTTCGGTCCATGCATATTTTATTCAATTGTCCAAATAGTTCTGACAACATGGCACTCAGGGGGGCATCATTTTTGACAAACCTCTCTAGTTAATAATACTTCCCACACTTATTCTCCATAACAAGATGATGTGCCATCCATCTACTCCCAAGGTCAATTTGTTCGCAATTTCATGTATACAACTCTAGAACTTCACACATTTAATCAGGACCTTTCGAAGACCATGTTTTTCAAGGGGCATAACTGTAAAGTGTGGTTTGACAGAAAAATATGCCTTTTTAAACTTATAATTTTGTGTCCATTAACTTGTGGTATATTGCAGATGTGAGAAAATACATCTGCATGTGGCCACCTTGCATAAAAACTAAGTATACTACAAGTAGTTTTAAATGTTATTATTTTTCTGGTAATTTACAGTGAGGTTTGACAGAAAAATATGCATTTTCAAACTTATAATTTGGTGTCTATTAACTTGTTCAACTGATTTTACAGAATGTTTTAAAAGTGATATATTGCAGAGCTGCATGTGGCCACCTTGCATAAAGATGTAGTTACTATGGATAAGTACAAGTAGTTTTAAATGTTATTATTTTTCTGGTAATTTACAGCTTTATTAACATGGAAAAATCAGTTTAACTTGGACAAACTGAGATGGACTACAGCTGCAGCAGATGTGTGTTTTAAAAGGCAGTTCCATACAGATGCCATGGGGTGTGGTAAAGTTGTACCGATCATCAGGGGAGATGGTATATATCAAAAACCTATGGACTTCTGTGCCAAGTTACTTGAAGCCAAACAATGGGTCCACCTTTTTCCTGAGGGTGTGTAGGCTATAAGCACAATTTATTTGTTTAATGTTTGTTGCTTTTCTCTTCAATACTATTATTACAAGTCCAAAGATAAAAAGGATATGGAAATAATGTAACTTTTACTGTTACAGTTAAAAATAAATTGGATGAAATTTTCTACAAACATGTACCATGATGACATGATTTGGATGATATTAGTTTTGTGTCTGCTTAATAAGTTTTCTTTATTGTGAATATTAACTTCTTTTATTATTTCCCGCCAAAGGCAGATTGGATATTAGTTTGTCTGTCCTATGGTATGTAGCCATATCTAAAACTTTATTGAAAGGTTAACCATCATTAGGAAATGTCACATGAAAATTTCAAGAAGATTAAATTATGTCACAGTGCTTTCATTAAGGGCCAATTCCAGGAATGTTGAAATTCCTGATCAAAATTTGAGGAATTTTTGCAGAATTCTGGGAGTTTTGTATTTGTCGTTAACAGGAATGCTTATTTATTTATTTACTTTATTAAATAAAATAAATTTTATTTTATTTATTTAACACGTTTTCATAGGCAAACTTGCAGTGCAAAACATTGATTTAAGTAGAAGTGGGTGGACTTAAAGCAGAAATGATATTTCTCATGTCATAACTGGGACGTTTTGGATTCACATCTATTTAAACAAAAATGAATGTTTATTTATTTGATTTTAATAACTATGACAAAGCAAAGGGTCGTTTGAGATATACATCTATTTAAACAAAATTTAATGTTTATTTATTTGATTTTAATAATGATGACAACCGGTAAAGCTTTGCTGTCAATGTCAACAAAAATTGAAGACCGAATAGGGGGATGAGTGGTTCACTAATTTTTCGCGAACAATTCAGCTGTTAATAACGGGAAATGTCATTATCAAGATATGGCAGAGAAGCATGAAGTCGTCTGACTAATATCTATCAAATCAGCCCTTTCAATGCCCTCAAATTCTGCTTCAGAGTCGAAATTTCGAAAAATCTCGGCAAAAAATTAATTGACATCCGCCATTTAGGAATCTCGGAAAGTACCTCTTCAGAATAGATTGATGACGTATTTATTATTTCAATTCTGACCAATTAAATTCATTATTCGGGGAGGAATCCATTAGAACCGAGGCTGCATATTTTCCAAGTAGTTATGCGTACAGAATAAAAAAATAACTTCAATTTATAATTTCCGAAGTGATAATCGGTATAAATCATCCACAAATATTTTTAACAGATAAAGAAAACGTCCCAATTTTATAGTTACCGAAGTGATAAGCAGTATTTCTCGTCATCAAATATTTTTAAAAGATAAAGAAAATGTCCGACCTAATTAATTAAAGGTATTTGAAAGAAAGACAGTCGTCGGATTAGGCAAACTTTTAATCCAATTAGCGTAATCAAGTTAAACTACCTTTCTTTACATTCCCTATAAACAAAGAGGTCGTCAAGGTGATGTCTGGTACACATGATAAGAACTCGGGTAAGCGTGTTATCATGCGTGGCAATTATCGACTGATGTCACCTTGAACTTATATTGTAAATATGCTGTATATTACATTTTGGGTGCAAACCCATGTCTTTAAAAAAAAACATGTCTTAAGAGTGTTTAGATTATTTTTCTGATCAAGTCCTATTACTCTGACATGTAATGTAGCAAAATTTGCCTTAAAAAATTAAGTTTTAAGTTTAGCATGCAGCCCCATATGTCTGTAAGTAATTGTGATTTTAAGTATTAAGTTGAACTTTTACAAATGTCCATGGAGTCAGTCAACTAGTTCTATACCTGTAACTTCTTTAGGTATTGCATTAAACTTTGCACATGTCTTTTTGACCATAATTCATTTGTTAGTTTCTATGACTAGGTCCTATAACTCTGACTTGCAATTTAATATAATGATGCCCCTTTCCATTGTCTACCAGCATAAAATAATGCTCCTAAGATTTAAAAAATATATATGTGCACACTTTTTGTGTCACCCTGCGTAGCATGGTAAGCACTTAGGGATTACTTTTTAGCTCACCTATGCACGAAGTGCAAGGTGAGCTATTGTGATCACATTTTGTCCGGCGTCCGTCCGGCGTGCGTCGTCAACATTTCAGCTTGTTAACACTCTACAGGCTACATTTTGCATCCAATCTTCATGAAAGTGTATCAGAACATTCATCTCCATCGAATCTTGGACAAGTTCGAAACTGGGCCATATGAGGTCAAAAACGAGGTCACTAGGTCAAATTGAAGCGAAATCTTGTTAACACTCTGGAGGCCACATTTTCAACTTGAGCATGTTGAAATTTTATCAGAATATTTGTCTTGATGATATGTAGGTCAAGTTCGAACATGGGTCATGTCGGGTCAAAAAATAGGTCACTAGGTCAAATTGAAGAAAAATCTTGTTAACACTCTAGAGGCCGCAATTTTTGCTTCAGCAGTTTGAAATTTTGTCAGAATGTTTGTCTTAAAAACTAGGTCACTAGGCCAAATTGAAGGGTAATCTTGTTAACACTGTAGAGGCCACATTTTCAACTTGAGCATGTTGAAATATTGTCAGAATGTTTGTCTTAAAGATATCTAGGTCAAGTTTAAATATGGGTCATATTGGGTCAGAAACTAGGTCACTAGGCCAAATTGAAGGAAAATCTTGTTAACTCTGTAGAAGCCGCATGTTTTGCTTCAGCAGCTTGACATTTGGTCAGAATGTTGAGCTAAATGATATCTAGGTCAAGTTTGAATATGGGTCATGCAGGGTCAAAAACTAGGTCACTTGGCCAAATTGAAGGAAAACCTTGTTAACACTTTGGATGCCGCATTTTTTGCTTAAGCAGCTTGAAATTTGGTCAGACTGTTTGTCTAAATGATATCTAGGCCAAGTTCGAATATGCTGGGTTAAAAACTAGGTCACTAGGCCAAATTGAAGGGTAATCTTGTTAACACTCTGGATACTGCATTTTTAACTTTAGCATGATGAAACTTTATCAGAATGTTTTTCTTGATGATATGTAAGTCAAGTTCGATCAAGGGTCATGTTGGGTCAAAAAATAGGTCACTAGGTCAAATTGAAGGAAAATCTTGTTAACACTCTAGAGGCCGCAATTTTTGCTTCAGCAGTTTGAAATTTTGTCAGAATGTTTGTCTTAAAGATATCTAGGTAAAGTTCGAATATGGGTCATATGGGGTCAGAAACTAGGTCACTAGGCTAAATTGAAGGAACATCTTGTTAACTCTGTAGAAGACGCATTTTTTGCTACAGCAGCTTGACATTTTATGAGAATGTTTATCTAAATGATATCTAAGCCAAGATCGAATATGGATCATGTAGGGTCAGAAACAAGGTCAATAAAGGAAAATATTGTTCAAACTCCGGAGGCCGCATTTTTACTTTGAGCAAGTTGAAAATTTGTCAGAATGTTGTCTTGATAATATCTAGTCCATGTTGGAATATGGGTCATATCAGGTAAAACAATATAGATCACTAGGCCAAATGAAGGAAAATCTTGTTAACACTGTGGAGGTTGCATTCAGAATAATTGTCCTGATGTATTTTGCATTGTAGTACATTGTATAATTAAGGTGAGCGATCCAGGGCCATCATGGCCCTCTTGTTTATTTGTCCAGTGTCTGTCCATCACACATTTTCGTCACACTTTCAATTAGCAGGTGCAGGTGACACACGTGCTCCGCGGAGCACTCCATTCTAGTTTAAAAGTTTAGATGAACTTTTTCATTTATTGCATGTTACCTTGCTTAGGTGTTTGCATGATTACTTTATCGCTCACCAATGTTGATGTAGAAACACTACGCAAATCTTAATTTTCCAAAATTTGCAGACATTTGTTTACATTTGAGCCATACTGTATTAATATTGATGAAATAAGCAATTATTAACAAAGCAATGAAAAAGGCTGGTTAACAAAAAGCTAAGTTCCAATATTGGTCATGTCCGGTCATAAACTAGTTCACTAGGCGAAGTTGGAGAAAAACTTGCTGCCACTGTAGGGATAACATGTTTGGCTTCAGCAGCTTGAAATGTTGTCAGAATGTTTGTCTTGACGATATCTAGGCCAAGTTTGAACATGAGTCAAAACTAGGTCACTAGGTCAAATTGAAGTAAAATCTCGTTAACACTCTGAAAGCTATATTTTTTATTTGAGCATGTTGGAACTTTGTCAGAATGTGTGTTATGATGATAATAGCTTACCTGGCCACACCATGAATTATTGTGATTGTGGTTTGCATAACCCAGGTGAGCGATCCAAGGCCATCATGGCCCTCTTGTTTTATTTAAATTTCATCTACTAAACCACAGGACCAATCTTAACCACGCTTAGCAGGAATGTAATAGACTTTCATCATTGTTAATACTTAAAGCATTGTTAATAGAATCAAATTCCACGGAAAACTTAAAAAATCTTCTTGTCCAAAGGTATTGGCCCAATTTGAAAATAGTATGGCACACATTTTCTTTGGGTAACTTACCAAGACTGTTGAAATTATTCCATTCCGCATGAAAAACATGGCTGTTAATAAGTCGGGCTGGATTTCCTTATTTTGTATATAGTAAAAACTTTACAAAAATTCTTGTCTAAAAGTAATTTGGCAGAAATGTTTCTTGGGTGACCCTCTACCAAGATTATTCAAATAATTCAGATCTGTTGGCCCAATTGGTTAACTTCAATACACTCTCATATGTTCTCAGGCAAGTCTCATTTTGCTTATATATATATATATATATAGATTAAAAACTTTTAAAACTATTGAAGTTCTATTAAATATGTTGAGCGACATAGGGCCATTATGATGTTCTTGTTTGATTTGCGTACATTTGTTTCTTAAATGATATTCTTCTCTATATTTCACAGGGAAGATTAATGTAGAAAATGAAAACCTTAGATTAAAATGGGGTGAGTAAATTCATTTTTTTATGACTTTTTCCGACTGGTTCAAATTTAAGTTGGCTGAAGAAAAATATGAAAATATGAAAGCTGAAAATAATTTCAAGAAAGACTAAAAAAAATGTCGGAAAATTAGAAATTGTTGACTTGTAATATGAGGAACATTTTTTGCAGTCATTGACTGAAGCAGAAATGTCCCAACTATTAGTTCAATCAAGGGAAAGGGGACTGATTTGAACTATTTAAAACCTGTCATGATAATGCCTAGACTTTGAAATTGCTTGTCTGAATTTAAAGCAATATTTAAAATTATATAATTATGGAGTGCTTGTATGATTTCAATTTAGAAGAAATCTTCATTAATTAATCCTCTGCATAATATGTTCAAGCCATATTTATTGATTTGCAATGTTTACTTCTACTGCAATGATGCTCCTGAAAAACCAACATTAGCGTAATTATAACATGTGTGGGAAAAGATCTGCTTGTCTTGCAGGGTATAATTATGGCTTTGTGTTGCATACCCTTAGCAAAATAATGGTCTTTCTGCCACCTGGTCTCCGAACAACATTTCCTCCAGGCAACTTGCTGCCTTCATATATAGATTTTTTCAGTTTACAGAAAATCTTACAATAATGCTGATTACAAAAATACTTTCTGACACCTGGTCTCCGAACAACATTTCCTCCAGGCAACTTGCTGCCTTCATATATAGATTTTTTCAGTTTACAGAAAATTTTAAAATAATGCTGATTACAAAAATACTAAAAATCATTTGACATGAGAAAAGAACTATTTACAAAATTGTTTTTTTCCAGGTGTCGGAAGATTGATAACTGATTGTTCCATTCCTCCATATGTCTTGCCAATTCATCATATAGGTAAGTTTGATCTTAAGGTAAATATTAGCTGTAAATGTTTAATTATAGCACTGTTAACCATATTCAGGCATCTGCAGCAGACCTCTTTTGAAAACAAAGTGACAAAAGAATAAATTTCTCATATTTTCTGCTTTTTATACACCCGTTTTGAAAAAAACGGATCGTATTATAGTTTTACATTCGGCGGGCGGGCGGCCTCCAGTATGTTGTCAGCTAAAAAAAATGAATACCTTTGTCCCATCATCACCAACTTTGGTCAAAATGTGTATTGGCATAATATCTTCGATAAGTCCGATAACTAGCCATATCGCTATAGTCAATAAAGAGTTATCACCCTTTAATTATAGAAATTACCTAAAATTGGTCTTGTCAGCTAAATAACTTCAGAAGCCTTTGTCCTATCATCACCAAATGTGTTCAGAATGTTTACTATACCCCCCGCAAACAAAGTTTGGGGGGGGGGGTATATAGGAATCACCCTGTCTGTCTAAACGGCTCAATGGATTTGGTTCAAACTTTACATGAAGGTTACACATCATATGTAGATATGCATGAAGGAAGCTCATACGCCTCGGATTCTTCCAAGGGGAGATAATTCAACTTAAGATGTAACCTGCGAGGGACTCCTGTGCACATACCTCCACATTTCTTGTAAGCACTACTCCTCCTAAACGGCTCAATGGATTTGGTTCAAACTTTACATGAAGGTTACACATCATATGTAGATATGCATGAAGGAAGATCATACGCCTCTTATTCTTCCAAGGGGAGATAATTCAACTTAGAGGTTACCTGCGAGGGACTCCTGTGCACATACCTCCACATTTCTTGTAAGCACTACTCCTCCTAAACGGCTCAATGGATTTGGTTCAAACTTTACATGAAGGTTACACATCATATGTAGATATTCATGAAGGAAGATCATACACCTCGTATTCTTCCAAGGGGAGATAATTCAACTTAGAGGTTACCTGCGAGGGACTCCTGTACACATACCTCCACATTTCTTGTAAGCACTACTCCTCCTAAACGGCTCAATGGATTTGGTTCAAACTTTACATGAAGGTTACACATCATATGCAGATATGTATGAAGGAAGATCATATGCCTCGGATTCTTCCAAGGGGAGATAATTCAACTTAGAGGTATCCGATGTTCAGCTTTGGGAGGGGAGCAGGGGGTATTCTTCTGTGAGCTTTGCTCACAGTATTTCTAGTTGACATAATATCTTGGACAAGTTCGATAACTAGCCATATCGCTTTAGTCAATTAAGAAGTATCGCCCTTTAATTATAGAAATTGCCTAAAATTGGTCTTGTAACCTGAATAACTTTAGAAGCCTTTGTCAGAATGTGTATTGGCATAATATCTTGGACAAGTTCGATAACTAGCCATATCGCTTTAGTCAATCAAGAGTTATCACCCTTTAATTATAGAAATTACCTAAAATTGGTCTTGTCAGCTCAATTACTTTAGAAGCCTTCGTCTTATCATCACCAGATTTGGTCAGAATGTGTATTGGCATAATATCTTGGACAAGTTCGATATCTAGCCATATAGCTTTAGTCAATCGAGAGTTATTGCCCTTTAATTGTAGAATTTACCTAAAATTGGTCTTGTCAGCCCAATAACTGAAGAAGCCCTTATCCAATCATCACCAAATTTAGTCAGAATGTGTATAGGCATAGTATCTCAAACAAGTTCTACAACCAGCCATATTGCTTAAATCACTCTAGAGTTATTGCCCTTTAATGACAAAGATTACCTCTAAATCTGTCTTGTCCAATCAATAACTTTAAAAGCCTTTGTCCACCAAATTTAGTCAGAATGTGTATTGGCAAAATATCTCGGACAAGTTCGATTACCAGCCATATCGCTGCATTCACTGGAGAGTAATGGCCATTTAATTATAGAAATTACCTCTTATTGGTCTTGTCCCATCAATAACTTTTAAAGCTTTAATCCAATCATCACTAAATATAGTCAGAATGTGTATTGGCATAATATCTCGGACAAGTGCTATAATCAGCCATATCGCTTGAGTCATTGTATTTAATCATCACCAATTTAGACAATATGTTGATGGGCAGAATATCTTGGTCAGGTTTGATAACTAACCACGTTATCTTAGTCACTCAACACTTATATCCCTCGAAATGGCCAAAACTATATCAACAGTGTCCGCCCTCTAAATTTGCCTGACGTACAACCAATTATCACTATACTTGGTCTCAAAAATATAGGACGGGCGTATTTTGTGACATTTGGCGTTCTTGTTCCACATTGTTTTCAACTCTTTTAGTAATTGTACTATCATTTATAGATATTAACCATACTTTTCTCCAGATATTTTCATTGTCTTCTACAACAGACTTGTTGTATGTGGGAACTGGTTAAACAATTTAAGATGTTCATATATACTGGTAATTGTAGTAAACCGATAAATTTGAAAAAATGAAATGGCAAGCCCTATAGATGTTTGGTTTCAGAAATGAAAACAATTGGGAATTTTGCAAAAGTGCTTATATAATGGTAACTTGAATGAACTAGATGATTAGGTAATTTAGATATAACATGCAGATAGGACAAGATTTAAATGATTGAATGCTTTCTTGAATCTACCTCATTATGTCTCCCCTTCTCCGAAAGGGGGGACATGCTGTATTTGTAGTTATTACGATTCCCCAACAGAGTTGGGAATCGTATTGTTTTTCTATTGTTTTTTCTTTTTATTATTATTATTGTTTATTCTCTTTCTTCTATCCAAATTTTTGTCCAGAGCAATACTCATTAACTACTTGATGGAATTGATTGAAACTTGCAACATAGATTGATGGCAATGTGAAGTTGTGCAAGAGGCAAAAATGATAACTCTGAGCCCCTTTTTTGCAAAGTTATCTCCCCTTTTTCAATATTTAAATCAAGTTTTGTCCGAGCGATATCTTGTGAACGAATGGTCAGATAATATTGAAACTTGGAACATAGATAGATGGCATTGTTAAGGTGTGCAAGATTGAAGAATGATAACTCTGAGCCACTTTTTTGCAAAGTTATCTCCCCTTTTTCATTATTTTAATAATTTGGTGATTAAAGCTTGTATAACTCGATAACGAAAAGTGATAGAGACTTGAAACTTAGTACAAGTGTTCCCAATTAAGTGACCTACTTTCTCATGTGTATTTGAGCATGACCGAATACTCGCTTCTGATTGGTCGATTTTTCGGACTTGTATAACTCAAAAACGACAAGTGATAGAGACTTGAAACTAAGTATATGTGTTTCTAATCAAGTAGTACTACTTTCTCAAGTGTATTAGCGCATGACCGAATACTCGTTTCTGATTGGTCGATTTTTCTGACTTGTATAACTAAAGAATGACTAGTGATAGAGACTTGAAACTTAGTACATGTCATTCTAATCAAGTAGTACTACTTTCTCAAGTGTATTAGCGCATGACCGAATACTTGTTTCTGATTGGTCGATTTTTTTGACTTGTATAACTCAAAAACGAAAAGTGATAGAGACTTGAAACTTAGTACATGTATTTCTAATCGAGTGGTACTACTTTCTCAAGTGTATTAGCGCATGACCGAATACTCGTTTCGGATTGGTCGATTTTTCGGAATTGTATAACTCAAAAACGACAAGTGATAGAGACTTGGAACTTAGTACATGTGTTCCTAATCAAGTGGTACTACTTTCGCAAGTGTATTTGCGCATGACCGAATACTCTTTTCTGTTATCTCCCATTGTTAAATAAAATGGCAAGGGAATCGTTCGTAACTGTTGCTACAGTTACAATCTCTAGTTACGATTCCCCAACAGAGTTGGGAATCGTATTGTTTTTAGCTCACCTATGCACGAAGTGCAAGGTGAGCTATTGTGATCACATTTTGTCCGGCGTCCGTCCGTCGTCCGTCGTCCATCGTCAACATTTGAGCTTGTTAACACTCTACGGGCTACATTTTGCATCCAATCTTCATGAAAGTTTATCAGAACGTTCATCTCCATAAAATCTTGGACAAGTTCGAAACTGGGTGATATGAGGTCAAAAACTAGGTCACTAGGTCGAATTGAAGGAAAATCTTGTTAACACTCTGGAGGCCACATTTTCAACTTGAGCATATTGAAACTTTATCAGAATGTTTGTCTTGATGATATGTAGGTCAAGTTCGAACATGGGTCACGTTGGGTCAAAAAGTAGGTCACTAGGTCAAATTGAAGGAAAATCTTGTTAACACTCCAGAGGCCGCAATTTTTGCTTCAGCAGTTTGAAATTTTGTCAAAATGTTTGTCTTAAAAATATCTAGGTCAAGTTCGAATATGGGTTATGCCGGGTCAAAAACTAGGTCACTAGGTCAAATTGAAAGAAAATCTTGTTAACACTTTTGATGCCGCATTTTTTGCTGCAGCAGCTTGAAATTTGGTCAGAATGTTTGTCTTAAATATATCTAGGTGAAGTTCAAATATGGGTCATATTGGGTCAGAAACTAGGTCACCAGGCCAAATTGAGGGAAAATCTTGTTAACTCTGTAGAAGCCGCATGTTTTGCTTCAGCGGCTTGAAATTTGTTCAGAATATTGAGCTGAATGATATCTAGGCCAAGTTCGAATATGGGTCATGTCGGGTCAAAAACTAGGTCACTAGCCCAAATTGAAAGAAAATCTTTTTTACACTTTGGATGCCGCATTTTTTGCTTCAGCAGCTTGAAATTTTGTCAGAATGTTTGTCTTAAAGATATCTAGTTCAAGTTCAAATATGGGTCATATTGGATCAGAAACTAGGTCACTAGGCCAAATTGAGGGAAAATCTTGTTAACTCTGTAAAAGCTGCATTTTTTGCTTCAGCAATTTGAAATTTGGTCAGAATGTTTGTATAAATGATATCTAGGCCAAGTTCGGATATGGGTCATGCCGGGTTAAAAACTAGGTCACTAGACCAAATTGAAGGGTAATCATGTTAACACTCTGGATACTGCATTTTTAATTTCAGCATGATAAAACTTTATCAGAATGTTTTTCTTGATGATATGTAGGCCAAGTTTGAATATGGGTCATGCTGGATCAAAAACTAGGTCACTAGATCAAATTGAAGGAAAATCTTGTGAACACTTTGGATGCCGCATTGTTTGCTTCAGCAGCTTGAAATTTGGTCAGAATGTTTGTCTGAATTATATCTAGGTCAAGTTCAAATATGGGTCATATTGGATCAGAAACTAGGTCAATAAAGGAAAATATTGTTCAAACTCCGGAGGCTGCATTTTTACTTTGAGCAAGTTGAAACTTAGTCAGAATGTTGTCTTGATGATATCTAGTCCATGTTGGAATATGGGTCATATCAGGTAAAAAATATAGATCACTAGGCCAAATGAAGGAAAGTATTGTTAACACTGTGGAGGTTGCATTCAGAATAATTGTCTTGATGTGTTTTGCATTGCAGTACATTGTATAATTAAGGTGAGCGATCCATGGCCATCATGGCCCTCTTGTTTATTATTACGATTCCCCAACAGAGTTGGGAATCGTATTGTTTTTCTATTGTTTTTTATTACGATTCCCCAACAGAGTTGGGAATCGTATTGTTTTTCTATTGTTTTTTATTATTATTATTATTATTATTTTCTTTCTCCTATCCAAATTTTTGTCCAGAGCAATACTCATAAACTACTTGATGGAATTGATTGAAACTTCCAACATAGATAGATGGCAATGTGAACTTGTGTAGTTTTCAAGAATGATAACTCTGAGCCACTGTTTTGCAAAGTTATCTCCCCTTTTTCAATATTTTAATCAATTTTTGTCAGAGCGATATCTTGTGAACGAATGGTCAGATATTATTGAAACTTGGAACATAGATAGATGGCACTGTGCAGTTGTACAACATGCAAGAATTATAACTCTGGGCCACTTTTTTGCAAAGTTATCTCCCCTTTTTCATTTTTTTAATAATTGGGTGATTTGAACTTGTATAACTCGATAACGAAAAGAGATAGAGACTTGAAACTTAGTACAAATGTTCCCAATCAAGTGACCTACTTTCTCATGTGTATTTGAGCTTGACCGAATACTCGTTTCTGATTGGTTGATTTTTCGGACTTGTATAACTCGAAAATGACTAGTGATAGAGACTTGAAACTTAGTACATGTGATTCTAATCAAGTAGTACTACTTTTACAAGTGTATTAGTGCATGACCGAATACTCGATTCTGATTGGTCGATTTTTGTGACTTGTATAACTCAAAAACGACAAGTGATAGAGACTTGAAACTTAGTACATGTGTTTCTAATCAAGTAGTTCTACTTTTGCATGTGTATTAGCGCATGACCGAATACTCGTTTCTGATTGGTCGATTTTTCGGACTTGTATAACTCAAAAACGACAAGTGATAGAGACTTGAAACTTAGTACATGTGTTTCTTATCAAGTGGTACTACTTTTGCATGTGTATTAGCGCATGACGAATACTCGTTTCTGATTGGTCGATTTTTCGGACTTGTATAACTCAAAAACGACAAGTGATAGAGACTTGAAACTTAGTACATGTGTCCCTAATCAAGTAGTAGTACTTTCGCAAGTGTATTAGCGCATTACCGAATACTCTGGGCCATTGTGTTATCTGCCCTTGTTCAATAAAATGGCAAGGGAATCGTTCGTAACTGTTGCTACAGTTACAATCTCTAGTTATTATTATTATTATTTTCTTTCTCCTATCCAAATTTTTGTCCAGAGCAATACTCATAAACTACTTGATGGAATTGATCGAAACTTGCAACATAGATAGATGGCAATGTGAACTTGTGTAGTTTTTAAGAATGATAACTCTGAGCCACTTTTTTGCAAAGTTATCTCCCCTTTTTCAATATTTTAATCAATTTTTGTCAGAGCGATATCTTGTGAACGAATGGTCAGATATTATTGAAACTTGGAACATAGATAGATGGCACTGTGCAGTTGTACAACATGCAAGAATTATAACTCTGGGCCACTTTTTTGCAAAGTTATCTCCCCTTTTTCATTTTTTTAATAATTGGGTGATTTGAACTTGTATAACTCGATAACGAAAAGAGATAGAGACTTGATACTTAGTACAAATGTTCCCAATCAAGTGACCTACTTTCTCATGTGTATTAGCGCATGACCGAATACTCGTTTCTGATTGGTTGATTTTTCGGACTTGTATAACTCAAAAACGACAAGTGATAGAGACTTGAAACTTAGTACATGTGTTTCTTATCAAGTAGTACTATTTTTGCATGTGTATTAGCGCATGACCGAATACTCGTTTCTGATTGGTCGATTTTTCCGACTTGTATAACTCAAAAACGACAAGTGATAGAGACTTGAAACTTAGTACATGTGTCCCTAATCAAGTAGTAGTACTTTCGCAATTGTATTAGCGCATTACCGAATACTCTGGGCCATTGTGTTATCTGCCCTTGTTCAATAAAATGGCAAGGGAATCGTTCGTAACTGTTGCTACAGTTACAATCTCTAGTTATTATTATTTTTCTTCTTCTTTACCTCCAATTTGTCCGGAGTTTTTCTAGGAGATGTATGGAGGGATCTTTATGAAAATTGGCACAAACATAGGTTTACACCTGAAGTTGCGCAGGTGGGTTTTAGAATTTTAAAGATGGCCGCCATTTTCGAACGGGAAGCCGTCAAAAATCAAAAAATTTCAGTCCGTCAATTTGTCCGGCCTAGTTCTCCTACAATGTATACCATATTGATGCCAAACTTAGTAGAAAGAATCGACACCACATGATATTGTGTGTGCCAAAAAAGGAGGTAACTCTGTTCCTTTTTCCCAGAGTTATGCCCATTTTTAGACAACCGCTGTCAAACAGCAAGAAATTTCCGTCCGTATTGTTCGGCCTACTTCTCCTACACCGTATAAGATATTGATGCCAAACTTGGTAGAAATAATCACCAGCACATGCTTTTGTGTGCGCTTAAAACAGAGGTAACTCCGTTCCTATTTCCCGGAGTTATGCCCCTTTTTATACTTAAAACGCTCCGATTTCATTGAAATTTGGTTTTCAAGTAGATATACGTGTGGCGATTTCGTTTCCGGTATTGAAATTTTATCCCGCGGTTGCTATTTTTTATTCAAAATGGCCGCCGAAACCTAAAAATGCTCCGATTTCGATGAAAATTGGTTTTCAAGTACATATAAGTGTGGCGAGTTCATTCCCGGTATCGAAATTTTATTCCGCGACGGCCATTTTAAATTCAAAATGGCTGCCTAAAACTAAAAATGCTCCGATTTCGATGAAATTTGGTTTTCAAGTTGATATGGGTGTGGCGAGTTCATTTCCGGTATCAAATTTTTATCCCGTGGCGGCTATATTTTATTCAAAATGGCCACCGAAACCTAAAAATGCTCCGATTTTGATGAAATTTGGTTTTCAAGTAAATATAAATGTGGCGAGTTCATTTACGGTATCAAAATTTTATCCCGCGGTGGCCATATTTTATTCAAAATGGCTGCCGAAACCTAAAAATGCTTCGATTTCGATGAAAATTTAGTTTTCCGCTACAGAAAATGTTATCCAGGGCGGCCATTTTTTATTCAAAATGGCCACAAAAACAAAAAAATGCTCCAATTTCGATAAAATTTGGTTTTCAAGCAAATATAAATTTTATGCCGCCAAAACCTAAAAATGCTCCAATTTCGATGAAATTTTGCTTACAAGTAGATATAGGTGTGGCGAGTTCATTTCCGGTATCGAAATTTTATCCCGTGGCGGCAATTTGCCGGTTGGGGATATATATGTGACTTGCTTGCAATCACAATCAGCACTTGTTATTATTATTCTTTCTTTCTTCTTTTTCTTCTATCCAAATTCTTGTCCAGAGCAGTACTCATAAACTACTTGATTGAATTGATTGAAACTTGCAACATAGATAGATGGCAATGCAAAGTTGTGCAGTTTGCAAGAATGATAACTCTGAGCCACTTTTTTGCAAAGTTATCTCCCCTTTTTCAATGTTTTAATCAATTTTTGTCCGAGCGATATCTTTTGAACGAATGGTCAGATAATATTGAAACTTGGAACATAGATAGATAGCACTGTGCAGTTGTACAACATGCAAGAATTATAACTCTGTGCCACTTTTTTGCAAAGTTATCTCCCCTTTTTCAATATTTTGATAATTGGGTGATTTGAACTAGTATAACTCGATAACGAAAATTGATAAAGGCTTGAAATTTAGTACAAATGTTCCCAATCAAGTGATACTACTTTCTCATGTGTATTTGCGCATGACCGAATACTCGCTTCTGATTGGTCGATTTTTCGGACTTGTATAACTCAAAAACGACAAGTGATAGATACTTGAAACCTAGTACATGTGTTTCTTATTAAGTAGTACTACTTTTACAAGTGTATTAGCGCATGACCGAATACTCGTTTCTGATAGGTCGATTTTTCGGACTTGAATAACTCAAAAATGACAAGTGATAGATACTTGAAACCTAGTACATGTGTTTCTTATCAAGAAGTACTACTTTCTCAAGTGAATTAGCACATGACCGAATACTCGTTTCTGATTGGTCGATTTTTCGGACATGTATAACTCAATAACGACAAGTGTTGAAACTTAGTACAAGTGTTCCCAATCAAGTGATACTACTTTCTCATGTGTATTTGCGCATGACCGAATACTCGCTTCTGATTGGTCGAATTTTCGAACTTGTATAACTCAGAAACGACTAGTGATAGAGACTTGAAACTTAGTACATGTGTTTCTAATCAAGTAGTACTACTTTCTCAAGTGTATTAGCGCATGACCAAATACTCTGGGCCACTTTGTTATCTGCCCCTGTTCAATAAAATGGCAAGGGAATCGTTCGTAACTGTTGCTACAGTTACAATCTCTAGTTATTATTATTACGATTCCCCAACAGAGTTGGGAATCGTATTGTTTTTCTATTGTTTTTTCTTTTTATTATTACGATTCCCCAACAGAGTTGGGAATCGTATTGTTTTTCTATTGTTTTTTCTTTTTATTATTATTATTATTATTGTTTATTCTCTTTCAGCTATCCAAATTTTTGTCCAGAGCAATACTCATAAACTACTTGATGGAATTGATCGAAACTTGCAACATAGATAGGTGGCAATGTGAACTTGTGTAGTTTTCAAGAATGATAACTCTGAGCCACTTTTTTGCAAAGTTATCTCCCCTTTTTCAATATTTTAATCAATTTTTGTCAGAGCTATATCTTGTGAACGAATGGTCAGATATTATTGAAACTTGGAACATAGATAGATGGCACTGTGCAGTTGTACAACATGCAAGAATTATAACTCTGGGCCACTTTTTTGCAAAGTTATCTCCCCTTTTTCATTTTTTTAATAATTGGGTGATTTGAACTTGTATAACTCGATAACGAAAAGAGATAGAGACTTGAAACTTAGTACAAATGTTCCCAATCAAGTGACCTACTTTCTCATGTGTATTTGAGATTGACCGAATACTCGTTTCTGATTGGTCGATTTTTCGTACTTGTATAACTCGAAAATGACTAGTGATAGAGACTTGAAACTTAGTACATGTGATTCTAATCAAGTAGTACTACTTTCTCAAGTGTATTAGCGCATGACCCAATACTCGTTTCTGATTGGTCGATTTTTCTGACTTGTATAACTCAAAAACGACAAGTGATAGAGATTTGAAACTTAGTACATGTGTTTCTTATCAAGTAGTTCTACTTTTGCATGTGTATTAGCGCATGACCGAATACTCCTTTCTGATTGGTCGATTTTTTGGACTTGTATAACTCAAAAACGACAAGTGATAGAGACTTGAAACTTAGTACATGTGTTTCTTATCAAGTAGTACTACTTTTGCATGTGTATTAGCGCATGACTGAATACTCGTTTCTGATTGGTCGATTTTTCGGACTTGTATAACTAAAAAATGACAAGTGATGGAGACTTGAAACTTAGTACATGTGTCCCTAATCAAGTAGTAGTACTTTCGCAAGTGTATTAGCGCATTACCGAATACTCTGGGCCATTGTGTTATCTGCCCTTGTTCAATAAAATGGCAAGGGAATCGTTCGTAACTGTTGCTACAGTTACAATCTCTAGTTATTATTATTATTCTCTTTCAGCTATCCAAATTTTGTCCAGAGCAATACTCATAAACTACTTGATGGAATTGATCGAAACTTGCAACATAGATATATGGCAATGTGAACTTGTGTAGTTTTCAAGAATGATAACTCTGAGCCACTTTTTTGCAAAGTTATCTCCCCTTTTTCAATATTTTAATCAATTTTTGTCAGAGCGATATCTTGTGAACGAATGGTCAGATATTATTGAAACTTGGAACATAGATAGATGGCACTGTGCAGTCGTACAACATGCAAGAATTATAACTCTGGGCCACTTTTTTGCAAAGTTATCTCCTCTTTTTCCTTTTTTTAATAATCGGGTGATTTGAACTTGTATAACTCGATAACGAAAAGACATAGAGACTTGAAACTTAGTATGAATGTTCCCAATCAAGTGACCTACTTTCTCATGTGTATTTGAGCTTGACCGAATACTCGTATCTGATTGGTCGATTTTTCGGACTTGTATAACTCGAAAATGACTACTGATAAAGACTTGAAACTTAGTACATGTCATTCTAATCAAGTAGTACTACTTTCTCAAGTGTATTAGCGCATGACCGAATACTCGTTTCTGATTGGTCGATTTTTCTGACTTGTATAACTCAAAAACGACAAGTGATAGAGACTTGAAACTTAGTACATGTGTTTCTTATCAAGTAGTTCTACTTTTGCATGTGTATTAGCGCATGACCGAATACTCGTTTCTGATTGGTCGATTTTTCGGACTTGTATAACTCAAAAACGACAAGTGATAGAGACTTGAAACTTAGTACATGTGTTTCTAATCAAGTAGTACTACTTTCTCAAGTGAATTAGCGCATGACCGAATACTCGTTTCTGATTGGTCGATTTTTCGGACATGTATAACTCAAAAACGACAAGTGATAGAGACTTGAAACTTAGTACAAGTGTTCCCAATCAAGTGATACTACTTTCTCATGTGTATTTGCGCATGACCGAATACTCGCTTCTGATTGGTCGATTTTTCGGACTTGTATAACTCAAAAACGACAAGTGATCGAGACTTGAAACTTAGTACATGTGTTTCTAATCAAGTAGTACTACTTTCTCAAGTGTATTAGTGCATGACCGAATACTCGTGTCTGTTATCTCCCCTTGTTAAATAAAATGGCAAGGGAATCGTTCGTAACTGTTGCTACAGTTACAATCTCTAGTTCTTATTCTTATTCTTATAATTATTCTTCTTCTTCTTCTTAACTTTTGTTTGTCCAGAGCAGAACTCGGAAACTACTTGAAGTAATTGATTGAAACTTGGAACATAGATAGATGGCAATGTGAAGTTGTGCACCTTGCAAGAATTATAACTCTGGGCCACTTTGTTGCAAAGTTATCTGCCCTTGTTCAATATTTTAATAGTGTAAACTTTGTCCAGAGCAGAACTCAGAAACTACTTGAAGGAATTTATTGAAACTTGGAACATAGATAGATGGCAATGTGAAGTTGTGTACCTTGTCATAATTATGAGTTATCTCCCCCTTGTTCAATATTTTAATAGTGTAAACTTTGTTCAGAGCAGAACTCAGAAACTACTTGAAGGAATTTATTGAAACTTGGAATATAGTTAGATGGCAATGTGAAGTTGTGCACCTTGCAAGAATTATGAGTTATCTCCCCCTTGTTCAATATTTTAATAGTGTAAACTTTGTCCAGAGCAGAACTCAGAAACTACTTGAAGGAATTTATTGAAACTTGGAACATAGATAGATGGCAATGTGAAGTTGTGCACCTTGCAATAATTATGAGTTATCTCCCCCTTGTTCAATATTTTAATAGTGTGAACTTTGTCCAGAGCAGAACTCAGAAACTACTTGAAGGAATTTATTGAAACTTGGAACATAGATAGATGGCAATGTGAAGTTGTGCACCTTGCAATAATTATGAGTTATCTCCCCTTGTTCAATATTTTAATAGTGTAAACTTTCTCCAGAGCAGAACTAAGAAAGTACTTAAAGGAATTTATTGAAACTTGGAATATAGACAGATGGCAATGTGAAGTTGTGCACCTTGCAAGAATTATAACTCTGGGCTACTTCGTTGCAAAGTTATCTCCCCTTGTTCAATATTGTAATAGTCATTGACAAACTGCAATGGGGAGACATATGTTTTTTCATAAAAACAACCTTTCTAGTTTTAAATGAAAATAAGTGACTACTCTTTTCAAATGAGACCATAAGGCTGGATATGCATATTAACCCTTTCCCTCATACAACAATTCTGCAGCAGACGACTTTGAACATGTTTTGCCAAAAAATAGAAAGTCTTTATAATTGAATGGATAACCTATGACTAAAAGTGGAAAACATTGTGGCAAAAGGAGAAATTGCACGTTTTGAGCAATTTCTTCTTTTGTCACTATGTTTTTCAAAAAGCCGTCTGCTGCAGAGGCGTCAGAAAGTGTCTATATGAGGGAAAGGGTTAAAGGGAAGTTGTAGTCCATGCCTTTATTTGCAGAAGTTAATGAATATTGATACTATGGATAATGCTTGTCACATGTATTCAAATACAATTATTTAACATTTCTACTTTGTATTGTTTTGTACAATTAAGTTTTTGTTCTGGGATGTTGACCAAACTGTATTGCTGTAAAAAAGTTGATCAACACCATGCAATACTGTAGTATCATAAAATATACAATGAGATGAATATAAACTTTAAAAAAAAAAAATGACAATTGTTTGCTCCAGGATTTGACAACATATGTTTGAACGAAGGATTCATGAGCTGGGTGTTCCGCTTTGGAAAACGTGCCTCTATATACGTGGGACACCCAATAGATTTTACCGCAGAAATAGAAAAAATGAAACAGCTCAAATTATCAGTGGTAAGACTTTTTCGTCCATATAAACCCTTTGACACATACAACAATTCTGCATCCGACGACTTTGGAAAAGGCCAGTCAAAAGTATGAAAATCTCTTTAAATGTATAATGATTGAATAGATTTGTTAACAATGTAGCAAAGGGAGAAATTGCTTATTTTAAACAAGTCTTCCTTTTGCAACAATATTATGTATTCAAAGTTGGTCTGCTGCAGATGCTTATAAATGTGTCCGATTTCGAGAAAGGGTTATTAACCATTAACCCTTCATGTTATACAGATCCTAATATCATTAGTGGATATTACTATAGCCAGCTATGGCTGTGTAGCAGATGACATTTGAAATGATTGTTGGAATCCGATATACATGTATATTGTTGTCAAGCCTGCTTGCGGTGACCTCGATATAGCTGTCACAATGGCAGTTCAGTATATGTACATGTGTGTCTTTGAGTGTCTGTTTGAACCTTATCTGGCCTGGATCTTAACCATGCGTCATAGCATTTCCAAGAAACTTGGCACAAACATTCACCATGATGAGGCGGTGTGTCTCGCATAAGACCCAGGTCTCAACCACAAATGTCAAGGTCGCAATGAGAGATCAAAATGAGTACTGTTTGATAGCACTGTACCTTGTCCGGCTCACATCTCAACCATGCAGGTCAAAGGTCAAAATGAGAAACCATGCATCATAGGATTCCAAAGTTGCTTGGCACACATGTTCACCATAATGAGGTGACATGTGGCACACAAGACCCAGGCCTGTACTTCAAAGGTCGAGGTCACACCTAGAGGTCGAAATGAGAAATATATTATGGGACTGTACCTTGTCCGACCCACATGTGTCGGTGTGTACAAATTTTCCTATGTTAACCCTTTCCCTCATAAGACAATTCTGCAGCAGACGACTTTGAACACATTTTGTCAAAAAATAGAACATCTCTTTAATTGAATGGATAACCTATGACTAAAAGTGGAAAACATTGTGTCAAAAGGAGAAATTGCTCGTTTTGAGCAATTTCTTCTTTTGTCACTATGTTTTCAAAAAGCCATCTGCTGCAGAGGCGTTTATATGAGGGAAAGGGTTACATATGCTTGAGCCTTTCATACTAAAATGATGTATGTTAAATTTCAGAATAATATGGTATCTCGAAAATAAAAATAAAATAAAAATGTTTGGTTATTTTACTTTTGACATTTTACAACCACTTTGCTGACGGCCCTTAATTAACCAGAGGGCCCGTAATTAACCAGACGGCCCCTTAATTAACCAGACGGCCCTTAATTAACTGCTATCAGGTCAACTCCTTGTCAGTGTGTTGCAATTGCATGGAAGAGCACTATGTTTGTGACAGGCTCGACATGTTGCCTGTGGGCATCTGGTTTATAACAAGGAATTCCTCTCTTTACCACAATAATGCAGCTAAATTTGAAATTTAAAATGATCAACTATTTATTCAGATGCTTTCATAGAAAACAAGTTTGAATTAATTCTTTCCCTGTTGCAGTTGACTTTAGAGGCCTTTGAGCAACTGCTCCCCCAATCCCACTATATCGTTGCTTGGGAAGATTGTTGTGTGGAGTACTGGTGTGAGAAAACCAGGAAATGCATGAGTAGGTGAACTGGCCACATGATATAGCTGAGAAATTGTTAAAAACGGCGTTAAACCCCAATCAATCAAACAATCAATCTCCCACTATATCAGAGTTACTCTTCCAATATTCAAAAGATAACTGTTATTTCCTCAGATGATTAAACCTGTTAAAAATTGAATTTTAAAGTTGACTTGTTCTAATTTTGCATTTGGAAGAGTCCAAAGCCAATTCTTAGAAAACCAAAATAAAAGTGTTGAGCCGATTAGCCAACTGTATAAATGCTGGACAAATGTTGCAGATGCATTAGCTGGCCTGGCTATATACTGGTGGCACAGGCTTCCCAAAGTCAGTTCCAGCAGTCAAAGGGTTAAAGGCAGAAGACACTTAACCCTTTCCCTCATATAGACGCGCTTTCTGATGCCTCTGCAGCAGACAGCTTTTTGAAAACATACTGACTAAAGAAGAAATTGCTCAAAACAAGCAATTTCTCCTTTTGCCACAATGTTTTCCACTTTTAGTCATAGGTTATCCATTCAATTATAGAGATTTTCCATTTTTGACAAAATATGTTCAAAGTCGTCTGCTGCAGAATTGTTGTATGAGGAAAAGGGTTAATTATCATGTCAGGTAAACAGTTGTTCTGGTAAAGTTCAACCTGACCTAAGTACCAACATTTTGGGTTGATGGCAAACAAATGACCTTTTAGAGCTAGGTTATTTCACTCTTTGGCTTGGATGCACTTTTTTGTTAGCCTCAGAGTAAAGAGTCTGCCAAATAACCCTTTCCCACTTACAGGGGTTTTCTGACACCTCTGTAGCGTATGACATAATGAGCAATTCTCCTTTTGTCACAATAATTGTTCTTTAATTAATAGAGAGTTTCTGTATTTTTGACTAAATGTTCACAAGGACATCTACTGCAGATGTTTTGTATTTGGGAAAGGGTTATTTGACAGCGCTTTACCTAACAGATACATGTGTGATGAGTATGGAGCTGAAGGGTCAATTTTGATTTAGAGTTGAAAAAGAAGAAATTGTTAGTATTGATCAGTTTATCTCAACACATTTCTCTTTTTAAGCATATTCTAACCTACTCAATTTTTTTAGGAGATTTCTGCATGAACATGGACATTTATATCTCTTTTACAGGAAGAAATGAGGATAAAGATCACAGACAGAGTCAAAGAGGAGATGACTAAAACCAAACAAAGGGCTGAACAATTTCACAAACTATCTCATGGATTGTCTGATTCTTGATAAAGTTCTCAGAATTATGTATCATTCCTTCTAAGTTTAGAACCATGCCATTTAAAATTGACCCTTGACCCATGAACATTTACCAGCAATGAAAGACGGGATTAACATGCGAAAGGCCTACAGCTTAGATATGTGTTGTGTAGTATTGTCTCATGGTCCTCTACCAGGATAAATTATGCCCTTGTTAAACATGTTTCAAAAATATATATTAACTGGTACATAATATTTTTTGGGTGACCTTCTAAGTCATATTAACTTTACAAAAGTCGGACAACATACTGGTAGATTAAGGGTTTTTCACTCAGTGGCATTGGAGCTAAACTGGTCATCTTGGACATCTTGTGTTGGCTTACCTGAATGAGTTATTGTGGTTGGCATGACAAATCAGATTACTTAACTCTTGTTACTAAGATGTTTTCAGAACCCATGCTTCAGATTCTTTCATTGTGGGAAAGGGTTAATTTACAAACTCCTGAAGGTTGGTATATGTATGTTTATGATCTCATGGGATGAATGAATCTTACATATCGGTAAACTTCCCTTACAGACGTTTGTGTTTTATACCATGTCTTGATATAGTAATGCTCAACACTTCTCTATATTACAATGTAAACAGTCTGAGACAATGAGAAAAAACTCACAATGTTTACAAATTTGCAATTAATTTTACCGCTCATTTTCCATAATGTTATATATATTTTGTCCAATGTTTATAAATCGAACCACTAACAATGTAATGTCTGATAAATGGTCAGTTTTGAATTTGGTTTCAAACTCTGTTTTCCAGATATACATATGTTGTCTTAGTCATTTATTTCTGACAAGTACCCAAAATGTAAACTGTCCCTAATATATAGCAATCATTTATTCTCAATTTGAATCCTGATTTAGCTGGTGCAACATATTCTGTTTTAAAAAAAAGGAGTTTCTAATAAATGAGTTGATTGGCATTTCAGCCAATCTGCGCGAAAAGGTACAAGTTGGCCTTTGTGAAGAGTGTAGATCCAGGTCAGCCAGTGCATCCACAATGTTACCTCAAGATCAGACTGTTAAAATGGTACTTACCTAAGCTTATGGAAGCTTTTGTCAACTTGTGTATATTCTAATTAGATGGAGTAGATGTAGAGGCTGGTCTAAACCTTCTCCATTCTTGTATGTTTATAAATATCATTAACCCTTTCCAAAATACAAGTGAACTTGGAAGCATGTGATGCAGACACCTTTTGAAAACAATTTGGCCTAAGTCGGAATTATTCATTATTTTGCTTATATGTTCTCATAATCATCTGCTGCCGATTTGATGTATTTGGGAAAGGGTTAAAAACAAAAAAGGTATCAGTTGTTTGAAGGAGTGCCCAAGTTTCAATAAGTGATGTGCTATAATGTATGATAGAGGTTGTACAGTGAGCTATCATTTCTATACTGCATGTTGTCTGTTATCTGAATTTATGATTTTATTAGCTCACCTAAGCACGAAGTGCAATGTTTAGCTTTTGTGATCATCCTGCGTCTGTCGTCGTCTGTACGTCCATCCGTCTGTTAACAATTTCCTACAAAGACTTCTCCTACTAAACCAGTGGACTGATTCAAATTAATCTGATTCGTTGAAAAACATTGCCACCAGGGAGTGGGGCTTGTTTTCCTTATATGTGTGCATTGTAAAAACTTTAAAAATCTTCTTGTCAAAAGTACCTGACTGATTTAAAAATAATTTAGCGCAAATGTTCCTCTACCGAGATTGTTGAAATTATCGGATCTGATGAATGAATGAATGAATGTATATTGTTTTATGGCGCATCGACAGCTAAGGTCATTTAGCGTGCAATTAAATTTATTTATTCATGATCCCTGGGTAAACAAACCAGTACTAGGCTAGAAAATGTGCCTTGCCCAAAGGCACTCCACCATGACCGTAGTGCCGCGACTGGGGATCGAACCCGGGACACCCGGTTTCGAAATCCCCGACGCTAACCACTCGACCACAGCGGATTCCATCGGATCTGATGAAAATCACTGGCCAGATTTGAAAATAATTTGGCACAAATGTTCCTTGTGTGACCCTCTGCCAACTTTGTTCAATTTATTCTGATCCATTGGAAAGCATGACCACCAGTTCTATTAAACCATTGAGCGATATAGGGCCATCATGGCCCTCTTGTTTATTATATACAGGTATTAGTATTGTTTTAAAAATCAGAATTTTGTGCCTTCAGAAAACAAAATGCCTCAGATTATTTTAAATTAAATATTAACATTTATGAGTATTTATTATTTTTCGCCCCTAACCCATTCCTTGCATGCTTTTGAAAAGTCAACTTATGGCTGCAACACTCTGGTTTACAATGATTCCATTGGTTAGACCGAATAACGAAAATTCATAACGAAAATCCATCCGCTTGCATTAATGAGCCAGAGAGTCCCAACAAGTGAAACACTCTGAACTATGATCGACCTCAATGTCACTCTTGTTAGTTAACGTTTTCCGTGCTGTGACCACAACAAGTCAACAACAGTTGACTTAGAATACATATAGAGAAATATGCAAATCATTGTAAATAAAATTATAGTTATTGAAAGGAGTTGAAATCATTGTGGCAAATGTAAAAGTTGCCTACAATAAGCAATTTCTCCTTTTGTCACAATGTTTATGCATGTCGTCTGCTACACATGTGTCAAAAAGCGTCTGTAAGTGGGAAAGGGTTACACATTGTTTCCTTGATAGCTGAACGCTTTCTGTGTAATTTTAACAGTCAAATTTTGGAAATATTGTTGAAAATAGAGCTATTTCTGACAATGATCAATTTCTCCTTTTCACACTGCTTTCAAACCCGTTTTAAATTAATTCTATTCATAATTAAAATATTAAAAGTTTTACTACAGATATTCTTTTACTCTTTCCCCCTTTCAGACACATTTGAATAACATGCAACAGATGAATGATAATGAGCAATTTTGCCTTACATTTAGGGGAAAATATTGATAGTAATTATTGAAAAATAACCTTTGCGCAAAAGCAGGAAATGGGACATGACAAGCAATTTCTCCTCTTGTCACGATGTATTCAAATGTCGTCCGCTGCAAATGCGTGGAAAAGGGTTGAATCGTTTCCGTTATAGCCACTTAGTTATATACGAAAATTGAAAATATGTTTGGAAATGGAGCAATTGCTGGCAATGAGCAATTCCTCCTTTTGAAACGATGCTTTGAAACATGAATCAAGTTTTTATGCCCCCGGAATCACCGATTCATCTGCATGTCTGTCTGTCTGCACGAAAAAAACTTTAACCTTGACCACTTCTTTTAAACCATAACAGGTACGGCTACCATATTTCACATGTGTATTCCTTGTGACATGACCTTTCTGTCAGTACCAAAATGTTTGACCTTGCGACCTTGACCTTTGACCTAGATGTTGCCATTCTCGAAAAAAACTTTAACCTTGGCCATTACTTTTGAACCATAACAGGTACGGCTACCATATTTCACATGTGTATTCCTTGTGACATGACCTTTCTGTCAGTACCAACATTTTTGACCTTGCGACCTTGACCTTTGACCTAGATGTTGCCATTCTCGAAAAAAACTTTAACCTTGGCCATTACTTTTGAACCATAACAGGTGCGGCTACCAAATTTCACTGAGGTCAAAAACTAGGTCACTAGGTGAAATTGAAGGGAAATCTTGTTAACACTTTGAAGGCAACATTTTCAACGTGAGCATGTTGAAACTTTATCAGAATGTTTGTCTTGATGATATGTAAGTCAATGATATCTAGATCAAGTTTGAATATGGATCATATTGGGTCAGAAACTAGGTCACTAAGTCAAATTGAAGGACAATCTTGTTAACTCTGTAGAAGACACATTTTTATACCCCCGGAATCACCGATTCGGTGGGCATCTAGTTTTTGGCCTGTCTGCACGTCCCTCTGTCTGTCTGTCTGCACGAAAAAAACTTTAACCTTGACCACTACCTTTGAACCATAACAGGTACGGCTACCATATTTCACATGTGTATTCCTTGTGACATGACCTTTCTGTCAGTACCAAAATGTTTGACCTTGCGACCTTGACTTTTGACCTAGATGTTGCCATTCTTGAAAAAAACTTTAACCTTGACCACTACTTTTGAACCATAACAGGTAAGGCTACCATATTTCACATGTGTATTCCTTGTGACATGACCTTGCGACCTTGACCTTTGACCTAGATGTTGCCATTCTCGAAAAAAACCTTTAACCTTGACCACTACTTTTGAACCATAACAGGTAAGGCTACCATATTTCACATGTGTATACCTTGTGACATAACCTTTCTGTCGGTACCAAATTTTTTCACCTTGCGACCTTGACCTTTGACCTAGATGTTGCCATTCTCGAAAAAAACTTTAACCTTGACCACTACTTTTGAACCATAACAGGTACGGCTACCATATTTCACATGTATTCCTTGTGACATGACCTTTCTGTCAGTACCATTACTATTTTTGACCTTGCGACCTTGACCTTTGACCTAGATGTTGCCATTCGGGGGCATCAGTGTTTCACAAACACATCTTGTTTTTCTATAATCTAGATAACAAAAACATTTGCCTACAGTTATTCTTTTAACCATTTCCCCTTTTAGACACATTTTGACTAACCTTAGCAGATGAATGATAATCAGCAAGTTAGTCTTTTTCCACAATGTTTTCATCACTTCATTGTGTGCTGTAGATTAAGTCTGTGTTCAAGGGTTAGGAAGACTTAACATATCATACCATGTAAACTTGTTATTATCGAACCCATAGCAAGTGAACTTTAATCTACCTCTAGACGTCACTATTATGCACATGTGACAAGTAATGAATAGTTCTGTAGGTCTTTGTTCCGTTCCGAAAAATACAGTGACCCACACAGGTAACTGTATATGGCGGAATGGAATGGAACAATATATATATATATATATATATATATATCTTTAAATCTATTTTTTTCCAAGTGTCAGTTAGCTGTATGAAGTTAGAATGTTTGGTACTTAACACCGCTTTCAGGTGTAGTTCAGTAACATTACATGTGTTAGGTCATAAACCTGTAACTAACTCATGTGAAAATGACATATATTAGGTCAACAACATGTAACCCATCTGAAAAAAGCTCGACCCGACAAGGGCTCGAATTCTGGTGCTCTACTCGTCCGCGTCGCTACAAAAGCTAGCTATGTAGCAAGACAAGGCAATATAAGTATTCCATTATACATTCACATATCCCCTGTTCTACATAGTCTCCCTCTATATGAAAATTCTACCTCGAAACCTTTGCATTTTCAACAACTACTACTCTCTTACATTGCCATTGGCTATTTCCGCTGGGCGCAATTGTAACCTATCTGAAAAAGTTCGACCCGACCAGGGGTCGAACTCCAGACTTATTGTTCACAGAGGCGACCTCTCTACACACCGATATGTTATGTTTACTAACCTTTTTAAAATCGAACTCCCCACAACAGTTTTTAGCTCACCTATGCACGAAGGTGAAGGTGAGCTATTGTGATCACATTTTGTCCGGCGTCCGTCCGTCGTGTGTCGTCAACATTTCAGCTCCAATCTTCATGAAAGTTAATCAGAACATTCATCTCCATCAAATCTTGGACAAGTTCGAAACTGGGCCATATGAGGTCAAAAACGAGGTCACTAGGTCAAATTGAAGCTAAATCTTGTTAACACTCTGGAGGTCACATTTTCAACTTGAGCATGATGAAACTTTATCAGAATGTTTGTCTTGATGATATGTAGGTCAAGTTCGAACATGGGTCATGTCGGGTCAAAAGGTAGGTCACTCGGTCAAATTGAAGGAAAATCTTGTTAACACTCCAGAGGCCGCAATTTTTGCTTTAGCAGTTTGAAATTTTGTCAGAATGTTTGTCTTAAAAATATTTAGGTCAAGTTCGAATATGGGTCATATTGGGTCAGAAACTAGGTCACTAGGCCAAATTGAAGGGTAATCTTGTTAACACTGTAGAGGCCACATTTTCAACTTGAGCATGTTGAAATTTTGTCAGAATGTTTGTCTTAATGGTCATATTGGGTCAGAAACTAGGTCACTAGGCCAAATTGAGGGAAAATCTTGTTAACTCTGTAGAAGCCGCATGTTTTGCTTCAGCAGCTTGAAATTTGGTCAGAATGTTGAGCTAAATGATATCTAGGCCAAGTTCGGATATGGGTTATGCGGGGTCAAAAACTAGGTCACTAGGCCAAATTGAAGGAAAATCTTGTTAACACTTTGAATGCCGCATTATTTGCTTAAGCAGCTTGAAATTTAGTCAGAATGTTTGTCTAAATGATATCTAGGCCAAGTTCGGATATGACTCATGCCGGGTCAAAAACTAGGTCACTAGGCCAAATTGAAGGAAAATCTTGTTAACACTTTGGATGCCACATTTTTTGTCTTAAAGATATTTAGGTCAAGTTCGAATATGGGTCATATTAGGTCAGAAACTAGGTCACTAGGCCAAATTGAAGGAACATCTTGTTAACTCTGTAGAAGTGGCATTTTTTGCTACAGCAGCTTGACATTTAATGGGAATGTTTATCTAAATGATATCTAAGCCAATTTCGAATATGGATCATGTAGGGTCAAAAACTAGGTCGCTAGGCCAAATTGAAGGAAAATCGTGTAAACACTTTGGATGTAATTTGGTCAGAATGTTTGTCTGAATTATATCTAGGTCGAGTTCGAATATGGGTCATATTGGGTCAGAAACAAGGTCAATAAAGGAAAATATTGTTCAAACTCCGGAGGCCGCATTTTTACTTTGAGCAAGTTCAAAATTTGTCAGAATGTTGCCTTGATGATATCTAGTCCATGTTGGAATATGGGTCATATCAGGTAAAAAAATATAGATCACTAGGCCAAATGAAGGAAAATTTTGTTAACACTGTGAAGGATGTGTTTTGCATTGCGGCAAAGCATGTAGTACATACAAATCTTGGTTTTATTATGTAAAAGAGAAAATGTTCAGCCTTGACTTAGATACATATACTAATATGAATGACAATGTACCAAAATCCACCGTTGTTAGCCAGTTATATGATAAAATTATGTCTGCGTATGTCAATGATTGGCACGACTCTATAAATAGACCGGAAGGTATACGTGGAAGGGGTAGAAATAAGTTAAGAAACTATTGCAAGTACAAAATTAACTATTCTGTTGAAAATTATTGTGAATTGATTATGCCGCCAAAACATAGGGCAGCGTTAAGTAAGTTTAGATGTGGTGTAGCCCCTATTCGAGTTGAAACGGGCCGATATGAAAATCTTGCCCTAAATGATCGTCTTTGCCCTTTTTGCAACACTGTTGAATCAGAAATACATGTGCTATTATATTGTAGGTTGTATAATATTATACGAATGCCATTGTTAGAAAAGGCGAACGCTATTAATCCGTTATTTCAAAGTATGCCTGATATAGATAAGTTGTCTTATATCTTAGCAAATAATATGTTGTCAAGACTTAGTGCCAAAACCTGCAATGATATTCTTAATACTAGGATGTTTTATTTGTGTAAGTAATGTTGTTGTTGTTTTCTTATAATATTGTATTGTGTTATCTTACGTATAGCTAGAAATTAGTGCTAATCAATTCATCTACGGTCTGACCGGGGTGATAATCGATTTTTTTACACCCAGTTCTTAATTATGCACGATTGTGCGCGTTCATGTTTTCAGTATTGTATTGTGTTTGATTTAATTAAGTTTTAAAACAAGATTAGCATTTGTTTCTAGTTTATTAGTTTTGTAAATATTGATATATTGTTTCCAATATGTGCAATATTATGTATTGTATATATATCGAATTAAGATGTTGTATTAGTTATATATAGTAATGTTCTTACTATAGTCTCTTGTAACTCATACATTGAGTGGCAATACATGTTTTAAGCTATATTTTATTATGTGATGTATATATGATGTATTGATGAGACTTTAATAAACTATCGAATATATTGCAGTACATTGTATAATTAAGGTGAGCGATCCAGGGCCATCATGGCCCTCTTGTTTATTTGTTACAGTCCGTCTTGCCACATAGGTTTGAACCTATAAGTGAAAGATGATCTAAGCTTGTTAAAATGACTATGTGCAAGCGGTGCTTTAGAAACACCACGTGTAGAGAAAGATACCAATGCATGCACGCCCATGCTCTGAACAATAAAAGTTTAATCTGTGCTCATAATGTGCGTTCAAACATCTGATTGTTCGATTTACACACATTTGTAGTAGTAAAGAGTGCTCTCTAACTTCGCAGTCACGTGACAGTGACAGTTCAACATGCAGGAGGAATATTTATTTATTAATTATTTCGGTTTTACGATGTTTTCAATAATAGAAACGCTAAAAGTTGGCTTTTGAGAATAGTATATAAGATCAAGATCAGCTAAGGCATCCGCACAGTCTTATCAAGATCTACTGTTGATACATGTTGACTCGAACCCATAGCAAGTGAACTTTGATTTACCTCTAGACGTCACTAGTATGCACATGTTACAAGTAATGAATAGTTCTGTAGGTCGTTGTTCCGTTCCGTTCCGCAAAATACAGTTACCCACAGGTAACTGTATAAAGCGGAACGGAACGGAACAATATATATATATATAATCATATATTTATATTAATTGTTAAAAGAATATATACCATATCAGTTGTTCATTATCAAATATATATTGTAAAAAAGTAAGAAGCTAAAGTCGGCAGAATCAATTAACCAAAGCGTTATACGTGAATTCATTTTGTGGATTTGTTTTGTGAACTCGACCTTATCAAGTGAACTTTGATTCTAAACATCACTATTATGCACATGCTTACAAGTAATGAATTAAATGTAATAATCCAAACCCTAACCCTAACCCTTATTTCACATACAGACTATTGTTGACGCCTCTACAACAAAATACTTTTTAAAACAATAAGGCAAAAGAAGTAATAACTCAGGGCTATTTATATGACTGTAATGTGTTAGTGTAACATCATATTTATAGAATTAGGACATAACTCATAACGAGCATCTTCTCCTTTTGCCACAATGTTTTGAAACATTTTTAATAAATTAGCGACCATTAAACCTTTTTAGCTCGTCTGATTTTTTGAAAAAAAAGACGAGCTATTGTCGTCACTTGATCGTCGTCGTCGTCGTTGGTTAAGTTTTGCGTTTAGCTCACTTACATGGAAACTATCAAACATAATACTTTGAAACTTGGAAAACTTGTTCATGTAATACCCTTCTTCACATTGTATGCTTAAGATACTGAGTTTGACCTTTTTGGGGGTGTAAAATACTTGATTTTTGGTTGACTTTGAGATTTGATCAAAGCTCCCTCATTTTTTGTTAGATTGATTTCATATTGTGCACACATATTTCATAAATAATATACTTCAACATGTCAAATGGGATTTTTGGTCAAACATTTGGATTTTTTGCTTTTTCATTTCTTGTATTTTTTAACTTTGCGTTAAGCTCAACGTTAAAGTTTCTTTCTTTTTTCTTTCTTTTTCTCAATAAGTACTGGTACTAGGGCTTTCATATTTAGAATATAGTTATATCTAATACCCTTCTGCACATTGTATGCTGAAGATGCTGAGTGTGACCTTTTTTGGGGAGTAAAACACTTGATTTTTGGTGGATTTTGAGAATTGGACATAGCTTCTTTATATTTTGTTGGAATAATTTCAAATTTCATAATAAAGTACTTCAATATATCAAACTGGTTTCAGGGAAAAACTTTTGTATTTTTTTTTTTTTTTTGAATTTCTTGTATTTTGGACATTTGCATTTAGCTCAATTTTTTTTTTTTTTAATTTTGCGTTTAGCTCAAAAAATTTTTTTTTTTAATTTCTTGTATTTTTTAACTCTGTGCTTGTTTTTTGTTTTTTTTAATTTCTTATATTTTTTAACTTTGCGGTTATCTAAATAACATTTTTTCGAATATCTTGTATTTTTGAACTTTGTGTTTAGCTCAAAGTTAAAGTTTTGTTATTTTACTTTTTAACTCCACTGGCTGAAATCCAGTCGAGCTTATGTCATGGCGAATTGTCCGTCGTGCGTGCGTCTGTGCGTCTGTGTGTCCGTGCGTCTGTGCGTGCGTTAACTTTTTCCTTTAAACCACTTCTTCTCCCTAACCACTTGGCCAATTTGGTTGAAACTTCATAGGAAGCATCCTCTCAATGTCCTCTCTTAAATTCCTTCAAATTTGTTTTATCCATCCATAATTCTGGTTTCCATGGCAACCAAAAAGAAAGAAATAGTGAAAACTTAAAAAATCTTCTTCTCCGAAAGTGTCAGGCCGATTTTCAAATAATCTTGTAGAAATGTTCCTTGTGTGACCCTTTATTAGATTCCTTCAAGAAATGTTGATTGGGTGAAAAACATGGCCGCCAGGGGGCGGGGCTATTTTGCCTTATATAGCTATAGTGAAATCTTAAAAAATCTTCTTCTCCAAAAGTGTTCAGCAGATTTTCAAATAATTTTGTAGAAATGTTCCATGGGTGACCACCCTCTATCAGATTCCTTCAAACCATGTTGATTGGCTATTTTGCCTATATGGCTAAAGAGAAAACTTAAAAAATCTTCTCCTCCAAAAGTGTAAGGCCGATTTTCAAATAATCTTGTAGAAATGTTCCTTGGGTGACCCTTTATTAGATTCCTTCAAGAAATGTTGATTGGTTGAAAAACATGGCCGCCAGGGGGCGGGGCTATTTTGCCTTATATAGCTATAGTGAAAACTTAAAAAATCTTCTTCTCCGAAAGTGTTCAGCCGATTTTCAAATAATTTTGTAGAAATGTTCATTGGGTGACCCTCTATCAGATTCATTCAAGCCATGTTGATTGGTCGAAAAACATGGCCGCCAGAGGGCGGGGCTATTTTGCCTTACATGACCATAGTGAAAACTTAAAAAATCTTCTCCTCCGAAAGTGTTTGGCTGATATTCAAATAATTTTGTAGAAATGTTCCTAGGCTTACCCTCTATCAGATTCCTTCAAGCCATGTTGATTGGTTGAAAAATATGGCTGCCAGGGGGTGGGGCTATTTTGCCTTATATGGCTATAGTGAAAACTTAAAATATCCTCTCCTCCGAAAGTGTCAGGCCGATTTTCAAATAATTTTGCAGAAACATTCCTTGGGTGACACTCTACAAGATTCCTTTAAGCCATGGTGGTTGGTAAAAAAAATAGCCACCAGGGGGCAGGGCTGTTTGGAGATTTGATTTTTGCCTTATGGCCGTGGAGCGATACTGGCCCTCTTGGGCCTCTTGTTGTCATTTACTCTTTGCATGGATAGTCAAAGCAGGGGACATCAAGACATTTATTACACGTAATTCTTGTTTGTTACATTGATTTCAATTTTTTCCTAAACAATAAAAACATAATGTCCTTCAACATATTATGAATATCTTAAATCAGAGTTACTAAAAATAGGAAAATAGTAATATATTCAATATCTTTAGTTAAAGTTGACTTAATGTACCAATATCATTTGGCTATCAATTGCATACACAAGACTCAGCTCATGATCTTGACTGATAGTGACAGCCATCAAACGTGAAGTTCTTCCTTATCATGTATATGAACTTGTATTTATTTCCATATAGTTAATCTTGTTTCGATACTTGAAAAATAGCAGTTGTGTGCGGTCATTATAATATGTAAATATTCTTTCCGAATTTGAATATTTTTTATATAAAATAAATAATCACTAAAAGGATAATATCAGACGAGCGCCAGGCACCCGCGGGCGGTGCTCTTGTTTCACATATAGACACCTTTTGACGCCTCCATAGCAGAAGACGTTTTAAAACATTATGGCAAAAAGAGAAATTGCTCATAATGACCAGTTTCTCCATTTGCTACAATGTTTTCAACAATTTTCAGTTATTTGCGACATTTAAACCTTGTTGAATAATGTGGAGTCCTAACAACTACCCTTTATGGAAGGCTATAACGGGCTTAAGGTTTGCACTAGAACTACATTGTTGGTATGTACGTATTGCGCAGTGCCTACACTACACGCACGTTTTAATCATTGCAATAATGTGGGAAAATGGTTGCATTCTAAGTGGTAAACCGATCATTAGCGTTTTATTTTCTAGTCAGGGTGCATAAATGATGAGAACTCAACCAAGAATACCACCTTATTTCTACATTGTTTTAATAGCACTATACCGTGAGTTGGTACATACCAACATCATTGTTCTCGTATACATCCTGTAGGACAGACAGAATACATGAGAACGATAGGTTGTCATTATAAATGGGATGATAACTAATTATTAGGTGTTGATACATTTTGACAGAATTGACGGTTGGAATATTCTGTTAACTCTATCCCAGTTTCAGTTTGTAATTCTCGTAACGAGCAACGTCTTCTTATTCAACAATGTTTTAAATTCTTTTCATTAATTAGTTACATGTTAACCTTTTGTCACATACAGACCACTTTTGAAGCCCTACAGCAGAAGACGTTTTAAACATTATGGCAAAAGGTGAAAATGCTCATAATGACCAGTTCCTCCCTTTCCTACAATGTTTTCAACTCTTTTCAGTTATTTAACGAGCAACATCTTTTGCCATAATTTTTTCAACTCTTTTCAGTTATTCGCCACATTAAGACCTTTTTTTCACATACAGACTACTTTTGATGCCTCTAAAACAGACCGTTTTTGGCTTAATATGGGCCTTTGTATAGTGTAAACCTGAAACCCTATGTTGTAGGTTTTTAGATTTTCATGGAGCCTTTGTATCATGCATACTGTGTTGGCTTGTTTCATGAAACAAATTGCTCCTTTTTTCAAGCTAGAAGCATTAGTCGAGTAATCGCGTTAAATTATCTATCAGGTATGTAGGCTCTACCATTTGACCAATTAGGAAGCGACTGTGATCAGCCGTTATTGAGATTGGGATGAAACTTTATATTGTGTAAACCGAGAGCATTTTTTGTTTCTGCTCCTTTTCCCAAGCTATAAACATGAGTCGAGTAAGAGAGTAGTAGTTGTTGAAACTGCAAAGGTTTCGAGGTAAATCTTTGTATAGAGGGAGATAATGTAGTAGAGGGGACTGCCCTTTCGTAGGTAATATGCAGAGATGTGAATGTATAATTGAATACTTATATTGCTTTGCCTTGCTACATAGAACTTGGAACAGAACGACCTACAAAACTATTCATTTTGTGTAAAGATGTGCATAATAGGAACGTCTAGCGGTAATTCAAAGTCCACTTGCCTAATGGTAGCAAGGCAAAGCAATATAAGTATTCAATTTTCATATTTTCCCAAGCTATAAACATGAGTCGAGTAAGAGAGTAGTAGTTGTTGAAACTGCAAAGGTTTTGAGGTAAATCTTTGTATAGAGGGAGATTATGTAGTAGAGGGGACTGCCCTTTCGTAGTAATATGCAGAGATGTGAATGTATAATTGAATACTTATATTGCTTTGCCTTGCTACATAGAACTTGGAACAGAACGACCTACAAAACTATTCATTTCTTGTAAAGATGTGCATAATAGGAATGTCTAGCGGTAATTCAAAGTCCACTTGCCTAATGGTTGGAATACCACACCTTCGTCGTAATAATGTTTTAAATTGTCAACACGTTTTAATATGATAGTTGTAAGACATACAAATCAATATGAACTGTTGCAATTGTGTGAGTAAATTGTTCGTTAAATCATTAGAACCATCCTCTATCATTCGTATCTATTCGAACGAAAGGAAAACAACAAATGTATAAGCATGCCTCATGCTAAATCCGCCGCCTGGAAACATTTCAAACGCACAGCAGACGCAAAGTCAGTTAAATGCATGCTATATGGTGCAAATATTACGGACAACGATAAAATCGAAATCCGAAAGAACAAAAAACATTCAGATTGTTGATTTATATTCCTTATTTTCACTGATGATAAAGATATTCTTTTATTAAATGTATTGTTTATCATTCTTGGTATTGTCTTCCTTTCACCGTTTGACTTGCTTTATTTTTTAGACTTTAAAGAAATATACAGCCGCACGTTTGGATGTTTTCGCCAATGGAAATTCTGAATGTATGTGTTGAATTATATTGTTTTACAATAAAACAACTAGTTTTTCTTCAAATATCAAATATAAAATGTAGATGTGAAAACAAACGCATGTTTGTTCTTATAGAAACGATTTAAATTTAGTGCACGGGGGGGGGGGGGGGGGGGGGGGGGGGGGGGGGGGGGGGGGGGGGCAATACCATTCCGAGAGACAAGACGATTGATGAACGAATCAATACAATGCGATTATCTGCGAGTACCCAAGTACTCAAACGAAAGAATTCACGAGTACCCGAGTACTTATATTGGTACTCGTTCCCATTCATACTTGTAACCTGTGCATAATAGTGATGTCTGTAGGTAAATCAAAGTTCAGTTGCTATGGGTTTGAGTCACCGCCACCCCCCCACCCAATACCATTCCGAGAGACAAGACGATTGATGAACGAATCAATACAATGCGATTATCTGCGAGTACCCAAGTACTCAAACGAAAGAATTCACGAGTACCCGAGTACTTATATTGGTACTCGTTCCCATTCATACTTGTAACCTGTGCATAATAGTGATGTCTGTAGGTAAATCAAAGTTCAGTTGCTATGGGTTTGAGTCACCGCCACCCCCCCACCCAAAAAAAAATCCGCAAATTACATTCACCCAACAATACACATGTATAACGCTTTGGTTAATTGATTCTGCATGCTTTAGATTCTTACTTTTGTATAATATTCATTTGATAATGAACTACTGATAATGTAATTATTCTTTCAACAAATTATATAAAGATATATATTAGGGATGGCAACGGTTACCTATATAACTAACCGGTTACTCGTACAAATTTGTAACCGGTTAACCGGTTAACCGTATAGATTCATAGACAATAAATATCCACTGTTATAGATGGCTGTTTGTTAGACAAATTGGTAGGCGAGTTAAGGGAAGTCTGGTCTTCTGACGGATGTTTTAGTCGAATATGATTGCGCATGTTACTGGTTCCACCAGTCCAAGACAGTTCATTACCACACAAACTGCACTTGACTTTGTTATCATCAGCACAGCGTTTGAAATACTTCCAGACAAAGGATGTAGCAGGCGGCATTATGGCAATATATTCTATAGATCTTTTTTAACGAAGTGACTGTTATACGATTTATAATATGTCGAATGGAAGGGGTACATAGCTGCATATCTTTAAGACAAGAAACTATGTAGTTTACGTCAATAACATATTGTCATTGTCATATCTTTAAGTACCAACTCAGAGGAAAATGTGTTACAAACTTCAAATTACTCTTTAAATCGTCTAATCGTGTTTGTAAATAATAATTTACAAAAACAACAATTCAAATGTATCACACTCACTCCAATAAGTTGTATTATCAAAACAAACGCCGAATATAATTAATAAGTCATTATCTTATAAGTTCTGCCTTTATTAGACATCAAAGTTTTTTTAAAAGAAACAAACCGTCCTTTAATTGACAATTATTCGATTAACACTACACAAACAAACGATCATCAATAAAATCCAGTGCGGCTGTTATCCCAGTAATGTAAACACTGGCCGATCGAGGTGTGAATAATCAGGGACCGTGTATAACAGGGATACGCGTCGACGAAAATATCGATTAAATCTCGGACTTCGCGAGATTTCGCGAGAACTCTAGCGGTGGCCTCATTTTACCGTCGCCATCTTTACGAATACATTGGGCAAAAGGTATGATATTTTATTTCACTTGATTGACTTTAATAGAGTACAAAAACATAATTTTTTATTTAATGAATGTCAGCATTAAGAATCATAGGATATATAATTGAGAAAATCTTTTTAAAAATGATCGTTTTAAGGCTAAGTTTGGTTGCGACAATCATTGGAAAATTGTAAACAAAGGAAGTTGATAAATTTCAATCGATGGCGAAGCGAGAAACATCACATTGTTACGGACGATAAATGGTTGGAATAAGGTTCAAATTTCATGGTTAATTGCTCAAAAGATAAATAGATTATATAACTGTGTATCTTAATCATTTATAATGTCCCACTTGTCATTTTTATTGTTTTATTTCTGTCCTGAATTCGCCTCGTTTTGCTCGTTTTGCTCTATTGCATCAATTTGTAATCAAAACTTCTCGGCCATCAAGAAAAACTTGTCTACATTGAAAAACACTTTTCATGTCCTAACTGCATAAACAAATGATAAAGTATTATTTTCCAAGAAGTTGAGATGCTATAAAGTGTACGTTTATCATTAATAATGTATAACTTGTCTTTTTAAATGTTTTATTCATGTTTTGAATTTGCCCTATTTTGCTCTATTGCATCAATTTGTAATCAATCTTCTCAGCCATCAAGAAAAACTTGTCTACTTCGAAAAATAGTTTTCATGTCCTAACTGCATAAACAAATGATAAAGTATTATTTTCCAAGAAGTTGAGATGCTATAAAGTGTAACTTTATCATTAATAATGTATAACTTGTCTTTTTAAATGTTTTATTCATGTTTTGAATTTGCCCTATTTTGCTCTATTGCATCAATTTGTAATCAAACTTCTCAGCCATCAAGAAAAACTTGTCTACTTCGAAAAATAGTTTTCAAGTATCTACTGCATCAAAAACTGTTAAAGTATTATTTTACAAGAAGTTGAGATGCTATAAAGTGTACCTTTATCATTAATAATGTATAACTTGTCTTTTTAAATGTTTTATTCATGTTTTGAATTTGCCCTATTTTGCTCTATTGCATCAATTTGTAATCAATCTTCTCAGCCATCAAGAAAAACTTGTCTACTTCGAAAAATAGTTTTCATGTCCTAACTGCATAAACAAATGATAAAGTATTATTTTCCAAGAAGTTGAGATGCTATAAAGTGTAACTTTATCATTAATAATGTATAACTTGTCTTTTTAAATGTTTTATTCATGTTTTGAATTTGCCCTATTTTGCTCTATTGCATCAATTTGTAATCAAACTTCTCAGCCATCAAGAAAAACTTGTCTACTTCGAAAAATAGTTTTCAAGTATCTACTGCATCAAAAACTGTTAAAGTATTATTTTACAAGAAGTTGAGATGCTATAAAGTGTACCTTTATCATTAATAATGTATAACTTGTCTTTTTAAATGTTTTATTCATGTTCTGAATTTGCCCTATTTTGCTATTTTACATCAGTTCTTAATAATCAAGGAAAACATGTCTATTTTGAGACACAGTTTTCAAGTCTCTACTGCATCACAAAAGGATAAAGTATTATTTTACAAGAAATGTTTTATTCATGTTCTGGATTTGCCCTATTTTGCTATTTTACATCAATTCATAATCACAGCCAACTAAGGAAAACATGTCTACTTTGAGACACAGTTTTCATGTCTTTACTGCATCAAATAAGGATTTAATATCAATTTACAAGAAGTGCAGCTGTTATCTATTGTGAATAGAAACTAAAACCATTTATACATATTTATCTAAAAACTAATACACATTTTGTATTCATGAACAGCATACATGCATTATAAAATTCCAAGCCCACACATTCTATAAGAACATTTGGTGAACATACACATAACAATGACAACAAGGCGAGTATTGTTTTGTGAAATGGCTAAATAAATTTATTTTTCCTTTTAGATCAAATAAATATAATCCAGCCTCAAAAGGAAAATGGGTCGAATTAGTCATAGAAAAAGGATTGGACGTAGAAAACGCACCAAAAAGCACCCCTCTCAGCCTCAAGGTTCAGTCAAAGACACATTTCAAGAGCTTAACTATACAAACCAAGGTATTTCAAACAGATTTCTTTCATTTCCCCATAACTCATTAACTGCAGTGCATAGTGTCATCCTCTTGCGGTGACATCGATATATCTGTCACAGTGTATGCATATGCTTGTGTCTGTCAGCAGTTCTCATTACTTGTGTTATATTATGAGTACAAGTATCCGCCGTGGTCGAGTGGTTAGCGTCAGGGATTTGAAACCTGATGTCACAGGTTCAATCCCCAGTCGCTGCACATTTTCTAGCCTTTTTCGTGATATAACTGAAATAATGTTGAAAACGGCTTAAACCCCCAAATAAAACACTTAAATACTTTGAGTTTTGAGTACTTAAGCAAAATGGTCAGTACGAGTACTTTCTGTGTACTCTATTAGTACTTCCACACATGATAATGATGAGTGTAAAACATTAATTCATATTAACAACAAATAGGACAGGCTTTTGTAGAAATACCGAACTGTAATCTACAGTACAATCAACCAGTATCTTTTGTATTGTAAATGTAAACAGATATACCTGTATACAAATTATGCATAGTGATAATAGCAATCAATTATTGGATTATCACTTTTTCAAACAGGCATATTTTATTTTCACAAATTGGTGAATAGAGTCATACTTTAATTGGTGTTTTAGCTAAAGCAAGCTTACAGAACTTGATTTGTAGACCACTTTGTAGTTTCATTTGTAAATATGAACTTTAATGTATCAGACTATCAGTCATGTCAAAACAGGGACAATATAATACACGGTTCCTGGTCAAAATAAGCTGATTTCTGAAAGCCACTGCAGCAGACGGCTTTTAAAAACAGCAATTTTCTTTTTTGTCAAAATAGTTTAAACTTTTTTCAGAAAATATATCTGAGATTTTCTGTGATTTTGCCTAGATCTTTTCAAAGTCGTCTGCTGCAAATTTGCTTTATGTGGGAAGGCTTAAATGTTTGACAAATTGACGGAAATACAAACATTTGTGAATTTTTGAAAATTCTTCAAATTGCAGGAGTTGAGTGTCACTTAGTATGTTGATGATTACTAGTGAGCTTAAAGTAAGTAACTTACCAGGAAACTATGCGATATAATCAGAAAATTGTTAAAGGCTGCATAAACACAATATCAAAATGTGTACAAAATGTGTACAACACACACCTGATCGGAAACGGTTTAAAAAGTCGAAACATCTTACTTTTGATTGGTGGAAACTAACTTTTAATGTTAAATACTGTTCATTATTTTCAGAGTCATATGAAAGTGATGAGTACTTCAGATGTTGTTTTGAATCACTTGGAGAAATAGATGGGGAAATAGATGGGAAAAACCATGAGGGGAAAAACACAGATGGTTCTGACTATGCTGATGAGTACTACATAATTCTGGACAGAGTGTATGAGGATTTCACTCATCCTGCTGTGAGTGAGTCTCATTACACGAGTTTGAAAAATGTCTGCAAATCTGATCTACAAGCTTACAGAGAATTTTGTTGTTTGACAACCTCATCAATGTTACAGTACATTCAGTGCTATGAGTCAACTTATAATCCTGTGGTTAAGACATGTGTTACAATTGACAAACACTTTTGTGTAAATGTGTCCGTACATGGTAAACATGTGAATAAGAGCCATGAACTCTGGGGTTTGATTCCACGTATTTGCTTCACAGTAGAACATGGACAGTCAGCTTTGAATGTTATCTTGGCTTACAGCGTCTGTCCTGGGAATCAAGATGAACAGTTTCAAGGCCTTGTTCCTGCCAGATCATTTCTGGATTCAGCAGATGATGACAGGGCAGGTTATCAGGAAAGAATTGTAGTGTCAACAGTAAGGAGTTCAAATTGCTCACTTCTAATTAAAAATTCTAGGTGTAAATGCTGCTGTACATACCGTAGAACACTAACAAAGTCTTTATGGCGACAAAAGGAGAGGGTTGCTACACCTAAGAGGGATTGGCTCAATTCAAAAATGGGAAACAAATCAATGTCAGCCTCACAAAAAACTGAAAAGCTGAGACAGTTGAGAACATATACCAATTCACTGAAAAGTGAAAATGCAAAGCTACAGAGGCAGTTAAAAAAACACATACACAAATATGGAGTTAAGTTATCTGAACGTGATAGTGTAGAAATGAATCGGATCATGTCAGAATCTGAAGAAACCATCAGAACTGTATATCCAGATCAAAACTCAATACAAAGACTATTTTGGGAACAGCAGCTTAAACAGTCTAAACTGCAAAATAAAAAGAACATGAAATGGCACCCAATGATTTTGAAGTGGTGTATTTACTTGAAAAGTAAATCTTCGTCAACATATGATGCTCTCCGAAAGACTGGCTTCATACATCTTCCCAGTGAACGGACTCTTTTGGTGAGTCAATCAGAAAAAGAAATGACAATGTAAAACCATTTGTAGATATTGAAGATGAAAGGTTAGTTTACTTGAATGAAGAATTTCTAGAGTATTTTGAGGACTGGGATCGAGAGATTTTTACGCGGCCAGGAAACTTTAAAAAGTCGGAAAGAAATATGATGAAACTCAGTTATCAAACATTGGAAGGACTAAAGTTTACAGTTAAATCTGTGACGGAATGCATCAAGTTTTGTTTAAAAAGTGGAATGCCATTCGTTCTCACAGATAAGTTTAATCAGGATGCTATTGAGCAGCATTTTGGAATGCACAGAGCAAGCTGTGGTTCTAATACAAATCCAACATTAGATCAATTCAACTGTTCCCTTCAAAAACTGAGAATTGTTGGATCACAAGCATTGGCTCCTATGCGAGGAAATACTAAAAGACGTCTTGAACTTCAGATGGATGATACACCGCTTCTTAAGAAGAGGAGACAACGATAAACATCTTTACCCGTGCAGAAATGAGTGTATTGTGTTGTAAATATTTGAGGTTTAAACCGTTTATTCAATTGTTCGAGAGAGAAAAAATGCTGTAAAATCAACTTTAATTTATGACTGAAAAATTGTTGAAAGCGGTGTTAAACACAAATCTATCAATTAACTATCTGCTTTTGAGACAATTTGCTACATTTCCTGTAACGTTTTTAGCTCTACTGGCCAAAGGCCAGAAGGGCTTATGTCGTGGCGATGTGTCCGTCGTCCGTGCGTCCGTAAACAATTTCTTGTTAACACGATACAGTCTTCACTTTTGATTGTATCTCAACCAAACTTATACAGTAGTTAGATATCCATGAGAGCTCGGTTCCTTTCGAAAACCAGCCAGATCCGCCCATGCATGACTGGATTATGGCCCTTGAAATGGTCAAAATTGCTATAAAAGAGCTTGTTAACACGATACAGTCTTCACGTTTGATTGTATCTCAACCAAACTTATACAGTAGTTAGATATCCATGAGAGCTCGGTTCCTTTCGAAAACCAGCCAGATCCGCCCATGCATGACTGGATTATGGCCCTTGAAATGGTCAAAATTGCTATAAAAGAGCTTGTTAACACGATACAGTCTTCACTTTTGATTGTATCTCAACTAAACTTATACAGTAGTTAGATATCTATGAGAGCTCGGTTCCTTTTGAAAACCAGTCAGATCCGCCCATGCAAGACTGGATTATGGCCCTTGAAATGGTCAAAATTGCTATAAAAGAGCTTGTTAACACGATACAGTCTTCACGTTTGATTGTATCTCAACCAAACTTATACAGTAGTTAGATATCCATGAGAGCTCGGTTCCTTTCGAAAACCAGCCAGATCCGCCCATGCAAGACTGGATTATGGCCCTTGAAATTGTCCAAATTGCTATAATTGAGCATGTGAACACAATAGAGGCTCCATTTACTATCTGATCTTCACCAAACTTAGATAGTAGTTAAATATTGATGAGAGCTTGGTTCCTTTTGAAAACCAGCTAGATCCGCCCATGCAAGACTGGATTATGGCCCATGAAATTGTAAAAATTGCTATAATACAGCTTGTGAACACAAAAGAGCCTCCATTTACTATCCGATCTTCACCATACATACATGCTCTGGATTGAAAATGACCAAAGAACCATACCAGTAGAGCATAGGCCCTCATGGGCCTCTTGTTTTAAAAGGGCCGACTAAGGAAAAAACACAAGTTAAACTTTCATGATTCTATCTTTATTCTGAATTCAAATTATACAAGATAAGCAGTTGGGTTATTTCATAGCAGACCTTAACCCTTTCCCACCTGCAGACTCATTTTGACGCATATATGCAGAAGATGACTTTTGAAAACATTGTGGCCAAAGTTGAAATTGCTTATGCTGAGCAATTTCTCCTTTGGTCACCATGTTTTCAAATTTATGGAGATTTTTCAGGTTTTTTTCACTATGTTTTCAAAGTCACATGTTGCGGATTTGTTGTATGTGGGAAAGGGTTAAAATCAATGCAACCTAGGGTTGAATATATAGTAAATTGTTATCAATTGCCCTTTAACACATTCAGAGGCTTTCTGATGCCTCTGCAGCAGGCTTTTCGCAAAGACATTGTGGCAAAAAGATAATTGCTCATAATGAGCAATTTTTGCCTTTTGCCACAATGTTTTTAACTTCAGTAAATAATTGTTTCATTTATATAGTTTCCATATTTTTGACTTATGTTTTCAAATTCGTCCGCTGTAGATTTGTTGTATGTGGGAAAGGGTTAAAGCAAAATCTTTTGCAAACCAGTTGATATATCTATGTTCTAATTACTACTAGATTTTTCCTTCAGGACTGCTCGGAGAGCCTTTTTGTTGTTTATGTCTTTTAATGCTGTAGTTTTAAATTTCCGGGCCCAGGCATGTCCTCTTACAGTCAGGAATAGGTTGACACATTTCTCTAAGAAAAACTCTGCATATTCTCCAGATATTATTTTTTGAAGATAATGACGTACCAGGACGTTAGACATTACTTTTTCAACTAAGACAGCCTTGTTCAGAGTATCTTTACCAACATGAGTCTCGTCAATTCCTTCACGGCAGATGTTTTCAAACTGTCTTACGAGTAAGAAAAAATTGTCACTTGCAAACTTTAACCCACCGCGATTCACTTTTTCAGTCCATTCATTGTATTTAGTGACAAAGGTTTTTTCACTGTTGTTTTCATTGCGCATTGCATTTTCAATTGCCTCATGAAAGGCTTCTTGTATTGATAAATTTTTCTCTTTCGCACATTTTCTTGCAAGAACATTCATCAAATATCCACTTATATAATAGAGAACTTGCTGATCATTATGGGAAATGTTAATCTCACAGTTTTCCTTCTTTTCTTCATATGAGTTAGACTTGTTTTTCACTATTACATTCATTAGGCCATGACACAGAACACCATAAAACTGCCTAGTCTTAATGGATATTGGTTGAACTATATCGCTGAAGGCAGACAGAGTATCTTGATCTGCTGATAGGCTATATAAGTTTGAAAATAGCACTTCATTGTCAAAGTCTGCTGTAGCATCAACCTCCTCCATGATGTTCTTAAATTGTGGCAGTAATAGAGACTGAACCTTCTCATATATATGTGAGCTTGCTAAAATTCCTTCCGAAATATCAATAATGTTTTTACCATGAACTGATGACGTCTTTCTTAGTGAATTGCTGCTGATAATTTCTAAGCTTGTACCTAATGCACTGTGAAAGTTTTTATCAAAATCACTGTCCACTTGAAATGGTCTTGCATTCAAATGTTCAGAGGGGGACTTTATTCTGTAGTCTGAAACTGTAAATATATCCAGTTTAAATAAATGTGTATATATGTATATTACTATCCCAATTTAGCAGTAGCCTACTTTGAAAACACACAGAGGTCACCAATGTTTTCAACACTATTCAAGACTTACACTTGAATGTATACAGGTTTCCCATATTTTTTCAAAGTTGTTTGTTGTAAATTTGTTGTAGTGGGAAAGGGTTAAGTTAAGCAGAGGTATAGATAAAGCGCGTTTTGCATGTTCTAAAATCCTTATTTGACCATCAAACCCTATGTTGTTGGTGCTTAGACGATGATTTTGAGTACTACAACATATGGCTTGCTTTGTCAATACCAGATAAAATATGGGGAAAGAGCTCCTTATCTGGACCTGGTTAGTTTTAAAAAATTATAAAATAATATTTTAAGAATTGTTTGAAATGATTGCTGGGAAACAACTGTGAGCAACTTTATAAAATTTAGCTTTAATATAATGATTATTGTGAAGAATATATTGGAACCTTTTCTCATTGAGAGGTATTTATCTAAGGATTACCTTGCAAATTATAAATAAAAGTATGTCACTGTATACTGTATGGGTTATTTCTTGTCCTGGTGTTAAGTATATTGATTGATTTGGGTTTAACGCTGTTTTCAACAAATTTTCAGTCATATCACACAGCCAATTCACCTATTCATGTGTTTCCTGTTTTCTCACACCAGTTATCCACAAAACAATCCTTCCAAGCTACTGGCTGCTTTTCCACATATACGGTTAGACCACGAATGACGCTTGTCACAATGACTATTGTCAAATTGGCCGAGCTGGGGTTCGAACTCACAAACCCTGGATTGACAGGCTGTGTCGCTACCGACTGAGCTATCGGGGCTCGGCTGGTGTTATATATAAGTTTATGAATTGAATCAGCAGTTAGTTGTAAGGCTTGATTTACCTTGAATGAATCCTATCCTGCTATTAGTTATGATTCTACATTTGCAACCGGAAGTGTAGATCATGCACTCTGATCAACATCTGCTGTCTTTGCTTTTAAGTTTTACCAAGAAAAAAAAGCATTTACCTCGTATATTGGTTGCGCCATGTTTTGCTTTTAAATGTCCTCGTATTCCTGACATGGATACATATTTCTTGTCACAGCTGTCACAAGTATACACATAAGTTTTATCCTGCTTTAATTTTTTACACTTTGGCAGTCCCTCATTATCGGAACATTCAATGTCACTACAAGTATATTCTCCAAGCAAAGTTTCTAAATCAAGATCATGAAAATTAATGAAGTCGTGTTTACTGTAAGCCATTTTGACTAATAAGTGAATGGCGAAGAGATCTTGCCTTAATCTTTATACTTAATTTGTGGCAATCAAATTTTAATTATGTCGTTATTTCTTTGGGAAAATTAAAACATAAATGAAAATAATAATAGATCAAAGGCGAAAAGTAAAACATCTTGTAATTAAGGTCAATCAACAAATTAATATAAAACTTAACAAGCTTTTAGGATTAACACCTCCCTCCCGCTATCGGATCAACAGCAACCAAACTGCGAAACTCGGAACTTTGGGAAAATGAAAATATAAATGAAAACAATAATAGATCAAGGGCGAAAGGAAAAAACATCTTGTAATTAAGGTCAATGAACAAAATTATTATAAAACTAACAATGCCTCCCTCCCGCTATCGGATCAACAGCAACCAAACTGCGAAAACTCGCTGACTCATGTTGGATCATGGGAGACCGCATACTAAACCTTACTGCTTACAGATAATAAAAAAGAGACCGCATACTTAACAAAATCGCCGATTGTATTAAAAACACATCCAAAGGAAGACAATAGTTATCGCCGATTATCGTTTATTTTTGGTAATTCATAGAGTTTCCCCTTATCTTTTTCCGTGTCGCTCATTCATTATCTGATAGTTAGGCACGGCACTGATAATCGATAAAATATTGATAAATGATAAGCCGTTACCTATCCCTGTATATATTGTCCCTGGAATAATTAACCTCTCATGTCAGATACGTGTGAAAAATTGAAAAGAACAAAACGTGAAACACAACTGTGTATATATTTTATCTTTTCTTCCGAGTACTCGGTTACCGAAATTACTAACCGATTAATCGGAAAACATACGGTTAACCGGGTAACCGATTAATCGTTGCCATCCTTAATATATATATATATATATTGTTCCGTTCCGTTCCGCATTATACAGTTACCTATGTGGAACGGAACAGAACAAAAGCATAAAGCATTTAGTTTCACACATGTTAAACTGTATATTATTTTAATAATATTAGTTTGACCAGTTCTTCATGAATATCTGCTGATTGTTCCTCACTAGCTTTCATTGAGTTATAGATTTCACTCTGTACATGATAGATATTTCTATCGTATTACAGTAAAGACATGCATACGTGATTAAAGACACAACTTTGATTTATTATTTATTTATTTATGTCGACTCATACAAGAGACAGTTAATAACAGTATGCCCCTCCTGAACAGATATTACTAAATGTTTATTAAAACGCAGGTACAATATATAAGTATGGAAACAGATATTCCCTGTCTGGTTCCCCATCACTTGTTCTGTTCCGTTCCGCAAAATACAGTTAGCCAGAACTATCACTGGTACATTGCGCATGTGCCGTCTTAATCGCGCATGCGCCGTATTTTACCATCGGCTCTCGGATATTTCCGTAGCAGTTCGTCACTAGACTGGTTCTTGTTCGAGTTTGCAATAGAAGATTAAGATTAGTGAACCAGTCTATTTATATGCGAGTATTTTTTTTATAATAAAATTTGAATTAAAACAATAGTTTTTTAATAACAGGGAAATAGGAATACTTTCATAAATGCGAAGTTATTGTGCTAAATTTGGCGATTTTAAGAATATATTGAGCAGGGGAAAAAAGGACACGCATGCGCAGACAAATGTTTACAATAATTTTGGGAGATCAAGGTCAACATGTTGGGAAAAGGTATTTTTGTTTTAGATTATAAGATTATCCGCCATTGTCACTAGTAAAGAAAATAAACCAAACCGACTCCAAAAGACCTTCAGAATTTGATTTGAATTGAAACAAACTACCAATGCGAGCACTAAAGTATGGAACGCCAAATCTACATAAACTCAAATATTTGAAGAGCTCTTCAAATATTTAGAGAGCACTCCAATTCAATTGATGATATCATTAATTGAATTGATGAGCTCTCTAATTCAATTGAAGATATCTCCAAATCAGCTTAATTGAAGATATCTCCAAATCAATTACAGATATCTTCAATCAATTGGAGAAATCTTCAATTCAATTGGAGAGCTCTGCAATTCAATTGGAGATATCTCCAAATCAATTATTGATATGTTTAATATGGAGATATCTCCAATTCGTTTGTTGCTCTCTCTAATCAGGGTGAGTGTATTAAATATTTAATACACTCACCCTGCTCTAATTGAATTAAAGATATCTCCAATTGATTTGGAGAGCTCTCTAATTCAATTAGTGAGAGCAACCAATGAATTGTTGATTTAGAGATATCTTCAATTGAATTAGAGAGGTCTTCAAATCAATTAGAGAGCTCTCCAATTGAATTGATGATATCATTAATTCAATTGGAGAGCTCTCTAATTATTTGAAGAGCTCTCTAAATATTTAAAGAGCTCTTCAAATATTTGAGTTTATGTAGATTCGGCGTTCCATACTAAAGAGGACTATATCTACAATGTTTTTAAAAAGTATTTTTCATAAAGGTGTAAAAGTTTGTTAGTTTGTTGTTTTATTAGGGAAATTTGCCATTTTCAAAAATATTTCAGTTATATTGAAGATGACAGTTCACCTATTCATGATTCCTGGGCAGACAAACCAGAACAAGGCAAAACAATGTGCCTTGCCAAAGGGCACTCCACAAAGACCGCCTTGACTAAAGGTGTAACAGACAGTTTGATAATGTTACGTATAATAATCAAACAAATTAAATATGTGAATTCGTATTTCAATGCAGCTGTCATGGTGGAGTGCCCTTGGGCAAGTCACATTCTCTAGCCTAGTACTGGTTTGATTACCCAGGGATCATGAATAAAGTGAACTGTCGCCGTGATATAACTGAAATAATGTTGAAAACGGCGTAAACTCCAATAAAACAAACAAACAAAATCAACCGTTCATTACTACACCTATTTACATCAGTGACAAATTACATGAACATAAAACTTCACAGTTAAAAGAAACATTATACAAATCTAAAGAAGGCAATTTACAATTAAAAGTAATCCGCCATAACTGAAATCAGACGTCCAAGTGTTGATCTGCAGTCATAGCGGTCATGGTGCTGGGCCCCTAGGCAATGCACATTTCCTAGCCTGGAACTACATGTAGTGTGTTTACCACAGGATCGTTGTTGTAATGATATAACTGAAATAATGTAAAAAAAAATGCGTTAAACCCCAATAATGTTAAAAAACTGCGTTAAACCCCAATAATGTTGAAAACTGCGTTAAACCCCCTATTATGTTGAAAACTGTTAAACCCCAATATTGTTGAAATCTGCGTTAAACCCTAATAATGTTGAAATCTGCGTTAAACTCCAATAATATTAAAACACTGCGTTAAACCAAAATAATGTTGAAAACTGTGTTAAACCCAAATAATGTTAAAAAACTGCGTTAAACTCCAATAATATTAAAACACTGCGTTAAAACAAAATAATGTTGGAAACTGCGTTAAACCCCAATAATATTAAAACACTGCGTTAAACCAAAATAATGTTGAAATCTGCGTTACGCCCCAATAATGTTAAAAAACTGTGTTAAACCCCAATAATGTTGAAAACTGCATTTAACCTCAATAATGTTGAAAACTGTGTTAAACCTCAATAATGTTGAAAACTGCGGTAAACCCCAATAATGGTGAAAACTACGTTAAATACCAATAATGTTGAAAACTGCGTTAAACTCCAATAATGTTAAAAATTGTGTTAAACCCCAATAACGTTGAAATCTGCGTTAAACCCCAATAATGTTGAAAACTGTGTTAAACCCCAATAATGTTGAAAACTGCGTTAAACCACAATAATGTTGGAAACTGCGTTAAACCCCAATAATGTTAAACACTGCATTAAACCCCAATAATGTTGAAAACTGCATTAAACCCCAATAATGTTGAAAACTGCGTTAAACCCCAATAATGTTGAAAACTGTGTTAAACCACAATAATGTTGGAAACTGCGTTAAACCCCAATAATGTTAAACACTGCATTAAACGACAATAATGTTGAAAACTGTGTTAAACCCCATTAATGTTGAAAACTGCGTTAAACCCCAATAATGTTGAAAACTGTGTTAAACCCCAATAATGTTAAACACTGCATTAAACCCCAATAATGTTGAAAACTGTGTTAAACCCCAATAATGTTGAAAACTGCGTTAAACCCCAATAATGTTGAAAACTGCGTTAAACCCCAATAATGTTGAAAACTGCATTAAACCCCAATAATGTTGAAAACTGTGTTAAACCCCAATAATGTTGAAAACTGCGTTAAACCCCAATAATGTTGAAAACTGTGTTAAACCTCAATAATGTTGAAAACTGTTAAACCCCAATAATGTTGAAAACTGTGTTAAACCCCAATAATGTTGAAAACTGCGTTAAACCCCAATAATGTTGAAAACTGCATTAAACCCCAATAATGTTGAAAACTGTGTTAAACCCCAATAATGTTGAAAACTGTTAAACCCCAATAATGTTGAAAACTGTGTTAAACCCGAATAATGTTGAAAACTGCGTTAAACCCCAATAATGTTGAAAACTGCGTTAAACCCCAATAATGTAGAAAACTGCGTTCAACCCCTTATAATGTAGAAAACTGTGTTAAACCCCAATAATGGTGAAAACTGCGTTAAACCTCAATAATGTTGAAAACTGTGTTAAACCCCTATAATGTTAAACACTGCATTAAACCCCAATAATGTTGAAAACTGCGTTAAACCCAAATAATGTTAAAAACTGCATTAAACCCCAATAATGTTGAAAACTGTGTTAAACCCCAATAATGTTGAAAACTGCGTTAAACTCCAATAATGTTAAAACCTGTGTTAAACCCCAATAATGTTGAAAACAGTGTTAAACCCCAGTAATGCTTAAAACTGCGTTTAACTCCAATAATATTAAAACACTGCGTTAAACCAAAATAATGTTAAAAACTGCGTTAAACACAAATAATGTTAAAATACTGCGTTAAACTCCAATAATATTAATAATATAAAACACTGCGTTAAACCAAAATAATGTTGAAAATTGCGTTAAACCCCAATAATGTTGAAATCTGCGTTAAACCCCAATAATGTTGAAATCTGTGTTAAGCCCCAATAATGTTAAATCAAAGCGCTGAAAGCGCTGATGGTATAGGGGGCATATGTAAGTTGAAAACATATGGCATAGATCATATGGACAAACATTGTTGAAACAATGAAACAATGACCTTTAAACAAACCAAACCAAAAATGTTTGAAGCAACACATATTGCCTGCCAATAACATATACCTCATTTGTCAAAGTTTTACCCTTTTCTTGTATAAACAAAATATCGAAGGACAAAAGATTGACAAAAAAAACCCGAGCAGCTACCCTTAATTAAAATATTTCTAGTTCAGAAATCACTAAAGATCCACAATGTATATTGTAATCATGCTGATAAATGAAAGACGATCGAAAGCATGATAGAGTTATGTTTCTTTTGCACTGCACAATTGCAGCTATGAGTTTCCTATACACCAAGTCTTAAATTGATATATTGGACATATATTGAGACAATAACCGAAGAAATGAAAAAATTGAGTTTACACCTAAAAAACAGATTAGATTTGACGAAGTACAAATCTTGGGGAAGCACTCATTAACGAAAAAGGGAATTTCACGGAACGCATGTGTTGCATATAATAAGGGAGAACATTGAAAGACAAAAATATACACACTCCAAACGCAGCATGCTTAATTTATGGTAATGTTGCACTGCAAATCTGTAGGTCATAAGTTACATACAAACCAAGTTTGAAATTGATACAATGAAAGTTAATTGAGACAATCGCTGAACTAAATAAGGAAAAATGAAGATAACTGAAAAAACAGACCAGAGTTATGTACCTAGTACTTTGCCGTTCTCCTGATCACACGGGTATAATTGTGACCACTTTGAAATAAATCTGCCATACAGAAACAACGTGTTAACCAATACATGCAATCCATGACGGACGGACGAATGCACATTCAGGCAGACAGCCGGCCGGACGCCGGATTATACCTCCAAGCTTTACAGACGGAGACAACTCAAGTATTGATTACAGAAGACTGGTTCGATGCGTCAAAACACGTCAGCTTAGATTATGGTATTTGCAATTTAATTGTATCTCCTAAACGGGACCGGACCGTCAAGGTTAATTTTCAAAAACCTATTTAGACTACATTTCTAGTTTATTTGTCAACAGATACATCTAGGACTATATTACACGTTGATGAACGTTGAGTCTTAAATTAACGCAAATGCATATACATTATAATTTTAGTCCCAAAATCGCTAGAAGCTTCTCAATAATAAAATAAATAATGACCTTGCGGTTATAACTCGGATGTGTTGACAAATTCGGCCAAATTTCTTTCCGACGTTTGACAAAAGTTAATGCGACATGCGTCATTCGTCTTTCACCAATGGCTAAGTCTATGTGGAAACGCAGCCAGTTGCTTGGGAAGATTGTTGTGAGGAGTACTGGTTTGAGAAAACCAGGAAATACATTTGTAGGTGAACTGGCCGCCGTGATATGACTGAAGAAATGTTAAAAACGGCGTTAAATCCCAATCAATCAATGTTGAAATTAACTTATCTATAATTTGTAGATTTAATTTCTATTTCCTAGTAGGGTCTACATACAGCGACACATGAGAATATTCAACACAAAACGCGACCTGTTTTACCAACAATTCCCCAGTAGCGGTGAGACCGTTTGTAACATTATTTCATGGCATGTATACACAGTAGGACCTCTCTCTTTGGACGAATTATGTTGTAACAAGTTTGTTTACAGTATTCCTTAACCTTGACCACATAGACTAAATATACAGCAAACAACATTGAACTAAGGCATAACTATTGACCTGAATTAATAAAAGTATGATTTTGAATAGTGATGAAAACATTGTGGAAAAAGACAAACTTGTTGATTATCATTCATCTGTTAAGGTTAGTCAAATGTGTCTAAAAGGGGCAAAGGTTAAAATAATAACTGTAGACAAATGTTTTCGTTATCTAGGTTATAGAAACAAATTGATTCATGTTTCAAAGCATTGTTTGAAAAGGAGGAATTGCTCATTGTCAGCAATTGCTCCGTTTGCAAATATACTTTCAACATTTGTTTGTAACTAAGTAGCTATAACGGGAACGGTTCAACCCTTTCCCGCTTACAGTCGCTTTTTGACGCATGTGCAGCAGACGGCTGCAGAATTGTTTATCATGACCCATTTCCTCTTTTTCCACAAAGGTTTCAACTATATATTTTTCCCCTTGATGTAAGGCAAAATTGCTCGTAATCATTCATCTCTAGCATGTTATTCGAAATGTGTCCGGAAGGGAGACAGAGGGAAAGAACGTCCATAGTAAAACGTTTAAATATGAAAAGAATTAATTTGAAACGTGTTTGAAAGCATTGTGTGAAAAGGAGGAATTGCTCATTGTCAGCAATAGCTCCATTTTCAACAATATTTTTTAAATATTCGAACTGTTATAGTATCACGGAAAGGGTTCCGCTTCCATGGGAAGGATGTAACCATTTTCCGCCTACAGACGCTTACAGACGCATGTGCAGCAGACGACAATCGAAAACATTGTGACAAAAGGGGAAATTGCTTTTCGTAGGCAATTTCTACTTTTGCCACAATGGTTTCAACTCCTTTCAATAATTGTATTTACAGTGCTTTGCACATTTCTCTATAAGTCGACTGTTGTAAACTAATGGGGTCACAGAACGGTCGACGTTACCTCACACTACTGACATTGAGGTCAACCATAGTTCAGAGTGAGTTTCATTCATAGAAACTATTTTGTCTCATAAATGTATGCAAGCGGAGGGTTTTGTGATTCGGTCGAACCAATGAAATCGTTGAAAAGGCAGATTATAACCAATCAAAACTCGATTTTGGTGTAGGTATACACATGTGGACTGCGGTTGCAGCTTTAATCCGACTTTTCGAAAGTAGCTTCGCTATGAGATAGTGGCGAAACGCCCCTATCCCAAAAACTGTGTTAAACCCCAATAATATATCATGATATCGCAACTATCGCAGCACCGTAGTCAAATTGAACTTAAAACAAAATGTAGACTATATGTAACACCCGATTCGAAACCACTCCACGGAGGGATAACAGTCCAAAAAGGACTCTGATCAGAAAACACGTTTTCTCTGTCGACTTGTGGTCTCAAAGCATTCTCAATCAGTTTGTATAAGTATCCTGATTGGACTGCACAGAAGCGGCCGCTAATCTAAGTGGTTTTAAAATATCTGAAGGTCGGTTTTGCAATGGCTTGGCACTTTAATGTCAAACATTGCCACATTAGTTTATCTGATTCAGTCCACCACTTATGAAAATAAACCAAATTTAAGCGGATGCAATCCGATTGCATTCCCTTACTGAATCATTAAACATGCATCAGTAAGTGTTATGGAAATTTAAGATGAAATTGCAAATCAACCTTTTACCTACAATACACGACTGTAAGTCACGTGTTTAAATCAGGACTCCGATAATATTGTGTGTATGCATGTAGGACCCAGAGTCTTCGCTATTTGCAGACGCAGGCTAAGACAATTTCGAGACTATAATTATAATCTTTATTTCCTCCAATATATGAAGACCATACAAACATGAACACATTGATAAACAAACAAACAAAAAGGAAAGGTTATATCATATTGATTAATTCATTGATTGGGGTTTAACGCTGTTTTTAACAAAAAGTCTGTCATATCACGGCGGCCAGTTCACCTACTCATGTGTTTCCTGGTTTTCTCACACCAGTACTCCACACAAAAATCTTCCCAAGCAACTGGCTGCTTTTCCACATAGACTTAGCCCATTGGTGGAAGATGAATGTCGCATTGATTTTTTTTTAACAAAATAAGTGCACGAAATTATATCAAATATCTCAAGTCTTTTTCTATGTGTGTGTGTGTGTGTGTGTGTGTGTGTGTGTGTGTGTGTGTGTGTGTGTGTGTGTGTGTGTGTGTGTGTGTGTGTGTGTGTGTGTGTGTGTGTGTGTGTGTGTGTGTGTGTGCGTGCGTGCGTGCGTGCGTGCGTGCGTGCGTGCGTGCGTGCGTGCGTGCGTGCGTGCGTGCGTGCGTGCGTGCGTGCGTGCGTGCGTGCGTGCGTGCGTGCGTGCGTGCGTGCGTGCGTGCGTGCGTGCGTGCGTGCGTGCGTGCGTGCGTGCGTGCGTGCGTGCGTGCGTGCGTGCGTGCGTGCGTGCGTGTGTGTGTGTGTGTGTGTGTGTGTGTGTGTGTTTAAAATACTTTAGGATACATAACACGTACATGTGTGTATGTGCGTGTGTGTTTAAAATACTTTAGGATACATAACACGTACATGTGTGTATGCGTGTGTGTGTTTAAAATACTTTAAGATACATAACACGTACATGTTTGTATGCGTGTGTGTGTTTAAAAGACTTTAGGATACATAACACGTACATGTTTGTATGCGTGTGTGTGTTTAAAATACTTTAGGATACATAACACGTACATGTGTGTATGCGTGTGTGTGTTTAAAATACTTTAGGATACATAACACGTACATGTTTGTATGTGTGTGTGTGTGTGTTTAAAATACTTTAGGATACATAACACGTACATGTGTGTATGTGCGTGTGTGTTTAAAATACTTTAGGATACATAACACGTACATGTGTGTATGCGTGTGTGTGTTTAAAATACTTTAAGATACATAACACGTACATGTTTGTATGCGTGTGTGTGTTTAAAAGACTTTAGGATACATAACACGTACATGTTTGTATGCGTGTGTGTGTTTAAAATACTTTAGGATACATAACACGTACATGTGTGTATGCGTGTGTGTGTTTAAAATACTTTAGGATACATAACACGTACATGTTTGTATGTGTGTGTGTGTGTGTGTGTGTGTGTGTGTGTGTGTGTGTGTGTGTGTTTAAAATACTTTAGGATACATAACACGTACATGTTTGTATGCGTGTGTGTGTTTAAAAGACTTTAGGATACATAACACGTACATGTTTGTATGCGTGTGTGTGTTTAAAATACTTTAGGATACATAACACGTACATGTTTGTATGCGTGTGTGTGTTTAAAATACTTTAGGATACATAACACGTACATGTTTGTATGTGTGTGTGTTTAAAATACTTTAGGATACATAACACGTACATGTTTGTATGCGTGTCACGAATATAAATCGGTTCACACATCCACACAGACTGATCACCGGTAATCCCTTTAGGGTTTTACGTTACGCGTCAAAAAAGGCATTATACATGAATATCAAAGAAACAAGATTTGTTATGTACATTGCTTTTATTACTCGATTTCAGTTAGTTTCTTCTACTAATCTACTAAGAAGTAAAGATTCTGCAATACCATCAACTGTCGCATTCAGATGTAATATTAATAAAGCAAGACTATGTACGATTGCATGTACTTCATTATACACTTATATGCTTATTTCAGTCTAGGTTCATTTTTGGAAGGGGATTATTATGTAATAATCTTCTTCCTATGGGATTGAACACTGACCTAAATGGAATATGCCCTATAACACACATCCTCTCTATAAACTATATGATCTCTTCATACATACGCTAGTTAATATAGATCGCAAAAATCAATGTAAATTCATACTTAAAGTGTTTTCATGTACAATCAGTTTGATGTAGAAACTGGTTTGGACAATTAAAGTAATCCACACAACATTATTTCCAAGCATCTGGCTTCTTTTCCAAATAGACTGTTAGCCCATTGGTGAAAGATGAATGACGCTTGTCACAATGACAGAAAGAATGATGGCCGAGCTTCGATTCAAACTTACAACTGCTGGATTGACAGCCCGCGTCGCTACCGACTGATTTACCGGGGGGAAATTGAAAGATGTGGAAATCACTTTTCCTGAATTGGTATGGTAAAATTGAACTCATGCATACTGGATAAGCACCCTAACATGTTGCCTCTTTAGATATTGTAGCTCTTGAAACAAAATGTTGTGGGAAAAGAAGCCTTTGGTTTTAATATGCATTGGGTGTTTTTTTTTTAACAATTCGTTTCAACCAATCAGATTTTATCCGAATATCTAATTGTTTTAAATTGTAAAATATTTGGAAGTGTTTGAATCCACGCTTGACGCGTAATACACATCAAATAAAATTATTTCTATAAAAATCATCGTGAGATGTCATGATATTATTTAGATTTTACAACACTTTCTTAATGTGCTTGTTATGTGAGAATTGATTTAAATTGAGGGCACACCTATACTTAATTAAGCTTTCATGCAAGGAGAAAACATTACGTTCTACGTTGTATCCTCATTCAGACACAGTTTATCGAACATTGTTGCAAATGTAAAATTAATTCATGTTTTCATATTTTCATTCATAGCACTTGTATACGTTCATTCATAGCATTTGTTCACTTGTGAAAAGAAAATTTGAAAGACAGTGGCTATCATAGAATTTTTTTATGACGAGCAAGTTCTCCTATTGTTACAATGTTTTAACTATATATTTATGTTCTCACTTTTGTAATGTTTAATATGAAATGTACTTGCTCTTCAAATTGGGAAGACATAAAGAATATCTATCTATATATCTTTGTCCTTATACAGACGCATAGAAAGATAGCATTAGCTATTGACGGATATGACTGAATGTTATTCTTTCCTGTACATTTCTGTCTAAATATGAAAAAATGCTTTCTATATTTTTTACAAATATTTCTCTCTATATTTTTTACCAAAAATATATTTTGTGTCAATGCAATTTCTAAATGAATTGTATGTATGCAATACTCCTCACTTCTTGACAGTGTTTGCTAACTATTGTGAATATAATATAATGTCCAGCTGTCAACAATTTTGAAGTTTGTATTCTTTCTTTATTATTGTATTCTACTGATGAAGGCGTTCTTCCGAAATTATATAGTATAACCGTATAAACTAAACAACAAGTGTTTGTGTTTTTTATTATATTTGTTTGATTTATTTTTTTTATACAATTTTACCTATTCCGAAACTGCAGCAAAATAAAGAAGTTTTAAAGACTTAAATTCTTTCATTCATTTATTTTCCAACATATTTGCTCTCGTTTGTTCCTATCCATATATCCTAGCCATGATCTGTTCATACCTTGCATACAATTCATTATCCCATCTGCACCTGGCTGACATCACTCTAAAATCACCTTCCAGCAGTACTTTCAGTACTTTGATTATTTGTTTGGAACAAACAAATTTAGTGATAGCTGAAATTCTGAAGCCATACGTCTTAGGGAAAATTCCCTAAATTTCATACGCGTGAAAGTAGTACTCAATACTTGCTCTTACTTTTCAAATGTATCACGAAATTTGAAATACTGATATAATTATATCGTCTTTGTTTTCTAATGTGGTTCGTATACTCAAAGAGAATTTGGAAATAAAATGAAACATTGTATTTTAAAACATGAACGCGGAGAGATTTATAAATCTCAATTAGTGAACTGCTACAGGGAGAACTATTTCCGATTTAAGCTCCAGATACGGTATTTGAATTTTCAATCACGCATTGAAAATGTAGATAAAAACAGAACTGAAAATATTTTCTTTGTGCCTTGTCGGCCATATAAATATAGTATAAAGAATTAAAAAAGCAAATATGTGCATTAATATGTTTTAATATGTGATATGCACCTTCATAACAGGAAAAAATATATCAACAAGAAATATTGGAAAAACCCAAGTGTATATAAATTGTTAAGCTTATTAAATTCTGCAAGGAAAACTGAAATAATAAATGTATGTATGTATATTCATAAATGTTATAAAGAAAGAAATGAACAACTTTATAATAATGCTTGACCGAATCAAACATTTCTCTACATAATTTGATTTGATTTTGTATTGTTTATTGTTCTTTTTTGTTCTGTTTTTATTTTTGTTTTTGTTTTTTTGTTTTTTTCTTGTATTTTCATCTGTAAATTTATTGTATTTGGTTTGAAACATTGTATGTATGTTTATAATCAATAAAATATATTCTATTCTATTCTATATTCTATTAAATGCATTTAAAATGAGAGTAACACATTTGCAGAGAAATCGTGATCGTCGAATTCTATTTATAGATACAACGCTATGGGGGGGAGGGGGGGGGGGGGGGGGGGGGAGGGAGGGTCTAAAGTGCGGACGCGATCTGCGGACAAATACATTATAGAGGGAAAATGCGGACAAATGCAATATAGAGGGAAAATGCGGACGCTATAGCATATATAGCAAATCTGCGGACGCTATGATTTGTTGTAAAAAATGTTTAATTAAAGATGGGCAAATGTGTATAATTTTTTACATATGATCATATCCGGGGTTTTCTTTGTAAATATATATAATGTGTTTGATTGCTATTATCAGTAATATAGATTAAACCAAAAATCGAGATCATGCTGTCTGAAATGGAATCTCTTTGCAGGGGTGGCAAAATGCTTTGTCCGAGTTGCCCGAGCCGTACATTTATACGTCTGGACAAGTGTATTTTTTCAATCCACTTGTCCGTGGACAAGTAAAATTTTCTGGTTAATAAATGAAAATGAATATTAAAGCCTAAACTTACTCGTCAATATTGACAAGCGCGGATGTTTACATGCGATAAACAATAATAAGAATGACCCAGAATTTTGCATTTCCGGTTTCATTTCCCCCCTCGCTTTTTCGTAACCTTCAAGCGATAAAACACAAATAGCAACTGTTTAAGACCCGTATACAGGTGTAGCTTGTATACCGAATATGATATTTATCCGAATCAAATATTTAACGAAATATTTATATATCTTAATTATACAAAATGTAAAGCGAGTCAAGTGATATTTCGTTTAATTTTTTTTTACCCAAAATTTATTTAACCACGTGTTGAAAGGAAAAAACAATGGCGGACTTCAAATGTTTCGCTGATGTGAAATTGATTTTCGATGTATTCAAGTGGTAAAGAGGTAAGCTGCATATGTTTAGACATCGGTTATAATATGAATAACAGATGATTAAACTAGCAAGTACTTGTCTAAATGATTTGAACTAGTTAAAAATTGACTTCGATTTGGTTTAGCTGGGAGGGTTTCCGGAAATTGACTTTCACTTTCGTAATGTACACTGGATTCTTAAAATTTCACTATGCATCATAGACAGTTGAATGATGCAGACATTGAAAGCATCATATATGTTTTCAAGTTAAGAGAAACATAACTGATATATTAAGCCTTGAACTAAAAGTTAATGAAATGATCAATGTTGGTTAAAAAACAGAATTAAATGGTGACTTAAACAATATTCTGTTCCAATTGCTTTAACATGTGAATGTGTTTGATGTTATCCTGAGCTGGAGCAGAGCCACATTGTTGGTGTCCATATTCAGTCAGCTAAATAATATTAAACAATGGCCTAAAGTTTTTGAAAATGGCCCACTTTTTTCAGAATCAGTGGGCGATGGGCCCAATGTTTTCAAAATATTGGCAGATCTCTGAAAATGATGCTAATTTTAATATAACCTGGTTAAATGAATATAATAAAAAAGTCACAAAAATGTTGTTGTTTTTTTGTTTTCATTTATATAAAAATAGATATAAATACAGTTATTTTGAGGACTCCCTTAAAGGTTGGAGGAATATGAACCCTACACCAAGCACCAGGGAGTCCTTAAGGATCTATGGAAATTTAAGTTTAAATAGTGTCGAACCCTGCAATTATATGTCAACATTCAATAAACAACTGAAATTTAATACTTTTTATTTTCAATCTAAAACCATATAAATATAGAACATGCATATAAAATATGGACAAGTTGTCAATTCATACGGACAAGTGATTTTTTCTGATTACTTGTCCATGGACAAGTGAACTATTTTGATATTTGGCCACCCCTGCTTTGTTAAGTGTTTTAACGACTTTCCTCTTTATATCATCTTGCACGACAAGCGAAGTATTATTTATTTAAACTAAATTATTGTTTGTGAACAAAATATTTTCGATTATTACCTTATAAACCCACTGTTCAAATTATTGAGCTTTAGACTTATACATATACATATATATATAGACGTTATATACGTATATTTGCGGAACTCCAAATAAGGTGGGATAAACAGCTGTTTTCCCCACAATATCTCTCTTATAATCCAAGCAAATCCTATGTTGTGAGTACTCAATATAGGGTAAAAGGGTCAAATAAGGATTATAAAACATGCAAAACGCCTCTTATCTCGAGCTCTGTATGTGTAGAGATGATTGTTAACGGCCAATAAGTCGGTGAATTATGCATCGTCTTATTATTTCTGCGGTGTGGACATCATTGTTACATACATTGGCATACAGTCGATGGACCTTATACATTTGTATATGTCAGAAGATGCTTTCAGGCGGTCAGTGAAGAATCTGGTGCGCGGACTCCCTGTCCAGAGACGTCTTTGTACGCCGATACAAAACGAACCCTTATCGCCAGACTCGGCTCGAATACGTACGTCGTATGTTACTGCAGAGGTTCAGATAAGGAGGGGGGAACAGCTGTTTCCCCCACAATATCTCTTATTATCTAAGCAAATATGTTGTGGGTACACAACCATAGGGTTAAAATGTCAAATTAGGATTCTAGAACATGCTCAACGCCCCTTAGCTAGAGCTGTCGGCTCGAATACGTGTTAGCCTTTAACCACCAATCTCTATCATTCCAGACCCCTGTATCCTGCGATGGATGTGAATTCCGTCATGTTGGCGTGTTTGTAGTTAGCATTGTTAACTAGACAAGTTGTTTACTGTGGAAAGTGTGGTCCTTGCGCGTGTACCATAGGTGAAACGGGCAGTCTTGAAGTTAACTGTTTCGATAAAGACTTGACCTCAGTCCCAGACGACTTGCAAAGATCAACTAGAGTACTGGACCTTTTCTAGAAATAGACTTGCCCCAGAGAATCTAAACGGCCTTTGTAAATTTGCATTGAAACGTGTGAATTTACGGTAACCACCTAACGTCGCTTTCGTCTAACCAGTTCGAGAAATGTTTTGTAACAGGTCAGATTGATTTTCGTGGCAATGTGTTTGAGGAGTCGATGAAAGGCTTGCAAAATGTTCGGACCATATTGGACCTATAGAATCCAGAAACTTTCTGTTCGGGAACTCTCCATTGTTATACACCAAACAAATTTATCAAGCGACTTGTTTTCGAGTTTAAAACGAAATGAAACACTCCCTGTGGTTATGAGATACCGGACGGTTTGTTTCGTACAGTGTGTAATACCCTGAAAAAGCTCATATTGATAATAACATCGTTGCCCTTTATCAAACATGATATTGTGGCAGGATGCACGCGGCTTGACGTTTTTGAAATAGCTGGAAGGAGTTTGCACTCAGTACCAGCTACATTATTTGATCAAACGCCAGCATTGACAATCGTTTCTATGAACGATATTGGAAGCTTACCACGTAACGTGGTTAAACAAAATCTTGACCAACTGACAACATTATAAATACATGGCGTTGAAGATATGCCAGCGGACGTGTTTGTTGATCGTATTGAGTTTAGGCATCTCGATCTATCTTCTTGTTCCATAGCGAAAATACCACACGGGTGGTTTGATGATCTCTGGAGTCTGGAAACATTAAATCTCGCTAATGTTGGCTTAAAAGCGATGAATAGTGAAGACTGTGTCGGTCTTCACTCATTACTATACTTAGAATTGTCGAATAATATCATCAGGTTTTTGGTACGGTCTCCTTTCCAAATACTAAACTCCACTATCAAGTATATTGGACCGAGTCAAAACATTCTGAAAACCATTGAAAAAGATGCATTCACTGGTTTGACACAATAAGAAAAAATAGACCTGAGTTCAAACAAAATTCATTTTGTATCGACCAAGGCTTTCAGCTCACTACAAGCATTAAAAACACTCGTACTGCATGACAATAAGATATATATATATATTGAACGAAGACGTGTTTGACCAGAATCATGAGTAATCTTTAAGTGTAAGATCTTAGCTCCACCGTCATAAGTCAAACAAACCCTGAAACGTTTACACATTTATATGCATTAAGTGTCTTAAAACTATCTGACAATCTAATTTCCTTACCAAAAATTGGGAAATCTTTTGAACTTCCATGCTGGTATTTGATGTAAGTTTTAACCATCTACTATGCGAGAGTGTTAATCCCGAAATAATAGCGATTATAAGTAATGTACAGATATTAGGTTCATGTAGCAGTGATGCAGTTACCAACGCTATTCATACATGTAGATATAACAGCGTCCGTCACGAATGAAACAACATGCGTTATTCTGGTCTAATTCCAAGTTCCGTAATGGGAAAGTTTTTGTGATTTTTCTGTGACCCTTGCAGTGCAGAAGACTACGAACATCTGACTTTCACCCACATACAACACATTTTCAGCAGAAGACTGTCCAAAGATCGAGGTAAACGAATCCAGAACGAGAAGTAGGTATTTGTATATTTGGTTTAATGCAGACACATAATTGCGCGTCTGCAGCAGACGACTTTTTAAAACGTTTTGGCCATAGGAAAAATTGCACAAATTTATTCACTAATTAAGACGTCCCGCGAGAAAAACCAAATTATGGCCTCTGCGTAATGTATCGAACCAGATCAGCCTGCGCAGTCCGATATTTCCTCTAGTATATTCATTTATAGGTTTTTAAATCAGTTATATATATATATATATATATATATATTATGTATATATATATTTACTAATTGAAACGTTGTGGGAAAAAATGAAAAAATCTCTCTCAGATATTTTCAAAATCGTCTGCTGCATTTGGAGTCCTGGGTTTTGTCACAATGTTGTCAATAGTTAGGGGAGAAGTGTTAGTTATCTGGTAATTCACGAATGGTGTGTTCTCCCGAACGACTACTCGACTAAATATGTATAAGGGGATTAGGGGGGCATTCTAAATGGTAAATTACAGAATGATTATATAAAAAGGATTGATTGATTAGGCTTTAACGCCGTTTTCAACAATGGTTAAGTCATATCACGGCGGCCAGTTCACCTATGTGTTGTCTGGCTTTCTCACACAAGTAATCCACACAACATTCTTTCCAAGCAACTGGCTTCTTTTCCAAATAGACTGCTAGCCCATTGGTGAAAGATGAATGACGCTTGTCACAATGACAGAAAGAATGATGGCCGAGCTTCGATTCGAACTTACAACTGCTGGATTGACAGCCCGCGTCGCTACCGACTGATTTACCGGGGGAAAGTTGAAAGATGTGGAAATCACTTTTCCTGAATTGGTATGGTAAAATCGAACTCATGCATACTGGATAAGCACCCTAACATGTTGCCTCTTTAGATATTGTAGCTCTTGAAACAAAATGTTGTGGGAAAAGAAGCCTTTGGTTTTAATATGCATTGGGTGGGTTTTTTTTAACAATTCGTTTCATTCAATCAGATTTTATCCGAATATCTAATTGTTTTAAATTGTAAAATATTTGGAAGTGTTTGAATCCACGCTTGACACGTAATACACATCAAATAAAATTATTTCTATAACAATCTGATCATCGTGAGATGTCATGATATTATTTAGATTTTACAACACTTTCTTAATGTTCTTGTTATGTGAGAATTGATTTAAATTGAGGGCACACCTATACTTAATTAAGCTTTCATGCAAGGAGAAAACATTACGTTCTACCAAAGTTATTAGGTCTTTGGTTCTACGTTGTATCCTCATTCAGACACAGTTTATCGAACATTGTTGCAAATGTAAAATTAATTCATGTTTTCATTCATAGCATTTGTTCACTTGTGAAAAGCAAATTTGAAAGACAGTGGCTATCATATATTTTTTTTATGACGAGCAAGTTCTCCTATTGTTACAATGTTTTAACTATATATTTATGTTCTCACTTTTGTAATGTTTAATATGAAATGTACTTGCTCTTCAAATTTGGAAGAAATAAAGAATATCTATCTATATATCTTTGACGCATAGAAAGATAGCATTAGCTATTTACGGATATGACTGAATGTTATTCTTTCCTGTACATTTCTGTCTAAATATGAAAAAATGCTTTCTATATTTTTTACAAATATTTCTCTCTATATTTTTTACTAAAAATATATTTTGTTTCAATGCAATTTCTAATGAATTGTATGTATGCAATACTCCTCACTTCTTGACAGATATTGTGAATATAATATAATGTCCAGCTGTCAACAATTTTGAAGTTTTTATTCGTTCTTTATTATTGTATTCTACTGATGAAGGCGTTCTTCCGAAATTATATAGTATAACCGTATAAACTAAACAACAAGTGTTTGTGTTTTTTACTATATTTGTTTGATTTATTCTTTTTATACAATTTTACCTATTCCGAAACTGCAGCAAAATAAAGAAGTTTTAAAGACTTAAATTGTTTCATTCATTTATTTTCCAACATATTTGCTCTCGTTTGTTCCTATCCATATAGTGAGATATGGGGTATGAATGAGGCAGTTAAACTAGAAAATATTCATTTAAAATTTTGCAAACAAATACTGGGGGTAAGGTCGCAAACTCAAAATACTTTCGTTTATGGAGAACTTGGTAGATATCCACTAAAGATTAAGAGATTATTAAGAGTAGTAAAATATTGGTTTAAAATAATTAGGTCTACAAATGAAAAATATATTAAACATGTATATGACCTGATGTTGAATGACTTTCAATTATTTCCAGAAAAAAAATCTTGGGTAAAGTCGATTAGAAATATTTTTGAAAACTTAGGTTTTAATATTGTATGGTTAAACCAAGGTGTTGAAAATGTGAAATTATTTTTGTCTGTTTTTAAACAAAGAATTTATGATAACTATAATCAGATATGGAATTCTGATTTACAAAACTCTTCAAGAGCAAAAACATACAGACTTTATTCTGATTTCGTTTTTCAACCATATTTAAATTCAATTAAAATCGATAAATTTAGAATCGCTCTTACAAGATTTCGTGTTTCTGCACATAGATTAGAAATTGAAGCTGGAAGATGGCACAAACCAAATAAAATACCATATAATGAAAGAAAATGTAAATTATGTAAAACTATCGAAGATGAAATGCACTTTTTATTAGAATGTCCAATGTTTTCTGATATACGAATGGTATATATCAAAAAATATTACTGGAAACACTCAAGTATGATTAAATTTACTGAATTACTAAAATCTGAAAATTCAAATATAGTCAAAAACTTGGCACTATTTGTTTACAAAGGTTTTGAAATAAGGAACAACAATAATTACGTAGAGTAGTTGAGGTGTAGTTGCAGCGTTTAGAGGAAATCAATGTAGAAATTGAGAAATTGCTGACATTGAGCAACTTCGTCACCTTCTGCAATGATTTCTAAATGATTTATATGGGAGTTATATCTTCTCTCAAATGACTGTTACATTAATGATTTCATTTCTATTAACTTATTATCTTTGATTAGAGTATATTAATTCATTTGTAAATCAAAGGGGAAAAAAATCTTATGTAAGTTTTCTATATTATTTTTCAAACATTTTCTCCCCGGATTTTGACCATTAGTCCGCTATTTGACTGTTAAAATGAATGTGTTATATGTTTGTGGTATGTTGGGCATATTTGCCCTTTTTCCAGAATAAAATCTATCTATATCCTAGCCATGATCTGTCCATACGGTTTGTTCCCGGAACGTCGACTCGTTCCGCTTAACACCTTTCACTAATCCGGGATTAGGGGGTACCTAATGGGGTATAGAACTATACAATTCAATTCAATTCAATTCAAATTTTATTAGGCATTAAGCATTACATATGCTTCTGGCCTTAATACAAACATTCAAATTAAATGTGACATACATATGGTACAAACATGAGAAGATTTGCTTATCAATTTTGGCATAATTCTAGATATGAAATATAATTAATTGTCTAATTGATCTCTTAACTGCGATGCAAAGTAAATATATTTTGATAGATTTAAGGTGACCTTTTTGTTCACTGATGAAAATAGTGTTTCAAATTTATTTAATGTTGGCCAACTACAATAATTATGTTTAAAGTATTGTTTCCTTATATCTCTATATAATGGACAGACTAAAATGAAGTGGAACTCATTTTCTATAGATTTTAAATTACAAAATTTACATATTCTATTTTCCTTATCGATGTTATTATAACGACCGCGTTCAATTTCTAATTTATGGGATGAAAGTCTAAATCTACTTAATGCAATTCTAAAACGTGTATTCATAATGCTGTCTAGATAAGGTTCTAGGTTGAAATTGTGTTTAAAGATACTATAAGTGCTTAACCTCTGCGAGTTATTAATATTACTGTACCAAGATTGATGATACTGATCAAATAGTCGTTGTTTTATGGTTTCTAAGCGTATTGTTAAAATATCTTGGTTATGCCAAAGACCTAATAACACACATAATGTGTTATTAGGTCTTTGGTTATGCCAAATTTCTGTTAAACCTAAGTTATCTAACATATTCTTTATCTGAAAAGCCCAGTTTAATTTATTGTAGCTTGTGTTATTATTCGCATCATTTTTTAAAAGGAAGTATACTTGTTTTACAGGTGACCGTTCATTTAATTTAAGTATTTTTAACCAGTAACGAAACATGTTTACTTTCCTTATGATAGTTAAAGGGACTCTACCGAGTTCTCCATAGAGACCCGATAAATTAGTAGACTTGTTTACACATAAAAGTTTGCGTAAAAATTTAACATGTACATTTTCAATATCTTTTGCTTCAAGGTATCCAGAAACTTCTGAAGAGTAATTTAGTACGGATGAAACAAGTACATCAAATAGTTTTAACTTATCTTTAACAGGAAATTCATATTTATTAAAAACAGAGAATAATCTTTGCATGGCTTTAAGCGCATGTTCGCCGTTTTTGTAACAATTTACACCAAGGTATTTAAATTGATTTACTATTTCTAGCTTGCTACCGTATAACTTAAACAAATGATTCGTGTATCTAGATCCCTTTTCAAATATGAGAACCTTTGTTTTATCCGTATTGATTTTCAGGCCCCATCTATTGCAGTAAGCTTCGATATCATTTAACATAGACTGTAAAGATTCAGGAGAGGTCGAAAATACCACTTGGTCATCAGCATATAATATTAAGAATAATTTGATTTCATTTAAGGTGAATATCCCTTCTATGTTTGTATTTATGTTTTCATTAATATCATTGACGAACATCATGAAGAGTAGAGCTGAACTTGCATCCCCTTGTTTAACACCTAAAAATGAATCAATAGGATCTGAGATAGAGCCGTGGTGTTTGATAACAGACTTAACAACTGAATACATTGATTGAAGAGCTTTTGTTATTTTAGTACTGATATTTTGTGACAAAAGCTTTTGCCAAAGGTACGCTCTATTGATCTTATCAAAACATTTTTCATAGTCAATAAACGTACTATACAGTTTTTGACCTGAATTTAAAACTTTTGTGATAACTGCATTTAATATAAACACACAATCTATAGTACTATTGCCTTTTTGATATCCAAATTGACACTCAGATATATTTTCATGTTCGTCATTCCATTTTGTTAATCGATTTAAAAGTACTTGAGAATAAACTTTTGATAGGATATTATTTAAAGTAATATCTCGATAATTTTTTGTCTGGATCTCCACCTTTGAAAATTGGTACGATGTAGCCCAATCCCCAGCTTTCGGGGTATTCACAGTTATTAAATAGCTTATTATATAATGTGAATAAATATGGTGCAATTATTTCAAAGGAAGATTTGATGATTTCCGAAGATATGCCATCTGGTCCTTTTGCTTTACCACTTTTTTGGTGAAACACAGCTTTTCTGATTTCTTCTAAAGATATTTTTGCATCCAATTGTCTGTCAGAAATGTCAGTAAACTGTTGACTATTATTGTTGGTAACATCCCATTTCGTCTAATCCCATTTCGTCTACAGTTTTTTGTCCCATTTCGTCTACACCCTTGTTCCCATTTCGTCTACTGTTCAAAAAATGTATATACTTAGCTATATGTCTACGGAGATTGCCATCTCATCTTACATTGAGCAATTTGGTGTGAAAACTTTATCTTTTTTAAGCAATTACCTTTGATATTTATTGTTAATTGCCTTTAAGCAATTATTGATTTTTGAACAAACAGCTGATCATTTTAATTAATTTTAGAACAAACTGCTGATCATCTGAGAAGAATATATATATAAACTGGGGTGGAAATGGCCAGGAAATCAAATCATGGAGTATTGCAAGAGTAGTAGAGGTGGAGATCAGCTTCTTTTTGAAGGCTTTCGGTACCAAGTGAATAGACGAGGCAACAACGGGAAGGTATTCTGGAGATGCCATAACAGATTCTGCCCTGGTCGTATCGTTGACAAGTCTGTCTACACCGTTGTGCTTGTGAATTATGTGCTATTACAAAGTGCTTTAGCCTTTGCAACATTAATAGATTCTTAAATATTATCTTGTATTAAGCATGAAACATGAAATGATTATTAAAATTTGTTATGAACTTTGTGTTTCTTTTGTTTTACAGACTTCGGATTTTGTACATAATGTAGACTAATGCCATGCGTCCCTTAAAGTAATTGCGACATTCCAATATAATCAGATAAAAATTATCAAAAATAGAACGATAAAACAAAACAATTTCCAATGAAAAGATGCTCTGGTATGGGTCCACAATGTATGTATAACCCACATATTTATAACAAAATATGTCCATCTTATTGAATTAGACTGTCTGTCTCATTAATCTTAGTGTAGACGAAATGGCACCAGGGTATAAATTGGTTGTAGAAGAAATGGGACAAATTGCAAAAAGTGTAGACGAAATGGGAGTAGACCAATTGGGATTAGACGAAATGGGATTAAACCATTATTGTTATTTATATTTTCAACGTTTTCGCCTAGTAAAGTCGAAAAGTGTTTAAATAATTCATTTATTTCTATATTGCTTTCAGTTTTAGCCTTTGTGTTATAGCTCTTTTTTAGAGATGTCCAAAATTTACGAGGTTGCGTTTTTGCGATTCGATTCAATTTTTTACCTTTGTTTACTTTATGTTTATATTTGGCAGCTTTGCGTATCTTGTTGTAAGTGTTCCGCATTTGTATGAAGTGACTTCTATTAACGTCATTTTTGTCTCGTTTAAAAACATTTCTAGCTGTTTTAAAATTTATTTTAGCATTGTAGCAATTGCTATCAAACCATTATACATACAATAAATCAATTTATTTGAATTTAAGGATGCACGCATTAAATGCATTTTAATAAAGAATAACTTTTTAACATTATTAATTAAATTCATACTGTAAATTTATCTGAAGGATCGACGGTAATTGATCAGAATAATTACAATTTAAGTGCATGTTACAATTAAGTTGTTTTCTTTTAATCGTTAAAGGTCAAATATGGAAGTTCTCAATTTCCCCCGATTTTTTATTTTAATCAACAGTTTTTCAACTTACAAAAGCATTTTTTAAACAAATTGTTAAAAAATTCTTTAAAAAAAGGTTATTATTTGCTTTTCTATTTCCCCGGAAATTTATAGGCGTGAAACGTGTACTCGCTTATCTCCCTTTGAAATTATCTCCCGTGATTTCTGATGACGTCACACTTGAAGTTCGGTGATTGTCTGCACTGTGTCATTACGAGTATGCATGCATCCTCGACAGTGATATTTCATTGATTAAATTTATTTCTGGAAAAAAAAAATGGTGATTTGTTTCGCGCATGTGTGTGCAACACAATCTGGGACGCACAGGATTAGTTTATTCCAATAATCAACTGATCAGAAGATACGAAAATGTTGGATAGATCGATTGAATAAGGGAAAGACAGCAACAACAAAATTCGTGCCGAGTAAACATTCGAAAATATGTATGAAACATTTTGATGACAGTCAGTTTTTGATAAGTCCTAAGTTTGCAGAATCCAACGGATTTGGACAAGTGTTTCGCGTGAGGTTGAAGCCCGATGCTGTCCCAACAATATTTGACAATCCACGAAATAAGTCGTCAAAAGAAAGAAATTCGGCATTAGCCATTTCCAAAAAGAAAATGAAACATGAGGTAGGCTCATTTTTGATTTACATTGCTAGTTCTTAATTATGACGCAATTAATATTGTTGACATCCTAATCGATGTGGCCGATTAACCGTATGCATTTAATAGGATCAAAATTAATTTTATATAACCCTGACTGCATGTATGTAATTATTCCAGCATATATGTAGGTTAATTTCATGTCAACTTTTATATGCATTTTACAGGCCTTGAGAAAGTAAATGATAATAGATCTATATAATAAATTAAATTCAGGATCATGACATGTTCATGGGTTAGCAAAATGGTATTTTACCATATGACAATAACATTAGAAATTTATGAAAAGAGGTTGCTTAAACCAGAAACTTATAACATATATTTATGTCTCTGATAAAAAATCAACAAACATGCATTTTAGAATATATCATTTTTCAGTCAGAATTTCCAAATTGTCTGGAACACAGCTTTTAATGAAACATTATAAAAGTAATAAACCTAGAAAATAAAGGACTTATAAAATATATTTATTCTCTGATAAAACACAACAAACATGCATGTTAGAATATATAACTTTTCAAACAGAAATTCACAGCTTTTAATGAAACCTTATAATTATAATACAAATAAAGCCAGAAAATAAGGACTGTCAATCCCGAATTATAACGGGCTGATCTATTTCACAAATTTTTGAAAATAAACAATTTCATCAATCTTCTACTTAATTATTGCATTGTTAAACATTTTCCCACATACAATTATTCTGCACGAGATTTCATTGAAAACATTTTGAAAAAAGGAGAAATTGTTCATCTTGACCCAGTTCTCCTTTTCCACAATGTTTTCAAAAATAGTATTTAAGTGTAAAGGAGTGTCAGTCATTTTTGACAGTATGTTTTAAAAATGATCTGCTGCAGATAAAGGGTTATCATTAACTTCTTTGAGGTCTACCATAGTTGTTAATTGGAGAGTATTGTACAATCCAGATGGGGTCATTAGTCGCCGGGCAGAAGCCCGCGACTTCTATTTTTAATAGGTTTTCGGAAATCACATGGGAGGAGGAGTTATTATTAGAAAAAAACAAATTTAAATGTCTTGAACATATTACAATTGCGTTTGTTTAAAAACACTAAGTTGTGACACATCTAAAATGAAATAAATATTCCGATGTTTTAAGTATTAGTAGTTTCTTTATTTTGACTCGCATCTCTTTTTTGGGGGGTTTTATTTACGAAGACAAAACCGTCCCCATGAGACTTGCAGCAAGCAGACTGTTATGTGTCAATATCAAGTAAAATTCACGTCGAATTCTCCTTTAAAATAGCAATCTTAATTTACTGAATGTTATTTTCATGTTCAAAGAGATGTCTTGATTTGTGAGGAATTCATTTTATAATGTTTATCCATGTATATCTAAAATATGAACTGTTTCTAAGCTAAAACTGTTGATCGGGAGACACTCAAAATCCCCTCAGTCAAAATCCCCTCACCCTGAAAATGATAGGGTAGTCAAAATCCCCTCGACCGAAATGTTAGGGTAGTCAAAATCCCCTCGACCGAAATGATAGGGTAGTCAAAATCCCCTCGATGGGATTAGCAGGGTAATCATAATGTATGACATTAGGAGACATCCAAGGTGTCTAAGTCTAAAATAACATTGCACTAAAAAGACAAATAACATAGTAAGTAATTTTAATCATCTTAATGTTTTACATACATAACACAGTAAGTAATTTAATCATTTTAATAAATATTCAGCACACAGTTTCTAGGTCATTTTATAGTACTATATTTAAATTTACATTTAGCTTTACAAGAAAATATATGATCTTAGATTGAGCGCATCATGAATACCCATCGAGGGGATTTTGACTACCCTATCATTTTGGTCGAGGGGATTTTGACTACCCTATCATTTTGGTTGAGGGGATTTTGACTTCTATGCCATTTTCAGAGTGAGGGGATTTTGACTGAGGGGATTTTGACATACACTCCTGTTGATCGCGTGACGCGGGAATACCAACTGCGTAGATCAATCTCCTTTGCAGAGAGCCGCTCTTTACACTCACTTACAAATAGTAAATTATAGGTGATTTAAAATGTTTATTTGGTTCAAAACAAATGAAGAAAAGAACAAACCGAGATAAAACTGGTTTTAATAGAAAAATGACTTTGAACGAACACTCTCTGCCTATAAAGAGAGTTTCAAGAACGACACCTCTGCGAAGAAGAATGTAGGTCACGAATCGGGTCTTTCGTACAAAATTATTTCGTCCTTGACAATTTTAAATGTGTCATTAAATTCCCTAAAGGCATATCGCTTCCGATCTGCATATTGTTATGCATCATTGACACAAAGGCGCTCATCATAATATAATTTTAAAACATGAGTAGTTTGTTATTTTCATTATAAAAAAGGAAGGAAAAAATTACAATAAATTAGCATGTTGTAGGGCTCAGTTTAGGTTCGAAATTAAGTTTAAATTATAAAACAATTTCAATGAGATTTAACTGTTTAGCTGATATTATATTTCGAAGGTGGTCTTATTTGTAAATATTGGATTACATTTCATCATTTGTTAAGGTATGATATAATTAGGATGCCAAGCTAATATCATTTTGAGAAAAAGAGAAAACTCATGTCTTCAGCGATTTAACCCTTATCTCATTGTTTTAAAAGTAAATTGCTGCAAAGGTGTCCAATGTTGACTTTAATAGGGGAAACATAAAATGACGTGCTATTGCATGCAAATCTTAAATTGTCTGTTTTGTGGTTTTATTGATAAATGATAGAATTCAAATATTCTGACAAACATCTTGAAAAGTGTATGTGGAATTCACAAATCTTATAATTATTCCTTAATGAAAGCACTGTATACATACTAAGACTAATGATTGTCAAGATTACTCATTTCCATTACTGTGTATGATCAATAATTATTTGGCTGTGTGCACGTGTATGGTCAACCTACTTTGGAATGGAGATTGATCATAAACAATGAAAGGCTTCAATTATCATTCACTTCGTTGACAAAACAATGCAAGTTATGACACATTTTCACTTGACCCCGCCCCGTTGTTCCAATATGCCCCTCAGTTGATAACTGTTTATTCAACTACTATAATGTTAGTGTTATGCATAACTGCAGTATACATTTCCGGCGACATTGATGCGTTGCATCAACTTTCTCTTGTATGACACTTAGCCAGATGTGTATACCACCAGCTGGTCATATGGTATTTACGACATGCAGTGCACCTTCTTTGCTACTTAGAATTTAAAAGACCTTTCACAACCATTTCCCACATGCAGACACATTTTTAAAACAGTGTGGCAATTTGATCATAAGTCATAATGATAAATTTCTTCTTTTGTCAGAATGTATCCAACTCAACTTGAAACACCTATATTTTCATGTTGAAAAGAGTTGTAAACATTGTGAAAAAGGAGAAATTGTTCATCTTGACCATTTCTCCTTTTCCACAATGTTTTCAAAAATAGTTTTATTACCCTTTTTCACTTATAACTGTTTTTGAAGGCTCTGCAGCAGACACTGACAGTCTTGAACAATAGAGACAAAAGGAGAAATTGCTTAAAATATGAAAATTTCCACTTTTCCGAAATGTTCTAAACTCTTTTTTGATAATTTTGTAAACTCTCATTCATTGAAATATTTCAAATTTTTTACAGTATGTTTTTGAAAACCATCTGATGCAGATAAAGGGTTATCATTAACTTCTTTGAAGTCTACCATTATTGTTAGTTGGAGAGAGTATTGTACAATCCAGATTGGGTCATATGACACTTAGCCAGATGTATATACCACCAGCTGGTCATATGGTATTTACAACCTGCAGTGTACCTCCCTTGATACTTACAATTTGAATGACCTTTCTCAACCATTTCCCACATGCAGACACATTGTTTAGACAGTGTTGCAATTGGCAATTTGATCATAAGTCATAATTATCAATTTCTTCAATTGTCAGAATGTATCCAACTCAATTTGAGACACATATATTTTCATGTTGTATATGTACATGTATATTGATACATAGACAGCTTTTTGAAAACATGGCGACAAAGAAGAAATTGCTCAAAACAAGCAATTTCTCCTATTGTCACCATGTTTTCAGTTCTATTTAATTATTTAACTTAAATTTAAAAGGAGTTTCCAATTTCTTTTGGGTATGTTTTCAAAGTCAAAATGTCCGAGGCCAAAAGGTTTGTTCACAAGAAAAGGTCGAGCCCCGGTAGCTCAGACGGTAGCGATGCAGGCTGTCAATCAAGGGGTTTTGAGTTCAAATCCCGGCTCGGCGAATTTTCTTTCCGATGTTTGACTAAAGTCAATGCGACATGCGTCATTCGTCTTCCACCAATGGACTAAGTCTATTAGGGAAAAGCAGCCAGCCCCTGTAGCTAAGTTGGTAGCGATGCAGGTTGTCAATCCAGGGGTTTTGAGTCAATGCGACATGCGTCATTCCACCAATGGGCTAAGTTTATCAGGGAAAATCAGCCAGTTGCTTGGGAAGATTGTTGTGTGTTGTACTGGTGTGAGAAAACCATGAAACACATGAGTAGGTAAACTGGCTGCCATGATATGCCTGAAAAAAATGTTTCAAACGGTGTTAAACCCTACTCAATCAATCATTCAATCACCAGGAAAGTGTTTGATAGTGAGTGAATGAGACTATCTTTAATTTTATTCTCTGTGAAAACGAGACATCCATTTAAGAGACTGACTTAACTTTGAGGGACATTGATTGAGAGGATTAATTTTTTTTTGTACAAGAAGATGAAAACATTTTTGGAAAAAGAGTGTCACATTAACAAATGAAATAATTTCCACACTGAAATTCAACATTTTTAACTTACAATGAGCACTATGTATTGACAGTTTGCTACTCTTGTTTCAGATTAAAACTTCAACAGTGAGGGAACACATACATATTCAAACTGATAGTATTGAGAAAGAAGAAATGTACACTGCAGTTCCAGGTATTATACCATCTACTACGGTTCCAACAACTTCAACAGCATCATCTACGATCACTACTACTGCTACGTCATTGAGCTACTGTCAAACAGTCATGTCCACGCCTCAGTGTCCGCTTAACTGGTTTGCTGGAGTGACCTCATCACTACCAAAAGTATCTACTATCTGTTCCACCTCAATCCCAATCGTTCCCAAATCCACTATAGAGAGTCAGTCACAGACATATCCTATCCAACTCAGGTGTGAGAAAGAAAATGACCAATTCAGTATTCAGACACAGACTCCATATAACCTTATTGTAAGTAGCATTTTATGTTTTTTTTAATCCTTTTCTGGATAGTTGATTGATTGATTGGGTTTTATCACAGTTTTCAACAATTTTTCAGTCATATCACGGCGGCCAGGTCACCTACTTATACTTATGTTTCCTAGTTTTGTTTAAAGCATCTGGCTGCTTTTCAACATATGGGATTCAAACTCACAACCCCTGGATTGACAGCCTGCATCGCTACCAACTGAGCTACCGAGCCCGGTTTCCAGATAGTAACCGTGCCCAGAATTTGAAAACATAATGTGAAAATGACATATTATTATTTAACCGTTTCTTAGGTACAGACTCATTTGAATGCATATATTTTACATCTGACTTTCAAAAAACATTGCAGGAAAAGTGAAAAATTTCTCAGAACATGAAAATTGCTCATTTATTTTCACGTTTAAAAAAATCCAATGAGACATGTTATTTTTTATTTCCCTACAGTTCTTTACCTTATATTATTTGTTAGGAAATGTCTGATTTAAAATCACATAATGGAAGATATGCACAATTTGGTTAAATATAAGTTACATTTTTATAAACATGTAAAGTCCCGAGTTGAAAAAGTTTTAGGAAAAGGTAGAATATGTCATTAACCAAGCAAAGATTAACCATTTTCCACACACAACAAATTGGCAGCAGACAACATTGATAACATCTCAGCTAAACTCCATAAATGGAAATATAATTATTGAATAGAGTTGAAAATGTTGTCACGAAAGTGGAATTTGCTCATTATGAGCGGTTTTTCCTTTTGCCAAAATACCTTAAAAAAGTCATCTGCTGCATGTGTGAAAACAAGAGGGTATGTCAACATCTTGACAATTTCTTTTTGAAAATCTCCATATATGAAAGTATTTTTTATTGAAAACATTGAGACAACTGGAGTAATTGCTCATTATGTGCAATTTTTCTTTTGGTCACAATGTTTTCAAATGATGTCTATTGCAGAGGCGTCCAAAGGTGTCTGTATGTGGGAAAGGGCTAATATCTGGATTAAATGAAATTATATTGTGTCATAAATGTCTTATAGTGCCATATATATCAGAATGATGGAAGACAATTATGTCTTGTTTGATATTATTGCTGATGGAAATTTCATTGACAAAATAAGAGTTGACAATTTCATCTAAAAGTATTATTATTTTCCTTCTCTAAGGTTATATTGATGAACTCGTGGAAAATCTTTTGGAGAAACGTCAGCAAAACAACAGTTACATTAAGGCCAAGAGAGCAAACAGTTTTAGAATACAGGCAACTCCTAAACCACTGGCACAAAGCACACCAAGAATAAGAAAGGAAGACGTTGTAAAATCACATAAAGCAAGATTTAATAGACGATAAAGATATGTTCAAATATGTAAATATATATATATATATTGTGTATAACCCTTTCCCTCATATGACAATTCTGCAACAGACTACTTTGACCATCATATTTTGTCAAAGTATAGGAAATCTCTATAATTGAATGGATAACCTATGACTAAAAGTGGCAAACATTGTGGAAAAAGGAGAAATTGCTGGTTTTCAGCAATTTCTTCGTTTGTCACTATGTTTTCAAAAAGCTGTCTGCTACAGAGGCGTCAGAAAGCATCTATATGAGGGAAAGGGTTAAGTGTGAGGAAGTATCCAGGAAAGGAAAACATATAAACATTGTTCTATTGTCTAAAAACTCAAACATATATTTTTTCCTTTGAGGGGTCAATATACAAGTTTTGGTGGACTTTGAGAGAATAGATGGGAAAATTTCTGAACAGTGAATGTTCAGACCAGCCTGTGCATCTTCTCTGTCTTGAAAAGCTTTACAGAAGTTGACAGGTGCTTTTAACAAGCTTGTGTAAGATACATGCTGATCTTGACTTGCACTGTTTACAAAAGTCCACTTGTTCCTTTTCCAATGTTCATTTGATTTTGATTAATACAGTGTAATCTATTTGAGAACAATTTTCTCAGTTAGTTTGAATTTGCTGAAAGACAAACAGGTAAAATAGTAAATAAACTGTATAAGTGCAGTCAAATCTTGTTATTTACTTTTTTGTGAATTATATTGCAGTTTACTGAGGATATTTGAAGCCGCAATATTCTTCTGAGGGAAAAGAGTTCCTTATTGCTGCTACAGCACATGCAGGGATGACTCGTCGTATTCTCTTTCCAAGTAGCCCATATACCCATCTTGTGAAGCGTCTGTACGCTATGTGCCGATAGAGCCTGAAAAGAATATTCAAATAGTTATTGGTCACAATTAAATCTGGTGAAAGTACTGTATGTTGATTTGATCTGTAAAACCTTGATTGGTGAGGTTTTATCTTATACAGTGGCAAAATTTAATAAGGTAAATGTCGGGAGACTACTAGTACTCCTAACTCTATCTCACATACAAACATTTCCTCTGTAGTAGATAGCATTTAAAAACATAGTGACATTAGGGAAAATTGCTCATTATGTGCGATTTCTCCTATTTGTCAATTGACAATGGTCTTGATAATAGGTATACATGTACTTGTCTTTTCACAATATCTCTCTTAATACTCAACAAAACCCTATGTTGTATGGGGGTACGGACAATACCCCGGTGGGACAAAAACCCTAAAGGACAAAACCCCGGTGGACAAAAACCCCGTCCCTTAAAATGAATAGTGGACAATACCCCTGTGGGTATATAATTATGTTTGTGTTTTAGTATTTATTAGAGTGTTTTTGTTTTCAAGTTTAAATTCTTGTTAATGAGAATTCCAGTGTATACCCTTTCCTACATACATGAAAAAAACTATAAGTGAGAAAGATTTTTGAAAACATTACATCAAACCATGAACATTTTTTTCTTTTGCCACAATGTTTTCAACTACCATCACAATATATTTGCAAGTTGTAAAGTGTTAAACATGTTTTTAATTATAAACAACTAATTAAAAAAATATTTTGACACACACAACAAAACTGCATCTACAACTTTAAAATCATCTGACAAAATATTCAAAACATCGAAACTATGTAATTGAACACTGATTCAAGTTGAAAACATTGTGAAAAACGGAGAAATTTTTCAGTTGGAGCAATAGCTCTTTTGATCACAATGTTTCAGAGGTCTGAAAAGCGTCTGTAAGTGGGAAAGGGTTTATAGGGTTGATTATGATGTGATAAGTCTAGAAAATGACCAAACAAGATAATAGCTTGCTACAATTTACAGTATTGTTTATATAAAGTTTATACTGAAGTTTTTGTTTATTATATTGTCATTCCTATTGAAAGGGCCATTCAAGTAGAATTTTAGCTGAACACCTGTTGAAAATGACAAACAGTCAATTGTAAGGGTGCAACATTTCTAACTAACGAGTTGTTTTCAGTTATATAACGGCGTTTCCTGGGTTAGTTACATTACCAATCCTGACCAAAAGGAGGGTAGGCATTACTACCATTTTCAAAGTATTTGCAAATTGGTGTGACCCGACCGGGATTGAACCAGCGACCTCACATAGGTTGGACACTATACCACTGAGAAGTTCCTCTAACTAATAAGACTTCATCTATGTCCTATGCCCCACATTAGACAATCAATCTTTGGGTTTTGTATTTAAATTCTGTTTATTCAACAGCCAACCATAGCAAAATGGACCTCACTTTTACCACTGGGATTTGAACATTCAACGTTTTTGCGTAACCACTTAGCTATAGGGTCAGGTATATATGTAGTATTCATTCAAAGAAGTTTTAATTTGGATGAGAGTAGTTACTGAACACTTACTGATGTATTAGCTGGTTCTCTTCAAGGGGGCCTGATGTCAGAACATAATCGTAGTAGGCAACTTCCATTCCATGGATGTTAAGACAATTGGAAATAAACCCCTCATGTTCGGTGATGCAGGTTGATGTCTCTTCTATTTTACCATCGACAACATTGGTTGTTTGGCAGCATTTCGCTTCTATCACAGTTGGCATGTTAATGCAGTTGTTACACTGACACCTGAATAAAAAATAAATCCATGTCTTCAAAGTGAAAATTTATCATTGAATATATACATGTATCTAATATACAGTTTCAGATTTGTGAAACTTATCATTCCTAATGCTATCGGAAGTCGAAACCTGCAATCATCTTTTGATTTTATTCTCAATTGTAAGGACCCTATATTTTTAACAATTGGTTCTTGGACATCACTGATTGCATCTAAAGTCGATTTCTATTGATTGATTGAATATGATATCTAAGTCCATATTCTGTGTGTGTGTATTATGTTATGTTATATTAAAATTGAACAAAACATCAACTTTATAAATATTTTAACTTTTGTTTTTGAATAACATATTTCATCTAACAGAATTCCTTGTTTGTATATGTAATGCTTTATAATAGACACTGTTTACGTGGCTAATGCAGTAGAAAATTCTCACCATATTGATACATCCGGGATTTGTTCGTCGATGTCGTTCTCGTATGAAGGATCAGAATCAGATGTGCTTTCTTCGTCGCTAGTAACTTTTTCTGAGCGTGCATTAGCGATCGGCTCGTATTGATATAGTCTTATTGGTGCGGGTTCATTAATGTCAAAGTCACAAACATCGCTTATGTCACTGTCTATTAAAATATCCATGGTCAATCGTATTTCTGTCGCTATAATTGTATTATGTTCAAACAGCACGAGATCAAATATAAAGCAGTTATAACTTATTATGAGTATTAATTTATACAATGGTGGCCTTTTTATACTGATAAATTAAATTAACGGCAATTATGTTCTCAAACTTCTTAATTATCTAATTCAATAAGTAAACGGCAATTACGTTCTCGAACTTATCTAATTACAATACAATTATCTAATTAAGGAAGTTAAATAAACATTCAAAGCAAACTGTAATCAATTATAACACGGATAAATTTACAAACCCCATCTGATTTATAATCTACAGCAAACATACTTGTATACAAACCTAAAAAGTGGCCCTTCCTCATAATCGGCCTTTTTGGACCATACATTTTTGGAAATTGGCCTTTGTTCTATTCATCTATTTAAATTCGGAGGTTCTACTGTGACGTCACAAATTAAGGGGAAATTACTTTTGTGATCTTAAAATGAGGCGGGGTAATCCATGGCATAAATGTTCGGGAATTCAAGTTAAAAAACTAAATAATGTTAGAAAATATTATTTTTCGTAATTTTTTTGATTTAAAACTTGTTATTATGGGTTGAACTTCAATTATATTCAATAATAAGAAAAAATAAAAACCTCCGTATATCACCTTTAAGGTATTGTTTTCTAGTCGTAAGTAATTAAGTTCAAACTGTCAAGGTCTCTGTTGAACAAATTAATTAATTATAAACTTCCCTTTGATCTTTTTTCTTTAAAACAAAAATAAATTGTTCTGTTACTTAATTGATGTTAATTTAGTTCAAACCGTTAGAAACATACGAATAACTTACGTATAAATGAAACAATCCAACACTCACGTAGTCAATCATGGCAAACGCATGTAGCTGAACGATCAGTACATCATCAACAGAAAATGGGGTCATAACTTGACATTTGACGGATACATTTATCGCGTAAACCGTAGAAGAGAAGACACTGTGTTCTGAAGATGTGTCGAACGAGGTTGCCAAGCTTTCCTGTCTACATTCAACGACATACCGACATGATTCGGGAGACAAAACCATAACCACCCAGCAGACCACTCCAACGTCGTTGCCAAACAGATCATGAGCAAGATATCTCGGCGCTGCTCAGAAGATATAAGACCAATTCCCACAATGTTTACAGAAGAGCTGACCAAACTCAGAGTACATGTATAGATTGCCGGTAAAATGATGCCAGTTGTCTACTCCTTCTTGCCAGAAAAGAGCCAAGCGACGTACAGACGATTCTTTAGCCTCCTCCAAGAAAAGATGAACAACATCGGTCTGAGATTCCACCCAACTTCTGCCGTACTTGACTTCGAGACAGCTGCCCACGGTGCCATACTACAGACGACTCACAGACGTTCCCTGGTATTTTACCCAGTACATTTGGCGAAGAGCACAAATGTTTAAAATTATTTCGCATTCTCAGGAAATTCTGCATTATTAAATTTAAAAATAAATCAGTTTTCTCAAATGTTTTAAATTTCGCATGTATATATTTCTTGTTTATGCATAAATAAAATTTAAATTTCGCATTCTTAGGAAAATCTGCATCAGCCTTATCTATAATACCTGTCACATAATTACCCTCTAATGGTCCCCCCGATCCGCTCTACCGATCAGCTAGGGATTAAATCGAGTCGACGTTCCGGGAACACACCGTCCATACCTTGCATACAATTCATTATCGCATCTGCACCTGGCTGACATCACTCTAAAATCACCTTCCAGCAGTACTTTCAGTACTTTGATTGTCATAAGGTGACAGACAGTAAAGGTGTTGAGTACATTTACTTCTTATTAAATGATTTCATAGAAAAAAAAGAAAAAAAAAACCCACAAAGATTAATAAAGACAAATTTATTTCCTGTAAATTAAATTTATGAGTAAATATATAGCACACAAAATATAGCATATGGTAACTACTAGTGTAGAAAATATAGCACATCATGATAATAAAACAATGAAAAGGCGATATACATGTATTTACAAACAAAACTGCTTTCAAAGTAGTTCATGCAGACATATTCAATCAACACAAAGTCTGGTCATTGTCATTAGCACAGCTATTTACTAAGTCTAATACACAAAGGAATTCACTTACAGTTTTTTGTCGTTCTACAAGTTGTGTACATAGTTCCTTCATTTGTTTTTGATGATTAACAGTTTTCTTCCTCTGTCTCTTTCCTGGCTGTATTCCATGTTGATGTTGGAGGTTTTCTGTTTCAACGATTGTGCTGTCTTTCTTTAGGCAGTTTGATCGCAGTCCATATGGAATTGGGTGGATGTTTGTGCCCAACCAGGTGCTTGAATCCGTTATTCCAAGACTCACACACATTGTTGGTACGATGGCCATCTGTCATTGTTGCCTCATGGACATTCCAAATATCTGGTGCGAATCTTGGTGGTACTCTGCGGAAACGAAGAACACCTCCTGGTCCCATGACACTTCTATATGACCCTGTCACGTATGTTGAGTCAAAGTATTGTAAAATAGCTCTTAGCTCTTCTGGGACTTCTTCCTTCAAGATGCCTATACAATTTCTTCTTTTGCCACACTATTTTCAAAAGTCTCAAGCTGCAGATGCACCAAAATCCGTCTATTGGGTACTAAGTACTCAGTCACAATTAGAAAATATTGTGGCAAAAGAAGAAATTGCTCATGACTAAAGGAGAAATAATTGATAATGTGTCTATTGGGTGCTGGGTACTCCGTCACAGTTTGAAAACATTCTGATCAAAGGAGAAATTGCTAATTATGAAAAATTTCTTCTTGTGCCAGAATATTTTCAAAAGTCTCAAGCTGCCGATGGACCGAAATGCGTCTATTGGGTACTGGTTACTCAGTCACAATTTGAAAATATTGCTCATGAGTTTTACTCATGATAAATAAAGTTGAAAACATTCTGACAAAGGAGAAATTGCTAATTATGAACAATTTCTTCTTTTCCCACAATATTTTCAAAAGTCTCAAGCTGCATGCAGATGCACCGAAATTCGTCTATTGGGTACTGGGTACTCAGTCAAAATTTTAAAAATATTGTGGCAAAAGAAGAAATTGCTCATGACTAAAGTAGAAATTGATAATGTGTCTATTGGGTGCTGGGTACTCCGTCACAGTTTGAAAACATTGTAGCCAAAGAAGAAATGCTTATGATTGGCAGTTTCTCCTTCTCCCACATTGTTTTTCAGTTTTTACAGGTTTTCTATATTTTCCCTGGGTACTCAGTCATAGATTGAAAACATTGTGGCAAAAGAAGAAATTGCTTATGATGGGCAAGTTCTCCTTTTCCCACACTGTTTTTACTCTGTTCAGTTATATGTAGTTATTACATATTACATAGTTGGCCTCTTTTTTCTGAACAGATACAGTGGACTGTATACTTGGTTGATCTTTTCTTAGTGTAAGAGTAGCCTTGGAAGCAGAGAGCTTCATACTTCCTTGACTATTCTCAATGATATCCATTTTGACAATTTGACAATTTGTCAAGTTTTTATATATATATGCATCTGAGTGTTTTACTTTTCACAGTTTATGTAAAGAGTTCAATTAACAACACATTTTAAACTTTGATTGCCTTTAATTTAAAATAGTAGGTGATAACTTTCATCTTTCTACATTAATTGACTGTTTACCTTGAAATTCACATCCATAATATGTAAAGACTTTAATTAACAACACAATTTAAACTTTGATTGCCTTTATTTAAAATAGCAGGTGACAACTTTCATGTTTCTGCATTAATTGGCTGTTTACCTTGAAATTCACATCCATAATATGCTCAATGGCTAGGAATTATATATATTCATCTAGTTTATTCATTTCAATCTCTTTAGTACTGACTGATATACAATATAATATAAGTGGGATCTTTTGTCCACCCTGCCAAAATGATGTGGGAGCTTTTGTCCACCCTGTTAAAATAACATGGGATCTTTTGTCCACCTGTAAAAATGATGTGGGAACTTTTGTCTACCCTGCCAAAAATAGCATGGGATCTTTTGTCCATGGGATCTTTTGTCCGGCTCCCATAGAGTAATGATTCCTGAAACAGAAAATTCACAGGAGGTGAAACGTGTCTATCCGGGTAAGCCTGCGCGGCATGCATATGCTGATCTGGGTCGATACTGTACGCAGAGTCCACAATGTTGGTTTACTCGCGGGACGGCTCAATTATACTTTCATTAATAGTTTCCATATGTTTTCAAAATCACCTTTTGCAAATGTGTTATAGGCTTACTTGGAAAAGTGATATACTACGATTTTACAGTATAATAACGATAGAGATAATTATTGGAAGCCGCCAGGAGGCGGCTTCCTGTAGGGATGCTTAGAAATTTCGAACAAGGAGAATATTTAGACCTGCCAGCGTGACCACTGTCATGATTTCTCTTTGTCCTTACTAAGTACATTAATTTAAGTTAATGACTTTTAAAACATCCCTTTTACACTCTATATAGATGTGTGAGTTTTACAAATTAAAAACAAAAGACAAAGGCCAGTATATTAATTGAATATATGTACATTTTTTATTTAAGCGAAATTCATACTGTATCTTGTATAAACAGTAAACTGAATTGGTTACCTGCCTCATACGCTTTTTTAGTTCGATAGTATGTTAAACCGGGAACCATGAACAAGAGAAGGCACGCAGTAAATGTAATCTGTTTCTTGTTGTTGTTGTTTGGCGTTATTTACCCTCGCGCTCGGCATTAATGCCATTTCGTTCCTTAGATGCTATCATATATTACGCAGTAATTCTAGATGAAGAAGTGCAGACATGAACATATATAAACCACATAAATATCTGTTTCACAATAAATGTTGCCGTCTAGTTGAAATGTTAATGTTTATCAAACTTATTCATACGAATCACAAGAAAAAAATCCTGGTAGTACTTAAAGGGAGGTAATTTGAAGTATATACGCACAATTTAACTAAGTTCCCAATTTGTCTGACACCTTTGTCTAATAATACACATGTATGACGATTTAAATAAACAATTTAAAGGGAATACAAATATTTAACACAGTTAAACATTTAAATACATGTTCAGCAGCAAACCGTTTCCCACATACAACAACCAATTTGGTAGAGGAAAGTTTACGTCGTTCCGGGTTAGCTAGTCTCAATATAAAATCGCAAATATTGGAAATATACTTATACACAAACGGACATTTCTAGCTTCAGTACATGTATACAAAAACGGTTCATACTTAAAATTTACTTTAACATGTTGGTATATTGAAATTGGTGTTTCTGTGAGATTCACAGACTTAGTACGTTGAAATGAAAAGATTTTTATAACTTTATAAATTTTATATTCATACCTATACATTAGGGTATCTACAAACAATTAATGAAATGTGTACACATTTATCTTGGCTTAAATTTGATTTTGATGTTGTTACTAATTTAAATAATAGTTTTCATTCATATAATTTCAATGTTTATTAATCTTATTCATACGAATCACAAAGTAATTTATATCCTTCTATTGCTTAAAGGGAGGTTATTTGAAGTATACAACAGTCTTCAAAGGGATACATATGTCAGCGTATTACCGTCTACAGTTGTTTGTGGATTTAAATGTTCTTTTTTCTTATTTCTACATGAACAACGAAAAACGGCGGCTTCTCTTTGACGCTTTGCGTCAAACATTCGTCTTGTCTTTATTTGAAGTTCACTTACTCTGTCGATGTGTAAGTTATCATGGTAATACAGATTATTGCGACACAGCTGTGTGTGACATCCTGCTTCATTACCACAAGCTAATGTTTAACCATAACCCGTTCACTCCTACAAACAATCTGCGGCTGACTACCTTGAAAACATCTGGGCAAATATATGGAAAATCTCAACAAATTAAAATGTTATTATTGAAAAGAGTTGAGCAATTTCTTCTGTTGTCACACTACATGTTCTCAAAGGTCTGTTGCATATGTATCAAACTTCGTATGTAGGTGAGAAAGGGTTTATGTTTAACATTAAAGGTCGTATTTAAATTTCGATGAAGATGTAAGTTTTTGTAAAACAGTCTTTTATTGTGTTCTGCTTCGCTTGTTAACCAGACGGGCCGTGTTTACTATTTCTTGTTAAACATTTATTTTTAATCATAATAAGAAAATCTGTCTTTAATATTTTGAATACAACAGTGCAGTATCGAAATATGAAAATCACAGAGTGACCCATGAATTACTTGCTCACTAACATGTTCCCATATACAAACGCTTCCTTTACAGCAGACGACTTTTGAACCATTGTTGCAAAAGGAGAAATTGCTCTTGATGCTTTTTAATATCTCTCCTTTTTTATTTCAGAGAGAGTTGACTAAATGTTTGCAAAGTCGTCTGCTGCAGATTTCTTTTGTGTCGGTAAAGGTGATTTTTTTTTGGTACAATATTTTATGATGCATGCAGTTCTTTGAAATAAATTAAAAAAAAAAAAAAGAAACTGACAATGTGTATGGAAGCGTCCTAGTGCCACAGTCTGTAATATTTTTGAGAGATATTATCTCCTAATTAGGAGATACTAAGTCCTAATTATGAGATACTAAGTCATAATTAGGAGATACTATCTAGTATCTAGGAATGTAGGACGTTTTGGCCACGGATGTTTTGGCCATGTATATATATATATTCTTTATTTCCTCCAAAGATGAAGAGCATTACAATACATAGAATATAATAGATTACCTAACACAGAGTATTGTACAAAAGAAAAAAGATATCGAACATATAAACATGAAAATATGAGAAAATGAGCACATCAAGGAGAAAAAAAAAAAAAATCGAACATATAAGTATGAAAATATGAAAAATTAAGCAAGAAAAAGAGATCGAACATATAAACATGAAAATATGAATAAGTGAAAAAATTAGCACATCAAGAAGAAAATAGCAAAAGAGATTGAACATATAAGCATGAAAATACAATGGGAACACTGATGGATAACTAATATGTGTGTGGTTTGTTGGAGACTAGCGCAAGTTGTAAAATGTTTGAAAGGTGGGTGTAGTTAGCATTCTTGTCGAAACGAAAAACAAGGCATGCAAATGATAAATCCAGTGTATTACCCCATTGATAGACCTTACGAAGTAAGTAAGGTCACACACAGGGCATGATTGAGTTGGTGTGGTTGATACAAAGCAGGATGGATACGGAATGAGTGAGTAAATTTGTATACAGATGAATGAGCAAACGAATGCATGATTGAATGGATATATGAATTAATGAATGGAGTAATCAGGTGAGTGAGTGAATAAAAGATCGAGTGAGTGAGTGAAGAAATATTGAGTGAGTGAGTGAATGTATGAATGAATAGAAGAATATTAATGAACGAGTGAATAAATGAGTGAATGAACGAATGAATGAATGCACGAATGAAAGTTTGTATGGATGTCAAGTCAGTCGACAAATCTAACACTCAATCAGCTAACCAATGAATCAACCATTCACTGTAATAATAACGAGTCTCAGAATGAACGACCGCTCACAAGCACACCCAAACGAACGAGTGGGCGAATGAGTAAATGAACGACTGAATTACAATTGTGAATACAGTCATCAATTTAGCATTCTACATATATAGGATTTAATAACAAACGAGTTGTTTTCCTGTCAGTCACGTGGCAGTGCACCCTTTCCCATGTTCACTAGATACATACAGCTGAAAACTGTCTACATTGGTGCCAGAATGATATTGCACATTGGGACGGGTTAATTAACAGATTTATGTATTGACAACATATTATGAATAATGGCGATTACACTCCGATCTGGTATCAAGGTACACAATGATGAGCTACTATCACTCGCATTATGTACCTCGAGTCCAGCGATGCAGTCTAAGATCTGGGTAAATGCATCTTTTTTCATGAGATGTAGGAATCCATTCATGCCAGATGACTCTATAATATTTGTCCACAGTATTTTTCTAATGTTATCATTTGCTGAGCAGATACAACCTATGCAGCACTATGTCATCTACAAGCCTTTCACACTCGCCACATTTTAGCGGATATTTTCCAGAGAATAACTTACATAGGATGTAAACTGCTGCATAACATGTATTTCGGCTCATATAGTTTTCCCTTAACATTCCCCAAAACATACAGGGGCGGTCTGCATAAAACAGTCTATTAAAGTATGTAAGTGTTAGCTTTTGTGGTTTATTTGCCTTACGTTGTGCAAGCTCCTTTTCCCAAATGTTTGATCGTACAATTGACTTCCAAGTTCTTTTTGATGGAAAAATAGCTGTCTTGAGAAATGTTACGAGAGAATCATACAGTTCGTATTCATGTAAAATCCTGCATATATCAGGGATAAACCCATATTTCTGTTTTGTTATCCCGGAGTCAAATCGGACAATTCTATGCACAAACATTTGCTTGGACAGATATTTTGACGGGAGTCGAACCAACTGCCCAAGAAATCCCAGCTTCCTATAATTTATTTCTCCACGTAATGACAAGACTCCAGCAGCATTTAGCACGATTGAGTTGTTGGCAGTCAATGGCAATTTCTGAATGACTTTCAGACAGAACATTTGTGCTCTTTGAAGCTGTGCACTGTTTGTAGCAGATAATGTATCCCAGAGCTCACACCCATACAGACATGTTGGCAGAACAATAGACTTATACAAGGATAATAGAGTATGGACATTAAACTGGCCAGTATTACGTATACTTAGTATTGTGCTTCGGAACTTATTGCAATAATAATAATGGATGAAGTTATTCAGTTTGATTTATGTTACTTTCTGCTTTAGAATAGTATTATGCGTTGTTTGTTCTTGGTAGGTTTGAAACTGTAGCATCGTAACAGTTCCATCTGTGAGGCTTAAACATCGGGGGTACTCTCCGGAAGTTGACAACAAGTCCATTGTTGTCTCTCCTTTGGCGAAGTTGTCCAGACACATACTTTGAGTCAAAGTAGTGCAGCAGTTCCTCGGCTGCTTCTGGTAAATTGTCTTTTAAGTAGTCCATGCCTTCACTTACTTGATCTAGTGGAAGGAAAGCCAAGGCATCTATGTGCCCACAAAACAGTCTGAATTCATTATCGTTCTCGTATCGGTGTGTTAGTCCAAGAGCCTGAATTTTGAGCCAAATTGATTGGGATAAATGGTAGAAACAAAACTGAATATTTACATGTTCACCAAACACTGATAAAATGGCAATTTCAACACTACGCTCAAAGTCCACTATTATTGTTGAAGGGAATGGAATTTGGCCAAAACGTCCTACTTTGAACTTCCATTTGGCCAAAACGTCCCTGGCCAAAATGTCCGTGGCCAAAACGTCCGTCCACCAGTATCTAGTATACTACAATGTATCTCCTAACTAGGAGTTAGTATCTCCTACTTATGACTTCATATCTCCCAATTAGATGACTTTATTTTGCAAGTTGTAGTAAATTACCACTAAATAATAATCAATAGTTTAATATACTTTTCTAAGAAAGATTTATAGGTTAATTGCCTTTCCTCAAATTACAATTTCCCTGATTCAGACATCTTTAGCAGATACACATTGAAAGTGATAACAATAAAAAACATGTTAGCTAGTCAATAAAGATATAACTAGGGCAGTCACCATTTCCTTCTTTTCCAACAATGTTACCTAGTTTTCTTTTCTTATTTCATACCCCTTTGGATAACTTATTCTAACCCAAATAATTATGGGAAATCTCTGAGCGAAGTAGAAAACAAATATATTGCATTAGATAAAAGATAATTTGCTGGTGTTCCCAAAACTTTATTCAACACCATCTGTTAGTCTGTCGATATTGTGGAAATACACTATTACATTGATTTAGTAACAAAGATGACTTGAGTGTTCGGAATACTGATGTTGATTGAGATTTTAAAAATGCACGAAAACCCATGACAATAATATAAGGGACCACCTTTCAATTTGATATGTTTCATGTCTTCAGTAGTTGTTACATTCAAAACATTATTTTTTACTTCAATGGGAAACAATTATCAGCTTGTGTTTATAGATAATTCATTTTTGAAGATAAAATCAACTGGAAAGAATTTCTATGCAAGCTGTGAAATCGATCATCTTTATATAATTGAATTTAGCAAAATTATTTTATTTAATCAAGTCCTTAACTTTAGTAATCAAGTTGTAAATTTAAGTAATTACACGCTAATCACCATGAAATAATAGTGTTGATTGGTTAGATGGTTGTTTTCATGCCTCAAAGTGTTTATTCGTAGGTGGGATGAATATTCTCGTAAGTGGTTTTCCTGATTTAATGTTGGACGATTTTTAGTTCTCAGGTCAAATGTGAAAATGACGCTTGAAGTGGGTGCTTCCTTTGTATTTGAATGTCATTTAAAATCTTAAATTAAATTCATTTACTTACCAGTTGCTTTTCTTTCTTTCTCACTCGGGCTTGTCGACTTTCTCTTCCGGACGTCTGGTAGTCTTTTCTGTAGATATCTTCACTCATTATCGGTTGAGGTCGAGCAAAAATTTACGGCACGGCTCCTTTTACTAACCGTTTCACTACATATATTCCCATTGATCTTTTTATCCAAAACGCTGGATCAATACAGTCATTTAAAAAATGGTCGGAACAAACTAAGCTATATTGTGTCGGACCTTTCCAAAGTTTCCGCGTCGAATCCACCGCCTTTATCCACATTTTTCTTACTGTGTCGTCCTTTGGGAATTTATGAAAGCTAACCTTCGGACACACACGCTATAAATCCTTCGGCATATTAGAACACCCCCTACCACACACTCTTTAGGCATTTTTACGTTTTAATATTCCAAATTCATCGATGCGTTCACGATTAAAACTGTCAACATTGAATTCCACCCTCTGACGTCACTCCCGATATATTTTACGGAAATTGCCGATGTATATTTTTTGATAATCGCGAACTGGCTTATTTTGAATTCGGATTTTAAATGCTTATTAAAGTGGTTTTTTTGATATTTTCGAAAAAAAAATGTTATCACATTAGGTTTATATGACTGTTTCCTACATATTAATGCGTATTAGAATAGCATTCTTGGTTTCCTTTAAGTCATAATTAGGAGATAATATCTCCTAATTATGAGATACTATGTCATAATTAGGAGCTACTACCTAGTGTCTAGTATACTACATAGTATCTCCTATCACAGTTATGGGAATGATATCAAATATAACTAAAATATGGTAATTTCAGTGTGAATTAACCCTTCGCTGGCTAATTCCGAGTAAATACTACAGGGAAATTGGATTTAAATTTATCAGACAGAAAGACCCTGTTCAAATTCTGTGTTCACCTTGTTACATATTTGTAATAATTCTACATGTATTGAAGATGAGGGAAGATCATGATAGAAAATAAAATCTGATCAGATTAACCATGTTAACCCTTTCTTCCTAATTCCAAACACTTGCTCATTGAAAAGTGATGAATTGTTCCCTACATGTACGAGTACTTTACAGAGGACACACAATCATTCAAATATCAGAATAATCTTCAGATGATTACACGTAGAATTGCTGACGATTACCCGACTTAAAGTCAGTTTAACCCTTTAATATTCAGAACATTACAATTCACATTAAAAACCGCAATTTCACATGAGACAGTGATATTCAAAATACCGTCATGATGGCTCGAACAAAATGTAGAAACTAAATATGAAGGGGTTGTCACCTTGGCTATAACTTGTCTGATGTTTTCATCAAATTACTTCTGAGCGAGAACCATGCACAAAACATTGAACATGGAAGGCCATGAATCAGACAGCTGCATCTCCTAGAGCTGCATGGGCTTTGACTTTTGCACCCACACCGAATTAAGTCAAGGATACAGTCTGGTGCAAGTTTGAAGCCCATCAGGTACGGTTATCGGCATAAAGAATTTAATATTCAAGTCTTTTTTCCATCCAAAATATTCAGGGCTTAGCGGAGGAGGGTCCTTCAGCTCAATATCTCTCCACAAGATGACTTGAAAGTGTGCCCGTTTCACATGCTCAGAAAACCTCCCCAGTGGGTGGTATAGCACACACTTTTGGTGCTGATACATGACCCTTGACATTCTTAGATCCCCAAAGTTGTATCCTTGTGTCTGACATAGAATCACTTTGTTTCACTCCGTACAAGGTAGAAATGAAGGCTGTTGCTTGCTTTATAACATCTTCAAGAGGGAGTCAATTTCACCAATGGCGGACAGATCACAGCCAGCTCTAAGAATCTGTACAAAGGAGCCCTTGCCAACTCCAAAGTAGCAAGCTACGGTGTCACATTCGGATACTGCATGAGCAGGCAGGAGTTCCTTGATGATCGTACGCTGTTTTTCTTCTGTCAACTTGATGTCTAGAACTGTCCTCCCTTTGTTGGGAGATTTCATGGTCATTTGAAGGCTAAGTTTTGCTCTTTCATAGTGTTCAAGAAGCAGCACAAAAACGTCTGTATCATCAGTCACAACTGTCAGTTGCGTAGCATCATTTGCACACTTCAGAACCTGTTGAACTATGATAATGTCCGCTTCCGTTAAAACAGGTATGGAACAACCTATCCCGAGTTAGTTCATTGCATATTATCTTAATGAGCTGTTTCTAAATCTGCACTACCGTCAAGACAACATTTTGCGCCCATAGCTACAGACTTAATGCTAAAGTCATCGTACCTGTCAAATATCAGGTAAACGTTACTGCTCTCTAGATATGTTGCGACGTCTTTTAAGGTTTGCAACGTAATCCAGTACTATCCCCTGTTCTGGCCAATGTATGGTCCAAAGTAGAGCAGATCCATCTATAATAGTTATATCTGCACACCCAGTATTTCTACATGAAACCTCCACTTGCAGGGATCTGTTTAGCGTTGCCTGGTTCTATGCAATCCGCATTCCCGTTTCTGTGAACATAGTAGTGTTGCAGTTCAGATCCTTTGGTCATGGAGCCAGTCAACGCAAGACAGTAAACATTTGGCTAGATGTCCTCATTCAACCTGTATTCATTATGATGACATGTATTACATAATAGCTGAGCGTGAGGGTGACTGGCTCCCACACTTGTCTTCATTTAGGCAGATGATCCCATACTACTTTGCTGCTGGCCATGTTCACTATGCCCGTTATAGCTTTTATTACCTCCGTACAATGGAAAACCTGCCTCCACATGTCCTGTGTCACTTTTAAACTGAGAACATGTTGCGCAACACATCCAAGGAATATGGAACGGGATTAAAGTGACATGTTTATCGAAACAACTTTCATGAGGTATGGACATGGCAGCGGTGGGATCATGGGAATCACACTAAAGCCTGAGGCTCTCAAAGTGTTGGCGTTCAGTCACCATCTGTGTTGCAGAATTGAGTCCAGCCTGAATGAAATGGAGGAAGAGGAGGATGGTCAACAAAGTCGTCTGCTGCATATGTGCTGCATGTGGGAGAGGGTTACCTGAACGCCGTATAAATAGTTTACTATTTCAATCGACTTCACCGACAAAGAAATCTTGCTCTATCAGCCGTCACGCTATACAGACTCCGAAACAATCTTAGTCTGAGTTAAACGAGAATTTGGACACCATGGTCTATAGTGTGTGTAAAAGTACGCCTTTACTTGAGCACTCAGTGGTGTAGTGGTTCGAACGGCTCCCTTGGGAGTGCTGGAGACCATGGTTCGATCCCCAGTCGATTCATACTAAATTATGTTTAATCCTTTCCCACATACGTTGTATCCCCAGCAGACGAATTTGAAAACATCTAGAATTCAGCTTGAAAAACTGAAAATGAAGGTATAATTACTGAAAAGAATTCAAAACTTTGTGACCAAAAGAAAAATTGCTCTTTTTGAGCAATTTCTCCTTTTGTCACAATGTTTTCAAAAACCAACATTGTGGACTCTGCGTAAAGTGTTGACCCGGATCAGCCTAATCATGCCGCGCAGGCTTACCCGGATAGACACTTTTCGCATCCTGTGGATTTTCTGTTTCAGGAATCATTACTCTATACATTGTACCTCTATCCCCCTGAGACGGAACGTGTCGGCTTGGATTAGTCTGCGCGGATTGCGCAGGCTGATCTGGGACGTTACATTACGCAGAGGCCATACTTTTTGTTTTCTTGCGGGACGGCTCATATTACCTAGGAGACGCTTTGGTGTAACTGAAATACTGTTGAAAATGGCGTTAAAAATGCACAATCGTTGCAAACAAGTTATATTAATGCAGCCTAATCCCAGTCTATGTACATATGTTGCTACTCATTCGTTAGTCCTGCAGCATATGACATTGCAAGAAAAGAAAACCTCTTTTAATGAAATCTTTAATATTAAATCTAGTCGGATAATGCATCGGCAGAAGACGACTTTTGGAGAAATTTCTCAAAGTGAGTATATTTCTCCTTTTTCCACAACTTTTTTAACTTTATTTAATAATATTTCTTTCATCTACTAGGAGTTTCCGACACATTTGAAAATATCGTGACAAAAGAAGAAAATGCTCAAAACAAGCAATTTCTCTTTTTTTGCCACAATGTTTTCAATACTATTCAACGATTATACTTTCATTTACACAGATTTTTTACAAAGTCGTCTGCTGCATATGTACTGTTTGTCGGAAAGGGTTACCTGAACGCCGTATAAATAGTTTACTATTACAATCAACTTTTTGTTTCTTCTTACACCGACAATGAAATCTTGCTCTATCAGCCATCACGCCATATGGAATACAAGAAACCGCTGAAGACGGTAAGGCCGGATTGTCGGCAATTTGACCTTGAAAATCGACAAACCAAGGTCAAGGTCAAAGTAACCATAGAAATTGTTACCTTCAGGCAAAGTTTTAAGTGCCGAGATTTTGCCTCCACCTGAAACTTTAACCAAAATGTTGACGGATAGACGGACGGACATCGCCAATCTATAGACCGGAATTGCTAGAGCAATCCGGCCAAAAAGAGATAATATTTAAATTTACCCAAAGTAGACGATCGGTCACCCTCATAAATATTGAAGAGTAACTCATAGGCTACCAGAATCAACCAAGAAAAAAACTTTAACCGGCAATTCCAGGTGCACCTGAAATTCAAGGTTCGACTCCCGGACTATTAGTGAGACATAGTGAATCATTGTGGTAATTTCTTTGAAACTTAGAATTTCATTTACATTCTGTATTTTAAAGAAAACAAACTTATTATATTAACTAGTTTCCATTCAACTGTTTAGATTGAGAAGCTTCTAAACCATGATTCTACCTACTGTACAAACAATATAAACCGATACAATCAAGCAAATCTTTGGAAAGTCTGTAAATAAAAGCATAATAATTGATCAGATTTAAACACATTGATGCATTGCTCATAATGAGCAATATCTCCTTTTGTTTTAAAATGCTGTCCGCTGTTAATGCACATTTGGAATGTTTGATTTCCAAAATGGTTTATTGGGTTTCATATGACATGTCCCATTATATAGGGTATGAGACATGCCAGGACATCATACACACACAAATAACAGCGTAGAGATATACATGTTTTTATTCAATATGTTCTTGCATTGCTAACTGATATAAAATAGAAACCTGTCCCTGATCTATAATAGTAGATGTACAAACAAATAAGCCACTATAATTGTATATCAAAACTTCCATGAAAGGCTAGAAAATGTATAATTGCAAACAGTATAGACCTTTTTTTTTTTTTTTTATTCTGCTTAAAAAAGTAAAGACAGGATCAAAATTTGATCTCAGTAAAGACTGGTCATAAAACAACTTACCATCAAAAACAAATGAAATATATGCAGGCATTCAAAAAAACACTGAAACTTTCAAATCATCAAAATGTTCTCACAGAGAATGAATACAAATAATAATAATTGCATTTATTGAGATGTTCAAAATACATGTTGCTGAGCAGCAGAGGCACCACTACATGTATAAGAAAACAATATTTTGCTTCAAACATTCTGACGTTTCAAGCTGCTGAAACCAATCAAAGCGCCAATGGCACTGTAGTGGCGATCGTATGAAAAATCCTGCAAAGTAACAAGCAGTATATCGATGTAGGGCTTGCGATGACTCTGGTGCGAGTACATTTGAGAATGTATCAACCCTGCATCTTTTGACAGTAGAATAATGTTAGTTTGCCAGAATGTTGTCTTGGTGATTTTTTTAGTTACGTTCTGAAATTGGTCATGATGTGTTGAAAATTAGGCCATTCCAAAGTTATGAAAAATTTAGTTGGTATGCGATAGACTACCGTTTTAGCTCATTAGAATGGCTATTTGTAATCTAAATTGTTCGGGTAATCACATGTTCATCACCAGGTCGCTAGGCCATATTAAGATAAAATATTTTTTACACTTTAGAAATGACTAAATTATCAAGAAAGGAGAGAAAACAGTATCCATTAGTTTGGTGTTTGTTTCAATGATGTCCGATATTAAACAGGTCTGTTCAATTTAGTCCCTTCACATTGCATGATTGAGGGTTGTCAGAGACATATAAACACAGTGTATTTATATGTATCTGAGGTTGTTAAACTGCTTCGAATAATGCGAGTGCAAAAACAAACACAAAACATGCTCAAAAAGCACAATCTCACTATTTGCCAAACTGTTCAATTTATAAAAATATAGGCATATATTATAATGCTCGATCTCCAAACTAAATTAGGCTACACTTTCAGCATTGATTGCTAATTGACTCTAGAACGTGCAGACGTGTATACATAACGTGTGTACACGCTGACATCGTGTGTCCTTTAAACCTTTGTAAACCAGTCTTATCATCTAAACGCTTTCATATATTTAAACAACTACACAATAAAGCGTTTATAATATTGAGATAACGGTCTCGCGAGCTATTTATAGAACCTTTTGGAATTTCCAGATTTGAGTATCATCAGAGTTATTGCAAGGCAGATAGAACGCGCAATGATATTTATTATTATCTGCCCAATCATGACGAAGATAATATTTACATATTTTAACTCTATGTAGATAATGTCTCGATAAAACTCAAATATTAGTAACAATCCGGTACCAAAGTAGCACTGACATAATTATTATTAATCACGTCTCTGCATCAATGATGGAACTATAACGGATGTGAGTAAATTAGTTTGCAGTAAGGAAAAAAAAAAGACCAACCGATTGTTCAAAACCGACTATGTAAATATTTTTCGTTGTTGTTGTTTCTGTTAGCATTGTGGCGATTGTTAAACCAATCGCCATAAAAAATGCTGTCACTAGTGTCAACACGATTTTTCTATGTATCATCAACACAATTATTCAGACAAAAGTTTTGCTATGCTTGACTATGTAGCAAAATTATTGTTCCTTCAAATTGACCTTGTGACCAAGTCTTTGACCTATTTTCAGACTTGGTCAAGATCTGATGGAGATGTATCATCAATGTTGGATGCAAAATGTTGCCTGTAGTGTTAAAGTAGTGACAAACGAAAGGCGGACAAAATGTGATCGGAATATCTCACCTTACTTCATTCTGTATATCAATATTTAGCTTGTACTTTCATAATGAGCAATTTGTCAAGATTTGCAGCAAAATTGTTGTATATTGGCAAGTGTTAACTTTTGAATAGGGTTGAAAACAGTGTGACAAAAGGAGAAATTGCTCATTATGAAAATATTCAGTTGCCAGGAAACGAGAAATGAGCATGGATCCAAAACAATTGAAGGAATTTAGTTTAGGACATTGAGAGGATGCTTCCTATGAAGTTTCATCCCAATTGGCAAAGTGGTTACGGAGGGGAGAAGTTGTTTGAAGCAAAAACAAGCAAATTCAGAGAATCATGGTCCCCCGCCAGGGTCAAGGTCACAAAAATTGGTATTGATGGAAAGGGGTTGTCACAAGGAATACACATGTGAAATATGAAAGCAGTACCTATTACGGTTCAGAAGTAAGGGCCATAACTCCGTGAAAAATCATCCAACCGGAACGCAAACACGATATGCGCATCTACACTTGGTGGTGATCCTTCCTATGAAGTTTCATCAAATTCCAAAAAGCGGTTGCAGAGAAATAGCCCGGAAAAATGAATTTAGTCATACATAGCCGGATGGTGGGGTAAAGGGCCATAACTCCGTGAAAAATCATCCAACCGGAACGCAAACACGATATGCGCATCTACACTTGGTGGTGATCCTTCCTATGAAGTTTCATAAAATTCCAAAAAGCGGTTGCAGAGAAATAGCCCGGAAATGAATTTAGTCATACATAGCCTGATGGTGGAGTAAAGGGCCATAACTCCGTGAAAAATAATCCAACCGGAACGCAAACACGATATGCGCATCTACACTTGGTGGTGATCCTTCCTATGAAGTTTCATAAAATTCCAAAAAGCGGTTGCAGAGAAATAGCCCGGAAATGAATTTAGTCATACATAGCCTGATGGTGGGGTAAAGGGCCATAACTCCGTGCAAAATAATCCAACCGGAACGCAAACACGATATGCGCATCTACACTTGGTGGTGATCCTTCCTATGAAGTTTCATCAAATTCCAAAAAGCGGTTGCAGAGAAATAGCCCGGAAATGAATTTAGTCATACATAGGGGTAAAGGGCCATAACTCCGTGAAAAATAATCCAACCGGAACGCAAACACGATATGCGCATCTACACTTGGTGGTGATCCTTCCTATGAAATTTCATCAAATTCGAAAAAGCGGTTGCAGAGAAATAGCCCGGAAACGAAAGTGTGACAGCGTGACTGACTGACTGACGAATGAGAAATAATAGTCCCCGCGCTTTCGCGAAAGCGGGGGACAAAAATACGGACTGACGCCTGCACAACCAATAATTTGCCATAACATATTTAAAGCTTTCAGCCAGTGGAGCTAAAATTCAAATCACAATAGTTCATGAGGTATTAAAGTATCAAGTCGTGTTTCAATGTATTTAAGTATCAATAGTCTTGTTTCAATGTATATATCTATCAATAGTCTTGTTTCTAGGGGTGTAACAGTTTACCGATAAACCGTTATAGTATGGTGCAAAGAAAATAAATATTGCATGCGGCTCAGTCGTACCTGTTTTTGTTTTAGTTTCATCCGAAACCAATATGACTAAGTATTCTTATAAACTTAATAGGAATAATACAAAGTCAAATGTATCTATAGTAATCGGGGATAAATCTAAATTAGTGAAATTAATACCAAATCTGTTTTCCACTACGAGACAAAATTATAAATACACCAATAAGCTAAGAATTTGCGCATAGGGAAAACCCTTTGTGCTCGGGTGAGCTAATTACAAAACCAATAATGTGTCTTTTGTCAAATTAATATGACATGGGAAAACTGATGGGTCTGTTTCAAAAAAGAAGATTTTGAAAGTTTTTCCTATATCGGTCTACGTAAAACATGTTGTTTAAAGAAATTGTTGACGAGGGACGACCAACGACGCACAATAGCTCAATTTATGCACAGGCGAGTTTAAAAACAAACATATTTTAACACATTATCTAGCTTAGGTTTATGATGGCCGTCAAAGCAATACAATCTCCATAAATGTTACATGCATATTTCATCAGTTGAATTTAAAGAGATCAATTGATTTAGATACAGTTGGATATGGCTCACAGATCAGACTTTAGTTATAGAAAAGAAAATAGGATATTTTAAACCTTTACAGACATATTTTGCCACCTCTGCAATAGCAATTGTGAAAACGTGACAAAAGGAGATATTGTTCACAATAAGCAATTTCTCCTTTAGCCATGATATTTTCAACTATTCACTCATTATACTTCTATAATTTTACCATTCTGTTATTAAAATAAACTTGTTTGTGGGAAAAGGTAAATATGTAGGACAAAGGGTGATAAAAATAGCTCATCTAAGCAAGTTTGAAAGCATTTAAGTACATTGCTACAATATGCCCATGACACCAGCAAACAAAGGTTATACTTCAATAGAAAAGACGTTATTTGTACATAGGTCTCTTCGGTATATTAAATAAACATGCATGCAAAAAAGTGTTTAAGAATTCATCAAACAAACAAGAGGGCCACGATGGTCCTTTATCACTCACATAAATAAACCTAAGTACATCGTAGTATGCAATAATCATTTAATAGGGTAGTGGGCCTCATTTTCTGTAGGACAGCCTTTATTTCTGCTAAGTTGATGGAGGGTCACCAGATGATCATTTGTATGAATTAACTTTCGATTCTGACCGTTTAAGAGAAGATTTTTCAACCCCCTTTCCAATGCCTCTGCAGCAGAAAACTTTTAAAACCGTGTGGCAAAAAGAGAAATCATTCAAGATGTTTTCAAAGTCTTCTGTTTCGGTTATGTTGTGAAGGGGAAACAGTTGAAGTTTCTATAAAGTCTATATAGGAAAAAACTACCCTAGCCCCTAGGACCTCATTCTTGTAGCACCAGATGATCTTCTGTACCAATCAATTTTAATTTCTAACAGTTGCTTTAAGAGCTGAATATATTTAAAGTTTATATAAGGCATATAGAAGAAAAATTATTTAGATAATATTTTGTGCAGAGGACCTGGATCGTTCATGCAAAGTTTAAATGGAATTGACCAAGCGGTATATAAGATGTTATTTTAATAAATATTGATCGACGATGCATGGACAACAGACTGTGAGTGATCAGAAAAGCTCACATTGAGCTAAAAATTTACAAAATCAATTAAAAAATATAGATAAACTTCAAACAAATGAGCTATGCTGTATTAAAACAACCCATCATCCATATCAAGCTTCACATTCAATCAGTCCAAACAGATTGCCATGAAGATTTTTACCAGCATTATGCAATAAGAAAGCACAATAGTAAAATAATTATCAAATTGTGTAATTTAGGATATTTTTCACAATTAGGACAATAAACATTATCAGCCCAAAAGGCTTTTGACTATTATGATTTAAGTTAGCAGTTGTGGAGTGTGAGAAATCTTCTAATAAGGGGTATGGGCCACATAGAGCAGACTAAACCCATAACTTAGTTTGTCAAGGCAGATATTAACTACGATCCTCACAATAAAGCATACTTTGAAAAGGCCCTAGGTTTATTTTAACTGCTTTCCACATACAACAAATCTGCAACAGATGATTTGGATAACCTTTAGGAAATATACAGATTATCACTAGAGTTGACACAACAATAATTGAATTGAGCTGAAAATATTGTGGTAAAAGGAGAAATATCTCCTTTTGCTACAATGTTTTCAACAGTTGCTGCTTGCATGCAGCAGATTAATCTGCATTTGGGAATGGGTTAAGCAGCATAACTCAAATTAACAACACAACAAATTACAAAGAGAAAGTACCTATGAACAACAGATAACAGAAATAAAGGAATTAATTCAGTTGTATCTAAATTCTATTGTAAACAATCAATATTGAACCATGATATGAGACTTTGTGACCTTTTCATCAAGTATTTAAGCATTCTCAATTACCCATGTTTTCAAAACTTATCTATTTTTAAGATCAAATGTTGTCTCTCATCAGGGATGAAAATACAAACAAGATGGTTCCAAGATAGCCAGCATTTCTTTTCAAGTAATGTGGTGAAAAGAGAAATCACTCAGCATAAGCAATTTTGTCTTTTTCCAAAATGTGTTCAAGTCTCCTTCCATAGATGTGTCTGCATGTTGGAAAATTGGAAGATCTTTTTAAAAATCTTAATGTAGAATAAATATTTAATTCCTATTTTTCTTCCATATAAAATAAGCTTGCAGTTTGCAGTACACTGCAAGAAAATAAGGTAAGAAGAACAAGAGCGCCAAATGTCACAAAATACGCCCGTCCTGTTTTTTTTAGACCAATAAAGTATAGTGATAATTGGTTGTACAATTTAGAGAGCAGACACTGTTAGTACAGTTTTGGCCATTTCGAGGGACATAAGTGTGTAGTGACTAAGATAACGTGGTAAGTTATCGAACTTGTCCAAAATATTATGCCAATATACATTCTGACCAAATTTGGTGATGATTGGACAAAGGCTTCTAAAGTTATTGAGCTGACAAGACCAATTTTAGGTAATTTCTATAATTAAAGGGCGATAACTCTCGATTGACTAAAGCAATATGGCTAGTTATCGAACTTGTCCGAGATATTATGCCAATACACATTCTGACCAAATTTGGTGATAATTGGACAAAGGCTTCTAAAGATATTAAGCTGAAAATCCCAATTTTAGGCAATTTCTTTTATAAAAGGGCGATAACTCTTGATTGACTACAGCGATATTGCTAGTTATCGAACTTGTCCGAGAAATTATGCCAATACACATTCTGACCAAATTTGGTGATGATTGGACAAAGGCTTCTAACGTTATTGGGCTGACAAAGACTAATTTTAGGTAATTTCTATAATTAAGGGCAATAACTCTCGATTGACTAAAGCGATATGGCTAGTTATCGAACTTGTCCAAGATATTATACCAATACAAATTCTGACTTGGTGATGATTACACAAAGGCTTCTTAAGTTATTGAGCTGACAAGACCAATTTTAGGTAATTTCTTTAATAAAAGGGCAATAACTCTTGATTGACTTAAGCGATATGGCTAGTTATCGAACTTGTCCGAGATATTATCCCAATACACATTCTGACCAAATTTGGTGATGATTGGACAAAGGCTTCTTAAGTTATTGAGCTGACAAGACCAATTTTGGGTAATTTCTATAATTAAAGGGTGATAACTCTCGATTGACTAAAGCGATATGGCTAGTTATCAAACTTGTCCGAGAGATTATCCCAATACACATTCTGACCAAATTTGGTGATGATTGGACAAAGGCTTCTTAAGTTATTGAGCTGACAACATACTGGACGCCGCAGGTAAAACTATAATACAATCCGTTTGTTCAAAACGGGCGTATAAAAACTGTTGAAGATACTGGTTTTCCCCTTATCAAAACCAAAGTCTCATATAAAGTCTATTGCACATGCTTAAACTGTAAATTCTCCATCAAAACTATAGCTTGATTTTTTAACCATAACCTACTTAAATATGCAGCAAATGACTTAAAACATCTAGACAAAAATATGGAAATTCCATGAAACCAGGTTTTCTATAATGGAAGGTGTTCGATTAAGAATTAACAGATCTGTCAAATCTTTCTGTTAATAGTTGAGCAAAGCTAGTAATTCAAGTAACAGGGAATATTTCTATTGATGAATAATCATAATTACTTTGTCAATTAAATATATCACAATTTTATTTAACACATATCAGTTCAATACAGTCAATCGTGTGTTGATGGCCTATATATAATAGATAACATATCTAGCAACCTTTTGTTGTAAGCAGCCACATTTTAGGATCCCTAATGCCAGGTTGATAATCAGTGATCTGCCTTAACCCTTTACTTGATAGTAACGCGTTTATGCCCTTGCAAACAGACTAGATCCAGGGCCAGAGGTTATGAAACTTACTCAATTTGAGCATGTGATAGAAATATTGTTGTTGAAGTTAGATGCTTGAGTTACAAGTTTATGAAATATGCTCATTGCAAAATAGGGTGAAATTACAAACCAACCATGAGAATAAAAAACCATGTTTGGAGTTTGTCGCCATGGTTACGAAGCATTTTTAGTTTGAGCATGATGCTCAAACTAAAAAAGCTCTGTTAGCTTGAGGACAAAGTTTGGAAAAAAATAATCTTTTAGTTTGTAACTGAAATCTACTTTGCAACGAGCCAATTTCCTAGCCTTGTAATCTAAGTGTGTAACTACAATAGTAATAATTATGTTAACATGCTCAAATTGAGTAAGTTTCATGACCTCGGACCCAGATCAGACAGCTTCTGTTTGAGCTGTCTGATCAGGGTCTGCTCTGTTTGCTTATAGAATGTTATAGATTTGATTATTCCCAAAAAAAATCATTTGAAAATATCTATATGCATGGTAAAGGTATGGTCTGAACAAAAAAAGTTCAAGTAAAGTATATTTTCTGTCACTGTGAGTCTGTGACCTAGACCTGGAAGCTAAACACATAAATTGTGCATATGACACAGCGTCTTGATATGGTGTATATCTGTTCTAAGCTATTTGAAAATATCTCTATGGATGAAAAAGTTATTGTCCGGACAACAAAAATTCAACTGATGTCTATTTGTTGTCAGTGACCTTGACCTTGAAGCTACAGACAAAAGTTTTGCATGTGACACATCATATTGATATAGTTCATATTTGTGCCAAGTTATTTGAAAATATCTCTATGCATGACAAAGTTATGGTCCGGACAAGAAAAGTATATTCCTTATCACTGTGACCTTGACGCTACAGACAAAAGTTTTGCATTTGGCACATCGTCTTGATATGGTGCATGTTTGTGCCAAGTTATTTGAAAATATCTCTATGCATGGCAAAGTTATGGTCCGGACAAGGAAAGTTGACGCCCGCCCGCCGACTTCGCCAAACTAATAACCAGATTTTTCCTTCGGAAAACCTGGTTAAAAATATGAAAATTCTCTACAGGTGAAAGTATTTTTTATTGCTAGTTTAAAAAATCGTTTCGCCATTGTTTTCACCAAATTTGAAAAGTTTTAGCCATATTTCTGACATGCCAGCCAAATAATTCGGCATTGAAAGCCAAATGTTTCGCAAAATGTAACAAATTGTTTCATTTGTTTGCCTCTTTTAATCAAAAATCAAATTTATAGATGTTTGTTTCGATGTCTGTTAAGTCAGGTGACAGTCTAAGTTTCACCAAGTTAAAGATGAATTATGTTATTAAATAGGTAAACAATTTCAAAGGCAAAAACAAACATGTTTTGGTGAAGAGAAAACAGAAGTTGAATAACAATGACAGGTCATAAATACCGGTCTAAGATAAGTTTAAGTAATGACAATCTTTAACGAATATGACAGGTATTTAATATTTATGTCAATTAATTCCCAATTGTTTCAGGACAACCATTGCCATCCATATTTATTCTGTTCTTTTTGTTATGAATACATTAACCCCCCTTTCAAACATATATTAAATCTGGATTAGATCCTTTTTAAAATGTCAAAGCAAAAACACCGAAAATCTTTCAAAATTAAATTAAATCATTCAATAGTTAAAATCTCTTTAATTAAATGGATAACCTAGCAATTTCTCCTATTGCTACAATGTTTTCCACTTTTAGTCATAACTAAAAGTGGAAAACATTGTAGCAATAGGAGAAATTGCTTGTTCTGAGCAATTTCTTCTTTTGTCAATATGTTTTCAAAAAGCCGTCAGCTGCAGAGGCGTCAGAAAGCACCTATATGAGGGAAAGGGTTAAGACTTTCCAACATTCAGATCCAAGTTGATGTGTCTGCAGCAGATGATTTTTGAAATAATTAAGACAAAAGAGAGAAATTTCTCCTTTTGCCACAATGTTTACTAATCAATAATTATACATTCCTTTATAGGCATTTCCCGATTTTTTTTGATGATTCCAAAGACATCTGCTACGTTGTTCTGTTGGAGAGCGTTCAACTGTTGTTTAGTATAGTCTCCGTTTCTTCCACGTCACCTGTCTTCCAGATTGCGTCTCAAATCTATATGTCGCCAATTCTTCATCTTCTGAAGACTCTGCTTCATTCACATAAGAGTTATTCTTCATCACATTAAAAGGAACTGGTCCCGTCCAAGCATCATCTTCTTCCTCTTCAAACTCCTCATCTTCACCAGGGTACCAACCCAAATCATGATTCTTATAAGATGCAGAAAACAATTGTTTACTTATCTTGTATGACTTATTTCCAGAACCTTTCTTTGGTTTAGAAAGAGCCATTTTAATCTGGGGATATTTATCATTCTTTGGTTTTTTACCCTTTCCTTTTGACTTGTCCATTTTTCCTCCTTTACCACCCTTTCCTGATTTTGTTTTAGTCTGAAAAATAGTTTGATTCTTGTTCTCCTTATTGTTTGCTTTCGCTATTCTTTCATTCTTTTTAATTCTTTGCTCTTTCAAAATTTCCCTTTCTCTTTCAACAGCTACATTCAAGACTTCCTGGAACCGTGAGCGAGCAAATTTAAGCCTTTCTTTTGATGGCCATTCACTCTTCACCTGCTGTATGCCAGATAAAGCATTGTCTTGTATCACATAAGACTGAAAGTGATGAGTTTGTAAAGGCATTTTCATGGCAAGTTTGCGTTTCGGCACATTGTCACTATGAACCTGTCCAGGCTTTATCGGAGTGGCGCTCATTTTGTTTGGGTCGATTGCACTTAGAGTGTTTGAGTTTGTCCCATCTACAGTTTGACCATATAAAAAGTCACTGGTGGTAACTTCTTCTTTTATCAAATAGTCACTTGCAATGTTTTCAATGCCACTGTCATCAGATTGTGACAAAGACTGGAATAACTTTGTTGTATTTTTATTTTGAGGAGATATTTTCAACCTTCTTACTGCTGGTGTATTTCTCATTCTCAGGGGGCTGATGCGGTTTTCAAGCATTGCCTTACCTGCAGGTGATTTGAGAATGTCTTCTATAACATTGGGTGGAATAATACCATCCTCCATGCCAAATAAGTTCTCTTCAAAGCTGGCAATGAAATCTTTATCCCATTCATCATAAGTTCCTTTCGCAGGACTAAGGTTTATTATTTTAAACGGACTCATCCCGGTTGTCTTGAAAGGACTGAACGAAAGTGGCTCCTTTTTCACTGGAGTAATCCTATTTGCTGTGAAGTCTGTGTTTATTGATGTGGAAGGAAGTCCTGTGAAGTCTGTGTTTATTGATGTGGACGGAAGTCCCGTCTTAAAGGGGCTCTGTGAAGGGCTGTTCAAGAAGAATCGGTCATCCATATTGGAACGGTTCACCTGTTACAGAAGAAAACATTTACTATATTATTATGGTTTCCATACACAGGGGTTTTTTTCTGAAAAAGGGGAAGGGGCCTGGGGCCTTTGAGAAGGGGAAAATTTCGCGGCGTTTTAGAAAAAAGGGGAAAAATTGTAAACTAGTATAATGTGCATGTTTAACTTTTATCATTACAAGGCCATCTGTTCTTGAACTCCTACACTAGATTGTCATAATCCAGTTCACTTAAACTATACCAGTCAAGGGTCGAAATTAGCAAGATTTTCTACTTGCATTTTTTCGCAAGTGCTATTTTTTGTTACTTGCTAAATGAGAAAACAACTTATTAGAACTTTAACTTTAAGCAACACAATGTGAACTACAATAGTGCAATACACTGTTATGGTCAATCATGAATGTAATGTAAACATGGTCCAAAACATGCTGTGAAAAGAAGCTGCTGAGACTGTCAGATATACAACATAGTTTAGAAACTGTGTTTCAATTTCTGGCTCCATATGGCAAAGTATGGGGTCTTTTCTGAATTAGTCAAGACAACATCCATGTTGTCACAGCAGTTTTTGGGTCATATTATCTAGGGGCAACAACATCAGCAACTTTAATTCTCATCAAAATATCAAGTATTTCAGCACCAAGCCTACACCTCGAGTCAAATTGTATTCTGTTCATTGTGGAAAGATAAATGAGATTTAAGCTAATGTTACAAAAATTAAATATGAAAAAAAAAAAAAAAAAAAATTTCCTAGGGGAATTTATATTTTTAGGGGAAAAACTATGCTTATTTTCCGGGGGGAAGGGGCCGTTAGACGGCCCCTTTTATATAAGGAAAAAAAAGCCCTGATACATGACACAGGCCCTGTGTGCCCTATCGAATCAAGAGTAAAAGACTGGTCATAATTTACCCTTTCCCACATACAACAAATCTGCAGCAGGCGACTTTGAAAACATTGACAAAAACCTGAAAAATCTCCATAAAAGGTAGCTTAATTGTTAAATAAATTTAAAAAGATTGTGGCAATTTCTACTTCTGGCCACAAAGTTTTCAAAAGTTGTCTGCTTCTATTGCTTCAAAATGCGTCGCAGGTGGGAAGGGTTAACTAATTTCCTTTTAAAACAAATTTGCAGCAGGTCTGGGCCAAAATGGGAGAAATTTTCAATATAAAACAATCTATAACAATACAAACTTTGTCATCTTCAGTCATAAGTAATGCAATAAGTTACTTCATTGTACTAATAAGATAATGTTTCTTTAATGTCTGCAATTGCAAGCTGTACATTTGACAGTTTCGGGTCGAACTTGCCATTTCCGGGTCACGTGACAAATGTTTATTTCTGTTTATCAGGGGAAACCTCAAACAGCTGTTTTTTAATAACAAGATATTCATTCAACATTTTTATTAAAATAATATGAAAAGAAAGAACTAAAATATATCACTTGCAATTACCTATCACGTAAAAAAACAGAACAGTGATGGTGCCAAATTTACTGTACACACTTTTTATGCATGAAAACTGATGCATTTTTCAAGCAACTAATAAGTTGTATTTGACAAAAAAATGTAAATTTTAATAACAAATCTTTAACATTGATTTATCACCATAAGCATTAAATTATTCTTAAAAAGTTACCAAAATAGTTTTACTAATAAATTGATAATTTTGAGAAATTCCTTTTGGCTGACCCGAAAGTGTCGTATGTGAACTAGGTCAAATTTATCTGCTAGTTTGGCATAAAGAACTTCAACAAGTCAATAAAAAATATTAATCTTGTTCATTAGTAAATAACCTACACATATATGTGCAATTCATACTTGTATAACTAAAATTATGGCTACAATCAGCAATTTACGCTGTGACAGGAAAATAAAAATATTGAGATTTTGCTTTCGCGGGAATCGATGCAGTCAAGTGTTTTGAGATTACGACAATCCTTGAAATGACAACGTCCGAAATCGAAGTGAAACTAGCCAAGCTAATGGGAAATGTGACTTGATAATCAAATTGCCAAAATACTGTATCATTCTCGAATACTAAACATTTTTTACCAAATGTGACCCGGAACTGTAGAAATGATGAAATATAATTTCAAACCCACATGCCTGTATATTTGGTATATGTATTGTATTTATGTTTGTCAATGACTATGTACTTTGTGTGTACATCAAAATAAACTTTCAATTCTATAAAATATTAATCTTGTTCAGTAGTAAATAACCTACACATCTATGTGCAATACATACTTGTATAACTAAAATTATGACTACAATCAGCAATCTACGCAATTTACGCTGTGACAGGTAAATAAAAATGTTGAGATTTTGCTTTCGCGGGAATCGATGCAGTCAAGCGTTTCGAGATTACGTCATCCGTTCTTGAAATGACAACGTCCGCAATCAAAGTGAAACTAGCCAAGCTAATGGGAAATATGACTTGATAATCAAATTGTCAAAATACTGTATTCTCGAATACTAAACATTTTTTACCAAATGTGACCCGGAATTGTCGATGACCCGGAACTGTCGAGTTCACTGTCTTTATTGAGAAGAAAGTAATCATTAAAGGATGGTGGAGATTTCGCTGATTATTATGTCTTATATGCAATAAATACTTCGAAATTAAATAATATCAGTATTGTTTATAAACTCAATTGATAAATATTAAGTACTGGAAATGATGAAATATAATTTCAAACCCATGTTCCTGTATATTTGGTATATGTATTGTATTTATGTTTGTCAATAACTATGTACTTTGTGTGTACATCAAAATAAACTTTCTATTCTATAAAATATTATGTTCTGTTTAAAATCTCCAGGGGCGTTAATGAAAATTTAAGGTATATATTAAATTAAATGATAAATAAAAATATAAAAAAAATTAAAATCATAAAATTAATTGAAATTGTTTGTTATCTTTCACGATAATTCGTAAATTAACACCTTCATATCGATAATCGATAAGTCAAGACGAAATCTCTACCCCACTTACTCTTTATTATCAGTTAGACGAAAATTTATGGCAGTTAGAGGAAATCTCCAGAATCCATGATTACTTTCATTAAAATAATCGGTTGATTGATTACTTGCAACTATGCAGTAATCGATTTTTAGAAAAAAAGCCAAAATAATTCATAATTTCATTCATTACTTTTCACGTAATCGACCCATGATACAAATACAAAGACAAGGTTATCATTCATGGCATGCACAGTTGGAACAGACATTCATTGCATAATTGATTATAAACCAAGCAATTTAAAAATACTTTCATTCTTGCTGTCTGGATTTCGAAAAACAGTAAACATTTTAAATTTGTATATTTCGGGTTTTGCACAGCAGTGTAAAAGTTTCTTTGTCAGAGAAAATAAATATATTACTTTTTGACAGATGTGATAAAAACAATTAACCGCGCACCTGACCAAATCAGCTGATCGCGCTTAACATATTAACGTCAAAATGCACTAATAATCAAGAGAAATGTGTGAATTTATAAACTTACCTAGCTTAAATGAATACAAATCTTCGTTTTGATCACAAATATGGAAAATTTGCGCTGTTGATTCCTAATATATTTGACAAAATATCAGAGAAGATTGTTTTCACGCATCTTAGAACTTGGCGCCATATTCTGGATTATGGCTGTCAAGTGATTGGTGTGTATTGACTTCCGTTCTCTGTGCGCCGACCAATCAGAATAAAGTATGCCATTAAGTGCAGACTGTTGAATTGATTTGCTATATTTAGCAATATGGACGACAGGACCGTGTAATGTAGTGTAGAAGGCCTATGTAATCGTCGGGCACTTGAAGCATTTAACTCGGAGGACCCATTATTCATTGCAGTAGGTTTCATAATTCATGTTTCTCAATGACTTGCATAATTTGATCGCGTTAAACCCTCACCTGTACACCAAACTTGACTGCAACTTCCAACAGCAATGCAAAACACTAACTGGTGCAATATACAAATTAGACCGTTTCATGCATATAAAATTCTTGTGTAGGTTGATAATCAAACACTGGGCATAAATCTTTTGTATTGAAGGTTTGCATCACAATGAATTTAACTACAGTTTTTCCGAAATGATAACACATTTGTGTTTATATTCATGAAGGAGATAAATGAGGCCACATAACTGTAACTCGTGTTTTGTTTTTTTATGGGTCACAGTTTGGATTTTTGGCACTATTCTATTTACAAGTCGAATGGAAGTCATTGAATCTGTTACTAAACATAGTATAATATTTTTATTTCTGTATTATTTAATGAGTAATAAATGCAACCTATAGATGTTTATTTGATTATGATACATCTAGAACTGAACGTTCAAGATCTAAACTGAACTTCAATAAATTAGTCTGTAATGGCCAGCCATAATGTTGCTGTTGTATTTTTCACTGTTCAACCATTAAAGACAGTATATCTATTTCATAATTGACATTTCCAACATCCAATGACAAACTAAGATTCAACAGTGATAAAAAGTGTATAATATAAAAATATAAGCAGAAATGGGGGGAAAAAGCACGCAAAATCTGGGGCATAGTCAAATGTATTATACTGTCCAGATAGAATAGTGGTTTACTGGCATAAGTATTGTGAAGAAATAAATGTCTATAAGCATTAAGGTAGAACACTGCAGTTTCAGATCAGCCTGTACATCCGCTCCATCTTATAAACATCTAGTTAAGTTTACAGAAGCTTCAGGAAATCAATGAAAAAAAAACCTTCACTGTTCGCTAAGGCTAAATTGTACCTTTTCCCATATTAAGCTTACTTGAGTTTACGAAATTGAGTGGTGACAACTTTTCACTATTTTATGTGAATGGGAAAACAATGTTTCACTCTTACAAGCTAGTTTCTCTTCAGTTTGCACCAATTTTGTAAATCCTTAGCAAATTGATGAAGCTTTCAAGTACTCCAGATACATGTCTGGCTTGCAGTACTCTGGGTACATGTCTGGTTGTAGTTTATGACACTTTAATGCATATATACACAAGGTGTAATTTCTTTTTGTCGCCGTGTAATCTGATACATGAAGCGTGGCATTTTGTCGATGATACAGCAGCAGGGCTGGCTCTGGCCTAGACAAAATAATAGCCATTATTTTTTCATGAAAAAAATTAATAGCCAAAGCTAAAGTGTGAAGCGCGTGAATCTGGTACAATAAAATAAACATATGATAATGCTTTGTCAGCATTTTTATTTCATATATATTTATTACCCCTGTATACAAACTTTTCATATGACATTATCAGTTAGTCAAAATAGCAATAAGGTACATACACTTGTTTAATTGCTTAGTTAAATCTGACACACCTTCCAAAATGTTTAGTCATTAGTGAATCCTGTTCAGATTTGCAAAAGATAATGAAAAAGTGTCAGACAATTGGTTCTGACAAAACATAAAGATCTGTCAGACCGAAACATATGTAATAAGAAAATAGTAAAACAATTTTTTTATAAATATGATTCAGAGAAATACTTTTAATCTCAACTATACATTATAAGGCTATTGAAATTCATAAGTTCCTCTTGGAAATCTAAACACTCAGTCCCTATCATGATCACTGTCTTTGTCCAAGTCAATTTATTTATGTTACGAAACGTAAAGGGTACGAAACGGAAAGGGTACGAAACAGTCTGCATATAATTACCAAAGTGAAAGTTAATTTCCGGAAAACCCTTCCAGTTAAACAAAAACAAAGTCTGTGTTTAAATAGTCCAAATCATTTAGACAAGTATTTGCCCATATTTGTTTTGCAACCGACGTCTCAAAACCACTTCAATAATACATGAAAATCGAATCCACATTGATCAGCGATAAATTTTAATCGTCCGCCATTTTGTTTGCAAGGTAAACAAATCTGTTAGATTTACATGTCCGTCTTTTTTAAAAATTGGATGCATCGAAAATTATATCGGCATTGAATTAATTTAAGGTGTTATCATTCTAAATTGGGGCGATTAAAATGTACAATGAAAGGTGATAAGTTGCACAGTCTTCGAAGTGTATTAGACACACTCAAGGATTAACTGATAAGGCGATGACCCGCGGCCAATCAATCTTGTAATTAACACCGGGGTATGACACTTGAGATAAACAAGGTCGTTCACGCTTCATTGACACGTGTTTTCAAGCTCTCACACGTGATAAGCAGACAATTTTTTTTATCCAGTTGCAAAATTAAATAATCGCCATTTTCCGTCGCCAAATTAACAAAGTAATCGCCGTCTTCATTAAATAATCGCCTTTTGGCGACAATGGCGACCTACAGCGCGAGCCCTGAGCAGCAATTGCCAGTAGAACAATGTGGCATTTTATCTTATACTTATAGCATATTTATTCATTTATATTTAATACTTTTATTCCATCGACAATGACAGCATATTTATTCATTGATTTATTAGCTCATTTTTTACTTAAGCATCTTGAAACTTTGTCAGAATAATTGTCTTGATGATATCTAGGCTAAGTTTGAATATAGGTCAAATTACGCCAAATTTATCCAAAGCCATGCTGATCTACAACAAAATGGCCCATAAAAACCTTTGTTTGTGTAGAAATGTGTGTACACCTTCACCAGATTGCATTGAATATTTGTCATTTGAGTTTAAATTCTTTGTAAAAATCTATAGGATGCAATGGCAATGTTTGATTTTATAATTTTTAGCTGACATGAGAAGTGCTCATGGTGAGTTTTTGTGATTGCATTTTGTCTGTTGTTCGTCGTCAAAAATGTGTTTGTTAACCCATTACTTCACAGAAGCACCCTGTAGTGTATACTGTCTTATCAGTTTTACTGCACTGAGCGCACAAGAGTTTTTGGGAAATTTTACAATTTTGACACCTGTGTAATAAATCCTAAAATATGGTTAATTTCTATGCATTGGACTGGTTTAATGAAAGAATATGAAATGCTGCAGATACAATTTACTATATAGCGGTGTTTTTCATTTTTACCTATCTAAATTAGTTTAGTTTCTACAGTAAATTAAAAATACGTTTTTTTGTTTATTTTTCTCAGTCTTATTTTGCGCTTACGTTGATATTTAAATAAATTCCATGTTGAAACAACAAGTCATAATGGTCATACAAACCAATATCTATTTAAAGATAGAACAAAGCTATGATTAACATTAAAAGATGTATTTGAATTGCCTCATATTTGGTTAAAAATACTTACGATGAAATGAACAAGTGAACTTCAAAAAATATTTTATCCATTTCCGCCTGAAGACGCGTTTTTCGCATCTGCGGCAGACGAAATTGAAAACATATTGACAAATAGGAAATTGCGCAATAGCTCTCTGTAAGCCACCACATATTTCCTTTGTTTCAAAGTGGAAATGACCTTCTATGTCATATGTCACAGGAGGTCACGCTTTGTAGTGTGGTAGCACGTGGTCGACCGCAGTTGATTGGGTGCATGGTCATATTTCACTGAGATCACACATGATTTATGGATAATTTGATTGGATATAAAGTTAACACGATAGTTTTTCATTGGAGAATCATATTAGTTAATTATAATAGCCAACATGATATACGTCGAAAGGACTTGATTTTATTGAGGACGCGTATTCAAATTTCAAAACAGAAATATATAGCGGCTCAAATCATAATGGAGGTTTGGGTATGTAAATTGAAGTGCATTTTAAGGATATTCTTTAACTTGAAACATACCAAATTTTCACCGGATTATCAAAGGTAAGATATCAATGCATCGAATGGGCTATTTTATTAAATAAATTTTAGAATCTAAAAAGGATTATATTAGATACAAAAACAGACATGCTGTAACACGCTAATGTGCCATGCTATATACCCACGCTGTACCACGCTAGTGTGCCGTGCTATACAGTGCTTTCATTAAGCGGACGTTGACGTAATATACGTCCGAAAAATCCCAAAAAACGTCCGAAAATTGAGCACTGGACGTTTATTATACGTCCAGAAATTCCCCAAAACGTCCGTAAATTTACACATGGACGTTTTCAGAATAACCCTAAATAAAGTATAAAGGGTGAAAGTGCAGAGGTGAACGTGTAAAAAATCGATAATTGTCAAAGCACGAGTACTCGCTTACCCGAGTTCTTATCGTGTGTACCAGACATCACCTTGACGACCTCTGTTTGTAGGGTAGTTTAACTTGATTACGCTAATTGGATTAAAAGTTTGCCTAATCCGACGACAGTCTTTCTTTCAAATAACGTTAATTAATTAATTAGGTCGGACGTTTTCTTTATCTTTTAAAAATATTTGATGACGAGAAATACCGATTATCACTTCGGTAACTATAAAATTCGGACGTTTTCTTTATCTGTTAAAAATATTTGTTGATGATTTATACCGATTATCACTTCGGAAACGATAAATTGGAAGTTATTTATATATTCGGTATGCATAACTACTTGGAAAAGATGCAGCCTCGTTCCTAATGGATTCTTCCCCGAATAATGAATTTGATTGGTCAGAATTGAAATAATAAATACGTCATCAATCTATTCTGAAGAGGTACTTTCCGAGATTCCAAAATGGCGGATGTAAAATATTTTTTTGCCGACATTTTTCGAAATTTCGACTCTGAAGCAGAATTTGAGGGCATTGAAAGTGCAGATTTGATAGATATTAGTAAGACGACTTTATGCTTCTCTGCCATATCTTGATACTGACATTTCCCGCGATTAACAGCTGAATTGTTCGCGAGAAATTAGCGAACCACTGACCCCCTATTCGGCCTGGACTTTTTGTTGACATTGCCAGCAAAGCTTTTGTCATCATTAATAAAATCAAATAAATAAACACTATTTTTTTTGTTTAAATAGATGTATATTTCAAACGACTCATTGCTTTGTCATAGTTATTAAAATCAAAAAAATAAACATTTATTTTTGTTTAAATAGATGTGTAACCAAAACGTCCCAGTTATGACACACGTATCAATGACATAAGAAACATAATTTCTCCTTTTATAAATAAATAAGCATTCCTGTTAACGACAAATACAAAACTTCCATAATTCTGACAAAAATTCCTAAAATTTTGACCAGGAATTTAAAAATTCCTGGAATTGGCCCTTAATGACAGCACTGGCTATATACCCACGCTGTACCATGCTAGTGTGCCGTGGTGGTTGGACGCGCTCGGAAGCGTTTGCATGACGTAATGGGTTAACACCCTAGAGGCCTCTTTTATCATTCAATCTTCATGAAACTTATTCAGTTTGTTTATCTTGCTCATTTCTAGGTCAAGATCGAATATGGGTCATGTCATGTCAAAAACTAGGTCACACAGTCAAATTGAAAGAAAATCTTGTTAACACTCTGGAGCCAGCATTTTCAACTTGAACATGTTGAAACTATATCAGAATGAATGTCTTAATGATATCTAAGCTCAGATCCCTTATAGTGCACTTTTTGCTTCAGAACCTTGAAACTTTGTCAGAATGTTTTTCGATGCTTTCTATGCCAAGTTCAAAGATGGGTCATGTCAGGTCAAAAACTAGGTCACAATGTCAAATTGATTGAAAATCTTGTTTACAATCAGAAAGCTGTATTTTTTTCTTTTTTGGGATAAATGACTTCTCCCTCCAGGCAATATAGGGAGAGGTGGGGGGACTTTAAAGGAGAAGTGATATTTCTTCTTATGACATCGATATGTGTGTCGTAACCGGATTGTTTGGGATACACATTTATTCAAACAAAAAAATGAATGTTTATTTATGTGATTTTTATAATGTTGACAAAGCAAAGGTGTAACAAGCACACTGAACACTACTAGTCATGGGAATGACAACACATCTCTTCCGCAACAAGATTATGTTTGGTAAACCGTAAAGCATTTGATTTCATCTGCAAATTGTCGAAGTTGATTTCAAATCATCATCCTTTACAAATGACTCGGTATTCAACGGGTAAGCTTCGCTATTCCAGTCGGAAGAGGGGAACGAGTGGTTCGCAAATTTTTAGCGAACACTTCAGTTATAAAATTGTGGGGAATGTCATAATAATGATACGGGAGAAAAGCATCAAATCAGTATATAAGAAGTCCTTGGTATGAGTCATAAATTACGTAATTATTTTCATCTGCAATTGGCTGCCATACACACACAGTCTATACTAGTAGTATATGGTATTCAGCTGAATATGTTGTTCCTTTGATTGGTTAATGCAAATAAGTGCCAAAAGACACCATGGTTAATTGGACAATCCGTTCTTGGTCATAGTCTCTGTTAAGTACTGATTCACCTCGCACCTGTGCTGTAAACTAAAGTTCTGTTAAATAATCTGCTTTATCTGGGTATATACTATCAGTTGTCCAATTCCTGATTACGTAACTGTCTATACCAAATGGCAGGGCTGTACAAAAAAAAAATTCAGCCACTTGTCCAGGACAAGTGACTTTCAGAATGCCACTTGTCCTGCTAAGATTCTCACTTGTCCCACTTTTCTGCAAACCAAGTTTAACATGCGACAAATTTAAGAATTGTGTGGTAGCCCAGATCGCGGTTTCTTGAGTGTTTTTTTTTTTTTTAGTGGGTTATTTTCTAGTTCTGTATAAAGATAACATTAAGAGCACGCACTGTACATGATTTAAGGGTACTGACCAATTCAAATAACATTATTGCAAAAGACCTGTAGTGCATCATTCAGTTAAAAAAAATGAAATTTGGAAAAGAGATTATTTTTCACTAGGTTATTTGAAATATTCTGCATAAAATGTATGTATTTTATCCATATTTACAAAAGATTCAAAAGCTATTGACAGAAATGTTAAACTTGAGACAACATAGTCAAATGATGCAATAGCACTTTTCAAATTGAAGATAACAAAATAATAAGGTCACCGATTTAGGTCCCTCACCGAAACAGGGCAGTGTTCGATACCAGGGTCTGTTTTACAAAGAAAGACATTGATAAATTCAATTTTATTAACCAAAAGTCAAATTTATCAGGTTCAATGTAGTTAATAAATCAAAAAATCTTGTCAAAAAAAATTAAAAACAACAAAACGTTAAATTTGTTTCATGTGTTGCGGTCAATCTCATTAAAATCATCTCCTATTAACGCTACGCATTTACATTTAGTCAGATCGTGTACTTTAGTCAGATTGGTGTTGCGGTATTATTCGCAGCATAACCGCCATTTTGATGATTGCGCAATGTTAATCATGGTTCCCTACTTTGAGAATTAGAAATCGGTAAACAGCGTTGAATGTAAACATCGGGGTCGTCAAGGTCGCGAATGTCATTCACCCAATTTCTCATTTCATCCAATGAAATCGCAACTATTAAGTCATATGATTTTTTTTCCCGCCATTTATGCTAATTAATTTTGGTAAACAAAGCCGTGATTGGGCATTATCATACTCGGGGGAATCATTTATATATTTCATTCCAAACAATTTTCTTTGTGTCCCTGATATTACGAATATTATGTCGATCTTGAAGGTATTTCAAATTGATAAACGGCAAGATAATTTTTAGCAGTCGTCGTATTGTCTTTAATTTGGATCAAATTTATTTTATTAACTTCTGCATGGCGAAAATTTCTTACAAGTCTTTCTGAACCGGTTTGCACCAGTTTGCAAACATCGCATACCGAAAGTAGAAATATGGATCAAAATACATTTAAGGGAATATTTTAATGAGACTGATCCATAGGTAATTCCCTAGCTTTCATGAAATAACACAGCCTTATTGGATACATATATATCACGTTAATCGACTATTAATTTACTGACGCGATTCGGTTGGCTGAAATCACTCGATCTGACAGGTGGGTAACTCCGCCTACTGTTATTGATTTGTTATGGTCACGCGCAAGTGGTTTTTCGCATGTAACATACAGTCAAATTTATACACGACAGTAATGTGTGTTAGTAATGAAGCCGGGCTACCAGACACAGTAATTAACATTCACTGTTACGTAAATGGGTTGATATAATGGGACGTGGATTTTTGGAAAATGCCACTTGTCCGGGACTGAGATGTTGCAATTAGCAACTTGCCCGATGCGATTTATGACTTGTCCCGGGCGTCGGGCTATGGGATTTGTACAGCCCTGAATGGGGCTAATTAAACAGGCGCTGAGAACTCAATTCCTGATAACGTAACTGTCTATATAGATACCAAATGGGGGTAATTAAACAGGCGCTGAATACTCAATTACAACATGACGCGGCACTGTGATGATTCACATCATCAGATAAATTGGGCTAAAATTGTCGCAAAGTCAATTTTGCTCGTTTCTTGTAAATGGGCTAAGTCTGAAAATTTAAGGCGACCACTTCACCCAAGTCACCCTCATGCGAGAGCCCTGACTTTTATAAGTTTACCTGATCTTAAAATGAGTAATCTTGCCAAAACGTGTTAAATTCACCAATCGCATTCTTACAGTTATAGATAGTTAAATTAAAAAATTGACTAGAGAGAAAGCAAAGAAGAAAGCACTGATATACATCTTCTTACAGGGTTATAAGACATACTTGTTTGTATTTTAAGGTACATTATGAAGGGTTTATGTGGAAAAGGATGACCAATGTGTACATGATGTCTGTAGCACTCCCAAGATACTCAGCTTTATTAATACAATGAGGACTATAAAAGACCCGAAAAAGAAGCCCGAGGTTCGGAGAAGAACTGATTATGATGAAGAAGAAGAAGACTCAAGAACTAACAAAAGTACGCCTCCAAAGAAACGAAAGACGGCCAAGTCATTTAAAGATGACAGTTCCAGTGTAAATGATTCTGGTAGCTTTGTGGACAACCAGAGTGATATTTTGTCTGAGAGAAGTAGTGCCTATGGTGAAGATGATGTGTCTGACCTGTCCTCTATGAAGAGCACTCCTCCAAAAAAGCGCAACTACAACAAGATAATCAACAAAAGTCCAGAAATTAATGGTGATGCTCATAGAACACTAGATGGTCAGGAAATTTTAGAGCGTGATGTTAAACTGAAAGGTCATAAAAGGACTGACAAGAAAGGAGAATGTGAAAGTAAAACACACAATATTAGCCCTGCAAAAGATAGCAAAAACAAGAAGTTAAATATTGAAAAGAAACCTTTAAAGGGAAGGAAGAAAGTTGGATCAAAAGAAACTGTTTCAGAAAAATCTGATAAAATTAACGTGAAAGATGTTGTACAAGATGCAAAGAAATCCCCTAAAGGAAAGAAGATAAAACAAAGCAAATCAGAAGACACAAAGCCTGAATCAACAGAGGAAAAAACACCCCCAAAGAAAAAGGGTGGGAACAGAAAAAGAAAACTGAATGATGATGAAGAAAATGGTGATAAGGAAGTCTCTCCCAAACAGCCCAAGATTAATTTAAAAGAGAAAAACAAAATAGAAAGCACAAAGGATGAAACGAAAACTGCTGAAATCCAATCAAAGAAACTTAAAAAATCAAAAAAGCAATTAAAGGAAGAAGCAACATTAGAGCTGAAAAGGCAAACAGAAGAACAGAGAAATGCTCATTCAGTTTTGAGTAAAGAACCTGAAATGGTAAACAAAAAGAAAAAAATATCGCCAAAGAAAAAAAATTCAATTAACCCTGCTAAAGTAAATGAGGTAGACGTTGAAATAGACAAGAGTAAGGACAAATCTGACACAAATCAAACAGATCAAACTGCTGTTGCTTCCAAAGATAACAATGAAAAAGTATCTCAAATAATTGATGCGGAAATACCTAGCAGTAAACAGGTGGAAGATGTACAAAGCAAAGAAACAAATTTACAAGGTGTGGATACAAATAAACCTGTTGATAAAGTTCACAATGAGATTATGTTGAATGATTCATACCATGATAGAGATGATGATGAGTATGATGAAAGTTCAGATCTTGATACAAGTTTTGAGAGCATAAACAGTGTCCATGACAGTGGAGAAAGGAATGTATATAATGATGATAAACATGAGACTGGTCAAGTAGATACGAATAATGAATCCATGGACATTAAGAATGAAGAGAAACCAGAGTTAAATGTGAGCATTAAATGTGATAGATGTGGGTATGTATCAAGGAGTAAAGGAGGACACACAAGGCATCTCAGGAAATGTCAGCCAGAACAATTGGGTCTTGAAGGTGACTCCAAAAACCCCAAAGTGCATGTGTGTGAAAAGTGTGATTATAGTGCCCCGAGAAGGGTACTCGTTATCAATCATATGAAAAGTCACGGCATTTATCAATGTAAACGATGCCAATATCGAACAGACAATGAAGAAACTCTAGATGAACACTCTGGTCAGGAACATAAAGATCGGAGTGATTGTAAATTCTGTAAACTTTGTAACAGGTATGTGAAATGTAGTGACGTTCCACTCGAAAAACACATGGAGGAGTGTCAAGGAAGAATTCCTTTCAGATGTCCAGAATGTTCAAAAGAGTTTCAATATGAGTCTTCCCTAAAGTGCCATGTTGTGTCTCACTATCCAGATCAGCCGAAACTTTTTAGTTGTGATAAGTGTGATTATAAGTCCAACTATAAAGCAAACCTTAAGAAACACATTCGTCACATTCATGAACAGCGTGGAGAGAAATCTATTAAATGTCCTGATTGTGAAAAACTTTTCCACACTGAGGACAACATGCGGCGTCATCAGAAACTCCATTCCGATGAAAAGCCACATAAGTGTGAACAAGATGGATGTGACAAAGCATTTAAAACATTAAATGGTTTAAAATTTCATTTAATCTCTCATCAGACTGAACGTCCCTTTGCTTGTGAAGTGGAAGGGTGTAAAAAAGATTTTAAGTCAAAGAAATCCTTGGCCATGCACATGAATGAGACTCACCAAAATGCTCCCAAAAACTTTCACTGTAGTATGGCGGGCTGTGATATGTCTTTCTACAAGAAATGTCACTTTGAGAGGCACATGGCAGCTCACACAGGTATAGTAACTAGTCCTGATATTTATCCTTTCCCCCATGTATGCAATAAATTTGCAGCAGATGGTGTTAAAATATCGAGGCAAAACATTGGGAAGGGAAACATATTGATAAATGAAAGGCATTATTGAATAGAGATGTTTTATAGTGTTTAAATGAGAAATTGCTAATTGACACTGTGTTTTTAAAAGTCTTCTGTTACTGAATAACTGATGTATAAATTTGCACGTGGGAAAATGATATACAGCTGTAATTGTCTGGGGAAAACCGTTTTCCTGATATAAAGGTTTAATTTATAAGAAACATCTTCTTTGAAAACATCTAGGCATAACAAATAGAAAATGTAACATATGGTTAACATACAACAAATCTGCAGCAGTCAACTTTGAAAACTTTTACGCAAAAATTTAGAAAATCTCTAAATGTTGGTATAATTACTGAATAAAGATGAAAACTTTTACACAAAAGGAGATGTTGCTTGTTTTGAGCAATTTATCCTTTTCACAAGTCATCTGCTCCAGAGGCGTCTATATGTGGGAAAGGGTTAATTGAAAGCTTGATACTTGAATATAGTGTGGAAAAAGGTTGCCAGCTGCATTAACCATTTCTCACATTCAACAAACCTGCAGCAGACAACTTTAAAAACATCTAGGAATAAAATATGGAAAATCTCTATAAATGACAGTTTAGCTATTTAATAAAGTTGAAAACATTGTGGCAAAAGCAAACAATTTGATCAATTTCTCTTTTGGTCACAATGTATTCAAAAGCTGTCTGTATTCGACGATGAAGAGATTTTTGTCTTATTGTATAGTTTCTCAATTCCCATGATGTTTCCAAAGTTTCCAAAGTTCTATACTTCCAATTGATAAAGCGTTGCATGATTTATTTGATGTTTTCACAGCAGACATTTTAAATAGTTTACATCTTTATATCAGCTTTAAAGTTACAAATATAACAGGCTTCAGGTTTAATCCCTGACTAAGTCATCCAGGTCGGAAAAAGAACAAAAATTGTACAACATAGTCATATTTTGCTGGCATGTTGGAAAATTCATTGGCATTCAATTAAGTGAACATTTGACAACAACTGGATAGACCTTAATACGAAAAAACAAGTTAAAGAAAGCTGCATTTATAGGTTAATTCTTGTTATCATTTAACATTTTAGATAAGAATTTCTTGTATAGATGCTTTCATATAAAAAAATTGTAGTAAAAAAGTCTTAACATGAAAGTTTGTAATGAGCAATTTCTTCATATTGCTCATTGCCTTTTCTTGCAGACAATGAAAAAGTAATATATTTATAATCCAGATTTTAAAAGCCGTTTTTCTACAGGTTTTGATGTTTATATTCATGGGAAAGAACAATCCGCAACTAAAATAAACCCATAATCCAAGGTGCTGTTTTTATACGCCCGTTTTGAAAAAACCCGGATCATATTATAGTTTTACCTGCGGCGGGCGGGCGGCCTCCAGTATGTTGTCAGCTCAATAACTTTAGAAGCCTTTGTCCCAATCATCACCAAATTTGGTCAGAATGTGTATTGGGATAATATCTCGGACAAGTTCGATAACTAGCCATATCGCTTTAGTCAATCAAGAGTTATTGCCCTTTAATTATAGAAATTACCCAAAATTGGTCTTGTCAGCTCAATAACTTTAGAAGCCTTTGTCCAATCATCACCAAATTTAGTCAGCATGTGTATTGGCATAATATCTTGGACAAGTTATAGTTTGATAACTAGCCATATCGCTTTAGTCAATCAAGAGTTATCGCCCTTTTTAGCTCACCTATGCACGAAGTGCAAGGTGTGCTATTGTGATCACATTTTGTCCGGCGTCCAGTCGTCGTGCGTCGTCAATATTTGAGCTTGTTAACACTCTACGTAGTGTTGGGCCATCGGTTCCATTTTTACAATCGATTATCAATCACTTTGCCTCATTCGATTAGACATTGATTATATAATCGGTTCATACAGTATTATATTTAACAAGCCTTAATGTGCGCAATGCTTCTTATTATTTATGTTTGATAAACAATATACCGGCTTAATGTCTTGTCTTTACTAGGTTGTATCATTTTATTGCCAAAAAAAACTTTGTTTCGATTTCAAGTTGTTGTATTTACATGCTAGCCCACAAGAGTAATCTCCCTTGTGGAAGCGAATATTAATCAAACATAAATGAAGCATAAAAGGTGAACCGATTAATAATCGATTGTGGTAAATTGCAATTGATTATCGCTAACGTGATGCATATCCGATTAACTTTCGATTATAATCGATCATCGTCCCAACACTAACTCTACGGGCTACATTTTGCATCCAATCTTCATGAAAGTTTATCAGAACGTTCATCTCCATAAAATATTGGACAAGTTTGAAACTGGGCCATATGAGGTCAAAAACTAGGTCACTAGGTCGAATTGAAGGGAGATCTTGTTAACACTCTGGAGGCCACATTTTCAACTTGAGCATGTTGAAACTTTATCAGAATGTTTGTCTTGATGATATGTAGGTCAAATTTGAACATGGGTCACGTCGGGTCAAAAAGTAGGTCACTAGGCCAACTTGAAGGGTAAATCCATGGTTTGTGAGTTCAAACCCCACTCTACAAACTAAAGACAAAATGACAAACGTCATTTGTCTTCGACCAATGAGCCACTACTAGTCTAAGTGGAAAAGAAGCGATATAATTGGCAATTCGAACATGGGTCAGAAAGTAGGTCACTTGGTCAAATTGAAGGAAAATCTTGTTAACACTCCAGAGGCCGCAATTTTTGCTTCAGCAGTTTGAAATTTTGTCAAAATGTTTGTCTTAAACATATCTAGGTCAAGTTCGAATATTGGTTATGCCGGGGCAAAAACTAGGTCACTAGGTCAAATTGAAGGAAAATCTTGTTAACACTTTTGATGCCGCATTTTTGGCTTCAGCAGCTTGAAATTTGGTCAGAATGTTTGTCTTAAAGATATCTAGGTCAAGTTCAAATATGTGTCATATTGGGTCAGAAACTAGGTCACTAGGCCAAATTGAAGGAAAATCTTGTTTACACTTTGGATGTCGCATTTTTTGCTTTAGCAGCTTGAAATTTAGTCAGAATATTTGTCTTAAAGATATCTAGTTCAAGTTCAAATATGGGTCATATTGGATCAGAAACTAGGTCACTAGGCCAAATTGAGGGAAAATCTTGTTAACTCTGCAGAAGCCGCATGTTTTGCTTCAGCGGCTTGAAATTTGGTCAGAATGTTTTTCTAAATGATATCTAGGCCAAGTTTGGATATGGGTCATGCCGGGTTAAAAACTAGGTCACTAGGCCAACTTGAAGGGTGATCTTGCAGCGATTTTTTAGCTCTACTGGCCAAAGGCCAGAAGGGCTTATGTCGTGGCGATTTGTCCGTCGTCTGTGCGTGCGTGCGTCCGTAAACAATTTCTTGTTAACACGATACAGTCTTCACTTTTGATTGTATCTCAACTAAACTTATACAGTAGTTAGATATCCATGAGAGCTCGGTTCCTTTCGAAAACCAGCAAGATCCGCCCATGCATGACTGGATTATGGCCCTTGAAATGGTCAAAATTGCTATAAAAGAGCTTGTTAACACGATAGTCTTCACTTTTGATTGTATCTCAACCAAACTTATACAGTAGTCAGATATCCATAAGAGCTCGGTTCCTTTCAAAAACCAGCCAGATCTGCCCATGCATGACTGGATTATGGCCCTTGAAATGGTCAAAATTGCTATAAAAGAGCTTGTTAACACAATACAGTCTTCTTTTTTTATTGTATCTCAACCAAACTTATGCTGTAGTTAGATATCTATAAGAGCTTGGTTCCTTTCGAAAACCAGCCAGATCCGCCCATGCATGACTGGATTATGGCCCTTGAAATGGTCAAAATTGCTATAAAAGAGCTTGTTAACACGATACAGCCTTCACATTTGATTGTATCTCAACCAAACTTATACAGTAGTTAGATATCCATGAGAGCTCGGTTCCTTTCGAAAACCAGCCAGATCCGCCTATGCATGACTGGATTATGGCCCTTGAAATGGTCAAAATTGCTATAAAAGAGCTTGTTAACACGATACAGTCTTCACGTTTGATTGTATCTCAACCAAACTTATACAGTAGTTAGATATCCATGAGAGCTCGGTTCCTTTCGAAAACCAGCCAGATCCGCCCATGCATGACTGGATTATGGCCCTTGGAAATGGTCAAAATTGCTATAAAAGAGCTTGTTAACACGATACAGTCTTCACGTTTGATTGTATCTCAACCAAACTTATACAGTAGTTAGATATCCATGAGAGCTCAGTTCCTTTCGTAAACCAGCCAGATCCGCCGATGCAAGACTGGATTATGGCCCTTGAAATTGTCCAAATTGCTATAATTGAGCATGTGAACACAATACAGGCTCCATTTACTATCTGATCTTCACCAAACTTAGATAGTAGTTAAATATTGATGAGAGCTTGGTTCCTTTTGAAAATCAGCCAGATCCACCCATGCAAGACTGGATTATGGCCCATGAAATTGTAAAAATTGCTATAATACAGCTTGTGAGCACAAAAGAGCCTCCATTTACTATCCGAGCTTCACCATACATACATGCTCTGGATTGAAAATGACCAAAGAACCATACCAGTAGAGCATAGGCCCTCATGGGCCTCTTGTTTACCTAAATTGTGAATGGGTCTGGTACCAGGGAAATTGTGAAAAATAGTGTTGTTGTTTCCATAAAATTGTGAATTTAAATATTACAGCTATGTAATTTAATAATAAGCCGCTGTCTGTGTTAAGGCTTGCATTACTAGCTACGATCACTGAATCGTCAGTTTGAGTAGCAGGGGATACGGTTTGAGATTCAGATGTATGCGATACGGACCCTAATTCTAGTTGCGTTTAGACAGTTAAAACTGTTTCCATGCATGGCCCTGGTGAATGTTCTGTACGCTGCTCAGTATCATGGCTAGTGTCCAATTGTGCCTTACCAAATAATTGATCGTTTTAAAGCCTTTTCAGGCGCTGATGGTAGTTTTTTCTGATAATATTTATTATATCTCGACATTGTCAAATCGTTTTTATCGTAATCATCTAGACGCTTCAGTTATAAATGCATGCGTCTTCAATAAGTAATTTTGTTCTCATTTATCCGCTGTTAACATCATAGGCAGCTATTGCAACGATTAAATAAATCATATTTAACATTAAATTGAGTCTAGAAAATATGCAGTTACCATTTAAATACATGAAAATCCAATTCACATCAGCGAAAAATTTCGTTGGACGCCATGTTTTTTCTTAAAAACACGTGGTTAAGTCAACAAGACGAAATGGGTAAAAAATAAATAAACGAAATATCACCCAACTCCCAATACTTATTGTACGAATAAGAAATATAATTATTTCGTTAAATATTTGTTTCCGATAAATAATTGCGACACCTGAATGGATATACGGCACTGAGAAATGTTGCGATTTGTTTTAAAATGTAAACAACAGCGACGGGCCGAGAATGTTTTTGATTTTGTCAGAAAGGCTAGTTACAAATTTAAAATTAGGCTAGTCGGCCAGAATTGTGAATTGTCGGACCCTTTTGGCCAGAATTGTGAATGGGTCCGTCGGACCCTTTTGGAAAATTGTGAAGAGCCGTTTGTAATTGTGAATGGGTCCGTTCAACGGTACCAGCTAAGGAAGGAAAAAAATCGCTGTCTTGTTAACACTCTGGATACTGCATTTTTAATTTCAGCATGATAAAACTTTATCAGAATGTTTTTTTTTGATGATATGTAGGCCAAGTTGGAATATGGGTCATGCTGGGTCAAAAACTGAGCAAGTGGAAACTTTGTCATAATGTTGTCTTGATGATATCTAGTCCATGTTGGAATATGGGTCATATCAGTGCGTAGCGAGGCGGGTTGTCAATCCATGGTTTGTGAGTTTAAACCCCACTCTACAAACTAAAGACAAAATGACAAACGTCATTTGTCTTCGACCAATGAGCCACAACTAGTCTAAGTGGAGAAGAAGCGATATAATTGGCAATTCGAACATGGGTCATGTCGGGTCAAATTGAAGGAAAATCTTGTTAAAACTCCAGAGGCCGCAGTTTTTGCTTCAGCAGTTTGAAATTTCCTCAGAATGTTTGTCTTAAAAATGTCTAGGTCAAGTTGGAATATGGTTCATATTGGGTCAGAAACTAGTTCACTAGGCCAAATTGAAGGAAAAACACTGTAGAAGCCACATTTTTTCCTTCAGCAGCTTGAATAATATCCGGAGGCCGCATTGACAACACTAACCCTTTCACACTTTCAAACGCCTCTGCAGCAGACTACTTTTGAAATCATTAAAACATTTGCATTAATGTTTTCAATTTTTCATTATTTACCTAGATGTTTTCAAAGTCGTCTGCTGCAGATTATTTGGAAGTGGGAAAGGGTTAAGTTTTATTTTGAGACATGGTAAAAGTATTGTGTAAATGTATAAGGATATTGCCCGAAATAGACAATTTCTTTTTATCTCTGTGTTTCCAAGAGTCTGCCATGGTTAGCTTAGATCAACCTATATGGAGACTGACAATTAATGTTTTTATAACCATTTCTAAAATGCATAAGCATTTTTATCCATCTGCAATGGATGTCCTTTAACAAATTGTTGTCAGTATCAAGAATGGTATTTTGACATACAAAATAATGTGACTGTCCATACTACCATAGGGGTATTGTAATCCCATCCCTGCCATTCACTCTTTCTGATAATTGACAAAACTAGTTGTGACAGATCAATTTTCTTCCAACAGCAATCTTAAACCCTTTTCCACATACAACAAAGCAGCAAAATACAATTTGGTCAACATCTAGGAAAAATAAAGGAAATGTGTATAAATGTAAGGGTATTTATTGAATAGAGTTGAAAACATTTGAAGAGCAATTTCTGCCTTTGCTTAAATTTTTTATGGTGCAGATGCGTCTTTGTCTTGGAAGAATGTTGTGTCAAGTACTGGTGCAGTTGTGTCTTTGTCTTAGAAGTCAGGGGTGACATAACTGAGGAATGTAGTTCCAAGTACTGGTACATATATATGTGTGTTTGTCTTGGAAGAATGTTGTGTCAAGTGCTGTTGCAGATGTGTCTTTGTCTTGGAATAATGTTGTGTCAAGTACTGGTGCAGATGTTTCTTTGTCTTTTTAAAGAATGTTGTGTCAAATACTGGTGCAGATGTTTTTATGTCTTTTTAGATCACCAGAGCCGAAGGCTCAAAGTGAGCTATTCTGATCACTTTTTGTCCGTCGTCCGTCCGGCGTTAACTTTTAGCTTTAAACATCATCTCCTCCCGAACTCCAAGGACAATTTCCGTGAAACATCACAGAACTGTTCCTCTGACTGGCCTCTTTCAAAGTTGTTCAAAGATTTAAATTCCATTGAGAACTTTGGTTGCTGCGGCATCAGACAAATGACAACCATCTCCTACCATTCCAATAGACCAATTACCACAAAACATCACAGGAATGTTCCTTTGGTGGTCCTCTTTCAAAATTGTTCAAAGATTAAAATTCCAATGAGAACTTTGGTTGCTGCGGCATCCTGCAGCCATACTGATTGGTCGAAAAACATGGCAGTCAGGCGGCATCAGAAAAGGGGCAAAATGACAAAATTTGAAAATTCCATTTTAATGAAAGTGTTTGTCTGATTTTAAGAAAATATAATACGAATCTTACTGTAATGATCCTCTATTTAATTTGTTTAAGCCGTTTTGATTGGTTACACAATCATATCAACCAGGCGTCGTCACAAAAAGGGTAAATTGAACTTTTAGCTACAAATGACAACCAACTCCTACCATTCCAATAGACCAATTTCCACAAAACATCACAAGAATGTTCCTTTGGTGGTCCTCTTTCAAAATTGTTCAAAGATTTAAATTTCATTGAGAACTTTGGTTGCTGCGGCATCAGAAAGTGAGAAAAATACCCACATTTTAAAATCCTTTTCCTCCATAATCTACTTGTGCGATTGCAAGATAATTTGGTAGAAATGTTCCTTAAGTGACCCTCTAAATAAACTGTGGAATCCATATTGATTTCGTTGAAAAACAGGGCAGCAAGGCGGCATCAGGAAAGGTGCAAAATGACAAAAACTTTATAATTCCATTCTTATTAAAGTTCTTGTTAGATTTCAAGATATAAATGGCCTTTACTGATAAGCTGTTTCTTGAGAAGTGTCCACTCCTTTCAGTTTCATTTGCACTCCCTGATAAAATTTTCCAGATATTTGCAGTTAAATATTTGCTACTAATTTACTATCAATTAGGTGATTGATTTAGGGCCATCTTGGCCCTCTTGTTAAAGAATGCTGTGTCAAGTACTGGTGCAGATGTTTCTTTGTCTTTTTAAAGAATGTTGTGTCAAGTACTGGTGCAGATGTTTATTTGTCTTTTTAAAGAATGTTGTGTCAAGTACTGGTGCAGATGTGTATATGTCTTTTTAGATCACCTAGAGCCAAAGGCCTAAGGTGAGCTATTCTGATCACTCTGTGTCCGTCGTCCATCGTTAACTTTTAGCTTTAAACATCATCTCCTCCTGAACCGCAAGAACAATTTTCACCAAACATCACAGGAATGTTCCTTTGGTGGTCCACTTTCAAAATTGTTCAAAGATTTAAATTCCATTGAGAACTTTGGTTGCTGCGGCATCGGAAAGGGGACAAAATGTCCAAACTTTAAAAATCTTCTCCTCCGAATCTGCCTGTCAGATTCAAATATAATTTGGTAGAAATGTTCCTTGGGTGACCCTCTATAAAAATTGTTCAAGCCATACTGATTGGTCGAAAACATGGCAGTCAGGCGGCATCAGAAAAGGGGCAAAATGGCAAGATTTGAAAATTCCATTTTTATGAAAGTGTTTATCTGATTTTAAGAAAATATAATACGAATCTTACTTTAATGATCCTCTATTTAATTTGTTTAAGCCGTTTTGATTGGTTACACAATCATAGCAACCAGTCGTCATCACAAAAGGGGTAAATTGAACTTTTAGCTACAAATGACAACCAACTCCTACCATTCCAAAAGACCAATTTCCACAAAACATCACAGGAATGTTCCTTTGGTGGTCCTCTTTCAAATTTGTTCAAAGATTTAAATTCCATTTAGAACTTTGGTTGCTGTGGCATCAGAAAGGGGACAAAATGTCCAAACTTTAAAAATCTTCTCCTCCGAATCTGCCTGTCATATTCAAATATAATTTGGTAGAAATGTTCCTTGGGTGACCCTCTATAAAAATTGTTCAAGCCATACTGATTGGTCGAAAAACATGGCAGTCAGGCGGCATCAGAAAAGGGGCAAAATGACAAAATTTGAAAATTCCATTTTTAGCTCGACTATTCGAAGAATATGAGAGCTATACTACTCACCCTGGCGTCGGCGTCCACGTCACACTTTGGTTAAGGTTTTGCATGCAAGTTCTTAAATACTACATGTATTACATTGAAACTTTCTACAACCCTACCAAACTATCACACTAATGTAGATTATCAAGTTAGATAACTCTATCCTGCATTTTATGCAAGTTATGGCCCTTTTTAGATCACCTAGAGCCAAAGGCTCAAGGTGAGCTATTCTGATCACTTTTTGTCCGTCTTACGTCGTCCGTCGTCGTCCGTCGTTAACATTTAGATCATCTCCTCCTTAACCACTTGACCAATTTCAACCAAACTTCACAGGAATGTTCCTTTGGTGAACCTCTTTAAAAATTGTTCAAAGATTTAAATTCCATCGAGAACTTTGGTTGCCGCGGCAACAGAAAAGGGGAAAATTGCCAAATCTTAAAAAATCTTCTTGTCCAAAAGTACTGGCCCGATTTAAAAATTATTTTGCACAAATGTTCCTTGGGGTACCCTCTACCAAGATTGTTCAAATATTTCCGATCCGTTGAAAAACATGGCCGCCAGGGGGCGGAGCTTATTTTCCTTATATGTGCATTGTTAAAACTTTAAAAATCTTCTTGTCCAGAAGTACTGGCCCGATTTGACAATTATTTTGCACAAATGTACATTGGGGCACCCTTTACCAAGATTGTTCAAAAATTTCCGATCGGTTGAAAAACATGGCCGCCAGGGGGCGGAGCCTGTTTTCCTTATATGTGCATTGTTAAAATTTTAAAAATCTTCGTGTCAAAAAGTACTGGCCCGATTTGAAAATTGTTTTGCACAAATGTTCCTTGGGGCACCCTTTACGAAGATTGTTCAAATATTTCCGATCCGTTGAAAAACATGGCCGCCAGGGCGTGGAACTTGTTTTCCTTATATGTGCATTGTTAAAACTTAAAAAATCTTCTTGTCCAAAAGTACTGGCCCGATTTGAAAATTATTTTCCACAAATGTTGATTGGGGCACCCTTTACCAAGATTGTTCAAATATTTCCGATCGATTGAAAAACATGGCCGCCAGGGGGTGGAGCCTGTTTTCCTTATATGTGCATTGTTAAAATTTTAAAAATCTTCTTGTCAAAAAGTACTGGCCCAATTTGAAAATTATTTTGCACAAATGTTCCTTGGGGCACCCTTTACCAAGATTGTTCAAATATTCCCGATCCGTTGAAAAACATGGCCGCCAGGGCGCGGAGCTTGTTTTCCTTATACGTGCATTGTTAAAACTTAAAAAAACTTCTTGTCCAAAAGTACTGGCCCGATTTGAAAATTATTTTCCACAAATGTTCATTGGGGCACCCTTTACCTAGATTGTTCAAATATTTCCGATCGGTTGAAAAACATGGCCGCCAGGGGGCGGAGCCTGTTTTCCTTATATGTGCATTGTTAAAATTTTAAAAATCTTCTTGACCAAAAGTACTGGCCCGATTTGAAAATTATTTTGCACAAATGTTCCTTGGGGCACCCTTTACCAAGATTGTTCAAATATTTCCGATCCGTTGAAAAACATGGCCGCCAGGGGGCGAAGCTTGTTTTCCTTCTACGTGCATTGTTAAAACTTAAAAAATCTTCTTGTCCAAAAGTACTTGCCCGATTTGAAAATTATTTTCCACAAATGTTCATTGGGGCACCCTTTACCAAGATTGTTCAAATATTTCCGATCGGTTGAAAAACATGGCCGCCAGGGGGCGGAGCCTGTTTTCCTTATATGTGCATTGTTAAAATTTTAAAAATCTTCTTGACCAAAAGTACTGGCCCGATTTGAAAATTATTTTGCACAAATGTTCCTTGGGGCACCCTTTACCAAGATTGTTCAAATATTTCCGATCGGTTGAAAAACATGGCCGCCAGGAGGAGGAGCTTGGTTTTTTTTTGTTAAAATTTTAAAAATCTTCTTGTCCAAAAGTACTGGCCCAATTTGAAAATTATTTTGCACAAATGTTTCTTGGGGCACCCTTTACCAAGATTGTTCAAATATTTCCGATCGGTTGAAAAACATGGCCGCTAGGGTTGCTGCAGCATCAGAAAGGGGGCAAAATGTCCAAGCTTTAAAAGTTCTTGTCTGATATTAAGGAAATTGAATATAAATCCTACTTCAGTGATCCTCTACATTTAATTTGTTCAAGCTGTTTTGATTAGTTACAAAATCATAGCAACCTCGCGTCATCACAAAAGGGGTAAATTGAACTTTTAGCTACAAATGACAACTCCTACCATTCCACTTGACCAATTTCAATGTTACTTCACAGGAATGTTCCTTTGATGGTCCTCTTTCAAAATTGTTCAAATACTTGCATTCTGTGTAGAACCTTTGTTGCTGCAGCATCAGAAATTGAGAAAGCTCTTGTTAGATTTCAAGATAAAAATGGACTATTTCCACTCCTTGCAGTTTCATTTGAACTCCTGATCAAATTTTCACAGATATTTGCAGTTAAATATTTGCTTCTAATTAACTATCATTCAGGTGATCGATTTTAGGGCCATCTTGGCCCTCTTGTTTACTTAGAAATTCTGGTTAAAGTTTTGCGTGCAACTAAAGTAAGAGTCCATATCTCAGTATTTACTTGATGCATTGCATTGAAACTTTCTACAACCCTACCCAACTATCACACCTGTGTAGATTATCATCTAAGATAACTCTATCCTGCATTTTATGCAAGTTATGGCCCTTTTTTTACTTAGAAATTCTGGTTAAAGTTTTGCATGCAACTAAATTAAGAGTCCATATCTCAGTATATACTTGATGCATTGCATTGAACCTTTCTACAACCCTACCCAACTATAACACCTATGTAGATTAACAAGTAAGATAACTCTATCCTGCATTTTAGGCAAGTTATGGCACTTTTTTTTTACTTAGAAATAATTCTTGTTAAAGTTTTGCGTGCAACTAGATTAAGAGTCCATATCTCAGTATTTACTTGATGCATTGCATTGAAACTTTCTACAACCCTACCCAAGTATTACACCTGTGTAGATTATCAAGTATGATAACTCTATTCTGCATTTTATGCAAGTTATGGCCCTTTTTAGCTCGCCAGTACGAAGTACAGGAGAGCTTATGTGTTACCCCCGGCGTCGGCACCGTCGGCACCGTCGGCACCGTCGGCGGTGGCGTAGACACCTAGGTTTAAGGTTTGTGTTTAAGGTTTTCATTTGGGTTTTAAGGGTTTATACCTTTAGGAACCATTTGTCATCCATCTACGCACACCACTACACCCGTCCTGACCCTGGGTGAAGGTCAAGATAATTTCTACTTGGTTCTACTTGGTTCAGTTACAAGGTTTAAGGTTTGCGTTTAACGTTTAACATATCACTCTGCATTCACTATTATGACATTGATTGCTTTCATATTTAGTTTATACATTTAGGAACTATTGGTCATCCATCTACGCACACCACTACACCCGTTCTGACCCTGGGTCAAGGTCAAGGTCATTTCTACTTGGTTCAGTTACAAGGTTTAAGGTTTGCGTTTAACGTTTAACATATCACTCTGCAGTCACTATTATGACATTGATTGCTTTCATATTTAGTTTATACATTTAGGAACTATTGGTCATCTATCTGCGCACACCACTACACCCGTCCTGCACCTGGGTCAAGGTCAAGGTCATTTCTACTTGGTTCAGTTACAAGGTTTAAGGTTTGCGTTTAACGTTTGACATATCACTCTGCATTCACTATTATGACATTGATTGCTTTCATATTTAGTTTATACATTTAGGAACTATTGGTCCATCTACGCACCCCACTACACCCGTCCTGACCCTGGGTCAAGGTCAAGTTATATCAGAGTTATTGCCCCTTTTCTGTCAAAAAATCTAACTTTTTCGTCACGTTTTCAAATAACTTTTGTTCTACTCAAAGGATTAGATTGAAACTTCTGACAAATGTTTTTATCAATGTGTGTGATGGGTTCACAAAAGGGCGATAATCCAAATAATTTTATATCAGAGTTATTGCCCCTTTTCTGTCAAAAATTTAAATTTTCAAATAACTTTTTTTCTACTCAAAGGATTGGATTGAAACTTCTGACAAATGTTTATATCAATGTGTATGATGGGTTCACAAAAAGGGGGATAATCCAAATATTTTTATATCAGAGTTATTGGCCCTTTTCTGTCAAAAATTTAATCTACTCAAAGGATTGGATTGAAACTTCTGACAAATGTTTATATCAATGTGTATGATGGGTTCACAAAAGGGGGATAATCCAAATATTTTTATATCAGAGTTATTGCCCCTTTTCTGTCAAATATTCAAATTACTTTTTTTCTGCTCAAAGGATTGGATTGAAACTTCTGACAAATGTTTATATCAATTTTTGAACTTGAACTTAGAATTTTTGTCAAAAGTATTGAAAAGGTGTATTATCTTGCAATAGGTGATACTGTGCGACTTTACCTAATACTTTAACTGTTCTAAAGTAGGCCCTGATAGGCGAGCTATATTGTCCTCCGACAACTCTTGTTTTACTTAGAAATACTGGTTAAAGTTTTGCGTGCAACTAAATTAAGAGTCCACGTCTCAGTATATATTTGATGCATTGCATTGAACCTTTATACAACCCTACCCAACTATCACATCTATGTAGATTATCAAGTTAGATAACTCTATCCTGCATTTTATGCAAGTTATGGCCCTTTTTTTACTTAGAAATTCTGGTTAAAGTTTTGCGTGCAACTAAATTAAGAGTCCATATCTCAGTATTTACTTGATGCATTGCATTGAAACTTTCTACAACCCTACCCAACTATCACACCTGTGTAGATTATCATCTAAGATAACTCTATCCTGCATTTTATGCAAGTTATGGCCCTTTTTGTCCCCCGCTTTTAGCGAAAGCTGGGGACTATTATTTCTCATTCGTCAGTCAGTCCGTCAGTCACGCTGTCACAAAAACTTTAACCTTGGTCATAACTTCTGAACCGTAATAGGTACTGCTTTCATATTTCACATGTGTATTCCTTGTGACAACCCCTTTCCATCAATACCATTTTTTTTGACCTTGTGACCTTGACCCTGGCGGGGGACCATGATTCTCTGAATTTGCTTGTTTTACTTAGAAATTCTGGTTAAAGTTTTGCATGCAACTAAATTAAGAGTCCATATCTCAGTATATACTTGATGCATTGCATTGAACCTTTATACAACCCTACCCAACTATTACACCTATGTAGATTATCAAGTTAGATAACTCTATCCTGCATTTTATGCAAGTTATGGCCTTTTTGGACTTAGAAATTCTGGTTAAAGTTTAGCACATAAAGAGACCATCTCTTAGTAACTACTTGATGCATTGCATTGAAACTTTATACATCCCTTACCAACCATCACATCTATGTAAACAATCAAGTATGATTACTCTATCCAGTATTTTATGCAAGTTATGGACCTTTTTGGACTTAGAAATTCTGGTTAAAGTTTTGCAACTACATTTAGAGTGTAATCTCAGTAACAACTTGAAAAATTGTATTGAAACTTTATACAACCTTTCCCAATTGCACAACTATAAACACAACCAATTAAGATAACTCGATCCTGTATATGCTGCAAATTGTTGCCCTTTTTTCACTAAGAAATTATGGTTAAAGGTTTGCGTGCAACTACATTAAGAGTCCATATCTTAGTAACTACTTGATGCATTCCATTGAAAGGTTATACAACCCTATCTACCCATCACACCTATGAAAATAATCATGTTAAATAACACTATCCTGCATATAATGCAAATTATCACCCACTAAGAAATTGTGGTTAATGTTTTGCATGCAACTACATTAGAGTCCATTATCTCAGTAACTTAAATAAGCGGTGGAATAGTCGAGCGCGCTGTCCTCCGACAGCTCTTGTCGATGGAACTCTTGAAAATTCCATTTTTAGCTCACCTATGCACGAAGTGCAAGGTGAGCTATTGTGATCACATTTTGTCCGGCGTCCGTCCGTCGTCCGTCGTCCTTCGTCAACATTTGAGCTTGTTAACACTCTACGGGCTACATTTTGCATCCAATCTTCATGAAAGTTTATCAGAACGTTCATCTCCATAAAATCTTGGACAAGTTCGAAACTGGGCGATATGAGGTCAAAAACTAGGTCACTAGGTCGAATTGAAGGAAAATCTTGTTAACACTCTGGAGGCCACATTTTCAACTTGAGCATATTGAAACTTTATCAGAATGTTGTCTTGATGATATGTAGGTCAAGTTCGAACATGGGTCACGTTGGGTCAAAAAGTAGGTCACTAGGTCAAATTGAAGGAAAATCTTGTTAACACTCCAGAGGCCGCAATTTTTGCTTCAGCAGTTTGAAATTTTGTCAAAATGTTTGTCTTAAAAATATCTAGGTCAAGTTCAAATATGGGTTATGCCGGGTCAAAAACTAGGTCACTAGGTCAAATTGAAAGAAAATCTTGTTAACACTTTTGATGCCGCATTTTTTGCTGCAGCAGCTTGAAATTTGGTCAGAATGTTTGTCTTAAATATATCTAGGTCAAGTTCAAATATGGGTCATATCGGGTCAGAAACTAGGTCACCAGGCCAAATTGAGGGAAAATCTTGTTAACTCTGTAGAAGCCGCATGTTTTGCTTCAGCGGCTCGAAATTTGTTCAGAATATTGAGCTGAATGATATCTAGGCCAAGTTAGAATATGGGTCATGTCAGGTCAAAAACTAGGTCACTAGCCCAAATTGAAAGAAAATCTTTTTTACACTTTGGATGCCGCATTTTTTGCTTCAGCAGCTTGAAATTTTGTCAGAATGTTTGTCTTAAAGATATCTAGTTCAAGTTCAAATATGGGTCATATTGGATCAGAAACTAGGTCACTAGGCCAAATTGAGGGAAAATCTTGTTAACTCTGTAAAAGCTGCATTTTTTGCTTCAGCAATTTGAAATTTGTTCAGAATGTTTGTATAAATGATATCTAGGCCAAGTTCGGATATGGGTCATGCCGGGTTAAAAACTAGGTCACTAGACCAAATTGAAGGGTAATCATGTTAACACTCTGGATACTGCATTTTTAATTTCAGCATGATAAAACTTTATCAGAATGTTTTTCTTGATGATATGTAGGCCAAGTTTGAATATGGGTCATGCTGGATCAAAAACTAGGTCACTAGATCAAATTGAAGGAAAATCTTGTGAACACTTTGGATGCCGCATTGTTTGCTTCAGCAGCTTGAAATTTGGTCAGAATGTTTGTCTGAATTATATCTAGGTCAAGTTCAAATATGGGTCATATTGGATCAGAAACTAGGTCAATAAAGGAAAATATTGTTCAAACTCCGGAGGCCGCATTTTTACTTTGAGCAAGTTGAAACTTAGTCAGAATGTTGTCTTGATGATATCTAGTCCATGTTGGAATATGGGTCATATCAGGTAAAAAATATAGATCACTAGGCCAAATGAAGGAAAGTATTGTTAACACTGTGGAGGTTGCATTCAGAATAATTGTCTTGATGTGTTTTGCATTGCAGTACATTGTATAATTAAGGTGAGCGATCCAGGGCCATCATGGCCCTCTTGTTATGAAAGTGTTTGTCTGATTTTAAGAAAATATAATACGAATCTTACTGGAATGATCCTCTATTTAATTTGTTTAAGCCGTTTTGATTGGTTACACAATCATATCAACCAGGCGTCATCACAAAAGGGGTAAATTGAACTTTTAGATTCAAATGACAACCAACTCCTACCATTCCAATAGACCAGTTTCCACAAAACATCACAGGAATGTTCCTTTGGTGGTCCTCTTTCAAAATTGTTCAAAGATTTAAATTCCATTTAGAACTTTGTTTGCTGTGGCATCAGAAAGTGAGAAAAATACCCAAATTTTAAAATCCTTTTCCTCCATAATCTGCTTGTGCGATTGCAAGATAATTTGGTAGAAATGTTCCTTAAGTGACACTCTAAATAAACTGTTGAAGCCATATTGATTTCGTTGAAAAACAGGGCAGCAAGGCGGCATCAGGAAAGGTGCAAAATGACAAAAACTTTATAATTCCATTCTTATTAAAGTTCTTGTTAGATTTCAAGATATAAATGGCCTTTACTGATAAGCTGTTTCTTGAGAAGTGTCCACTCCTTGCAGTTTCATTTGCATCCTTGATCAAATTTTCCCAGATATTTGCAGTTGAATATTTGCTACTAATTTACTATCAATTAGGTGATTGATTTAGGGCCATCTTGGCCCTCTTGTTAAAGAATGTTGTGTCAAGTACTGGTGCAGATGTGTATTTGTCTTTTTAAAGAATGTTGTGTCAAGTACTGATGCAGATGTGTATTTGTCTTTTTAAAGAATGTTGCGTCAAGTACTGGTGCAGATGTGCCCTTGTCTTTTTAGATCACCTAGAGCCAAAGGCTCAAGGTGAGCTATTCTGATCACCTTTTGTCCGTTGTCTGTCGTTAACTTTTAGCTTTAAACATCATCTCCTCCTAAGACACAGGACCAATTTCATCCAAACTTCACAGGAATGTTCTTTTGGTAGCCCTCTTTCAAAATTGTTCTAAGATTTAAATTCCATTGAGAACTTTGGTTACTGCAGCATCAGAAAGGGGGCAAATAGCCAAACTTTAAAAATCTTCTCCTCTGAAACTGCATGTCAGATACCAATATAGTTTAGTAGAAATGTTCCTTGGGTGATTCTTCATATGCATACTGTTTGGTTGAAAAACATGGCAGTCAGGAAGCATCAGAAATGGGGCAAAATGACAACATTTGGAAATTCCATTGTTTTTTTAGTCCTTCTCTGATATTAAGAAAATTAAATAGGAATTTTACTTCAGTGATCCTTTACTTATTGATTGGTTACAAAATCATAGCAACCTCGCATCATCACACACTGGGTAAATTGAACTTTAAGCTACAAATGACAACTCCTACCATTCCACTCAACCAATTTCAATGTTACTTCACAGGAATGTTCCTTTGATGGTCCTCTGTGTAGAACTTTTGTTGCTGCGGCATCAGAAATTGAGAAAAATACCCAAACTTTAAAAACCTCAATCTCTATAATCCATTTGTCAGATTCCAAGATAATTTGGCAGAAATGTTCTTTGAGTGACTCTCTACAAAAACTATTCAAGCCATATTGATTTTGTTGGCAAACAGAGCAGCAAAGCCGCATCAGGAAAGGTGCAAAATGACAAAACTTTATAATTCCATTCTTATTAAAGTTCTTGTTGATTTCAAGATACAAATGGCTTTTACTTTTACCTTGCAGTTTCATTTGAACTCCTGATTAGATTTTCACAGATATTTGCAGTTAAATATTTGCTTCTAATTTACTATCATTCAAGTGATCGATTTAGGGCCATCTTGGTCCTCTTGTTAAAGATTGTTGTGTCAAATACTGGTGCAGATGTGTCTTTGTCTTGGAAGAATGTTGTGTCAAGTACTTGTGCAGATGTGTCTTTGTCTTGGAAGTATGTTGTGTCAAGTACTTGTGCAGATGTGTCTTTGTCTTGGAAGAATGTTGTGTCAAGTACTGGTGCAGATGTGTCTTTGTCTTGGAAGAATGTTGTGTCAAGTACTTGTGCAGATGTGTCTTTGTCTTGGAAGTATGTTGTGTCAAATACTGGTGCAGATGTGTCTTTGTCTTGTAAGAATGTTGTGTCAAGTACTTGTGCAGATGTGTCTTTGTCTTGGAAGAATGTTGTGTCAAGTACTTGTGCAGATGTGTCTTTGTCTTGGAAGTATGTTGTGTCAAGTACTTGTGCAGATGTGTCTTTGTCTTGGAAGAATGTTGTGTCAAGTACTTGTGCAGATGTGTCAAGTACTTGTGCAGATGTGTCTTTGTCTCATAAGAATGTTGTGTCAAGTACTTGTGCAGATGTGTCTTTGTCTTGGAAGTATGTTGTGTCAAATACTGGTGCAGATGTGTCTGTCTTGGAAGTATGTTGTGTCAAGTACTGTTACAGATGTGTATTTGTCATGGAAGAATGTTTTGTCAAGTACTGGTGCAGATGAATGTTTGTCTGTGAAGAGTGGTGTGACAAGCACTGGTGCAGATGTGTCTTTGTCTTGGTAGAATGTTGTGTCAGTAGTGGTGCAGATGTGTCTTTGTCTTGGTAGAATGTTGTGTCAAGTAGTGGTGCAGATGCATGTTTTTCCCATAAGAATGTTGTGTCAGGTACTGGTGCAGATGCGTCTTTGTCTCATAAGAATGTTGTGTCAAGCAAGTACTGGTGCAGATGTGTCTTTGTCTCATAAGAATGTTGTGTCAAGCAAGTACTGGTGCAGATGTGTCTTTGTCTTGGAAGAATGTTGTGTCAAGAACTGATGCAGATGCATCTTTGTCTCATAAGAAAGTTGTGTCAAGCAAGTACTGGTGCAGCTGTGTCTTTGTCTTGGAAGAATGTTGTGTCAAGTCTGGTGCAGATGTGTTTTTTGTCTTGGAAGAATGTTGTGTCAAGTACTTCTGCAGTTGTGTCTTTGTCTTGGAAGAATGTTGTGTCAAGTACTGATGCAGATGTGTGTTTGTCTTGGAAGAATGTTGTGTCAAGAATTGGTGCAGATGTGTGTTTGTCTGTGAAGAGTGTTGTGTCAAGAACTGGTGAAGAATGTTGTGTAAAGTACTGGTGCAGATGTCTGTTTGTCTCATAATAATGTTGTGTCAAGTACTGGTGCAGACGCGCCTTTGTCTCATAAGAATGTTGTGTCAAGTACTGGTGCAGACGCGCATTTGTCTCATAAGAATGTTTTGTCAAGTACTGGTGCAGACGTGCGTTTGTCTCATGAGAATGTTGTGTAAAGTACTGGTTGGTGTAGATGCGCCTTTGTCGGATAAGAATGTTGTGTCTAGTACTGGTGCAGATGTGCCTTTGTCTCATAAGAATGTTGTGTCAAGTACTGGTGCAGAAGCGTGTTTGTCTCATAAGAATGTTGTGTAAAGTACTGGTGCAGACGCATGTTTGTCGGATAAGAATGTTGTGTAAAGTGCTGGTACAGATGCGCCTTTGTCTCATAAGTATGTTGTCTCAAGTACTTGTGCAGATGTGTGTTTGTCTCATAAGAATGTTGTGTCTAGTACTGGTGCAGACGTGTGTTTGTCTCATAAGAATGTTGTGTCAAGTACTGGTGTAGATGTGTGTTTGTCTCATAAGAATGTTGTCTCAAGTACTGGTGTAGATGTGCCTTTGTCTCATAAGAATTTTGTGTCAAGTACTGGTGCAGATGCGTGTTTGTCTCATAAGAATGTTGTGTAAAGTGCTGGTGCAGATGCGCCTTTGTCTCATAAGTATGTTGTCTCAAGTACTTGTGCAGATGCGTGTTTGTCTCATAAGAATGTTGTGTCTAGTACTGGTGCAGATGTGTGTTTGTCTCATAAGAATGTTGTGTCAAGTACTGGTGTAGATGTGTGTTTGTCTCATAAGAATGTTGTCTCAAGTACTGGTGTAGATGTGCCTTTGTCTCATAAGAATGTTGTGTCAAGTACTGGTGCAGATGTGTGTTTGTTTCATAAGAATGTTGTGTAAAGTACTGGTGAAGATGCGCCTTTGTCTCATAAGAATGTTGTGTAAAGTACTGGTGTAGATGCGCCTTTGTATCATAAGAATGTTGTTTAAAGTACTGGTTGGTGTAGATGCGCCTTTGTCTCATAAGAATGTTGTGTCTAGTACTGGTGTAGATGCGCCTTTGTCTCATAAGAATGTTGTGTATAGTACTGGTGTAGATATGCCTTTGTCTCATAAGAATGTTGTGTAAAGTACTGGTGTAGATGCGTGTTTGTCTCAGAAGAATGTTGTGTCAAGTACTGTTGCAGACGTATGTTTGTGTCAAGTACTGGTGCAGATGTGTCTTTGTCTCATAAGAATGTTGTGTCTAGTACTGGTGCAGACGCGTGTTTGTCTCATAAGAATGTTGTGTCTAGTACTGGTGCAGAAGCGTGTTTGTCTCATAAGAATGTTGTGTCAAGTACTGGTGCAGACGCGTGTTTGTCTCATAATAATGTTGTGTCTAGTACTGGTGCAGACGCGTGTTTGTCTCATAAGAATGTTGTGTCTAGTACTGGTGCAGACGCGTGTTTGTCTCATAAGAATGTTGTGTCTAGTACTGGTGCAGACGTGTGTTTGTCTCATAAGAATGTTGTCTCAAGTACTGGTGTAGATGTGTGTTTGTCTCATAAGAATGTTGTGTCAAGTACTGGTGCAGACGTGTGTTTGTCTCATAAGAATGTTGTGTCTAGTACTGGTGCAGATGCACCTTTGTCTCATAAGTATGTTGTCTCAAGTACTTGTGCAGATGCGTGTTTGTCTCATAAGAATGTTGTGTCTAGTACTGGTGCAGACGTGTGTTTGTCTCATAAGGATGTTGTGTCAAGTACTGGTGTAGATGTGTGTTTGTCTCATAAGAATGTTGTGTCTAGTACTGGTGCAGACGTGTGTTTGTCTCATAAGAATGTTGTGTCAAGTACTGGTGTAGATGTGTGTTTGTCTCATAAGAATGTTGTGTCAAGTACTGGTGTAGATGTGTGTTTGTCTCATAAGAATGTTGTGTCAAGTACTGGTGCAGACGTGTGTTTGTCTCATAATAATGTTGTGTCTAGTACTGGTGCAGACATGCGTTTGTCTCATAAGAATGTTATGTCAAGTACTGGTGTAGATGTGTGTTTGTCTCATAAGAATGTTGTGTCAAGTACTGGTGCAGACGCGTGTTTGTCTCATAAGAATGTTGTGTCAAGTACTGGTGTAGATGTGTGTTTGTCTCATAAGAATGTTGTGTCTAGTACTGGTGTAGATGTGTGTTTGTCTCATAAGAATGTTGTGTCAAGTACTGGTGCAGACGCGTGTTTGTCTCATAAGAATGTTGTGTCTAGTACTGGTGTAGATGTGTGTTTGTCTCATAAGAATGTTGTGTCAAGTACTGGTGCAGACGTGTGTTTGTCTCATAAGAATGTTATGTCAAGTACTGGTTTAGATGTGCCTTTGTCTCATAAGAATGTTGTGTCTAGTACTGGTGCAGACGTGTGTTTGTCTCATAAGAATGTTGTGTCAAGTACTGGTGTAGATGTGTGTTTGTCTCATAAGAATGTTGTGTCAAGTACTGGTGTAGATGTGTGTTTGTCTCATAAGAATGTTGTGTCAAGTACTGGTGCAGACGTGTGTTTGTCTCATAATAATGTTGTGTCTAGTACTGGTGCAGACGTGCGTTTGTCTCATAAGAATGTTATGTCAAGATCTGGTGTAGATGTGTGTTTGTCTCATAAGAATGTTGTGTCAAGTACTGGTGCAGACGCGTGTTTGTCTCATAAGAATGTTGTGTCAAGTACTGGTGTAGATGTGTGTTTGTCTCATAAGAATGTTGTGTCTAGCAGTGCTTTCATTAAGCGGACGTGGACGTAATATACGTCCGAAAAATCCCAAAAAACGTCCGAAAATTGAGCACTGGACGTTTATTATACGTCCAGAAATTCCCCAAAACGTCCGTAAATTTACACATGGACGTTTTCAGAATAACCCTAAATAAAGTATAAAGGGTGAAAGTGCAGAGGTGAACGTGTAAAAAACCGATAATTGTCAAAGCACGATTACACGCTTACCCCGAGTTCTTATCGTGTGTACCAGACATCACCTTGACGACCTCTGTTTGTAGGGTAGTTTAACTTGATTACGCTAATTGGATTGAAAGTTTGCCTAATCCGACGACGGTCTTTCTTTCAAATAACGTTAATTAATTAATTAAGTCGGACGTTTTCTTTATCTTTTAAAAATATTTGATGACGAGAAATACCGATTATCACTTCGGTAACTATAAAATTCGGACGTTTTCTTTATCTGTTAAAAATATTTGTTGATGATTTATACCGATTATCACTTCGGAAACGATAAATTGGAAGTTATTTATATATTCTGTATGCATAACTACTTGGAAAATATGCAGCCTCGTTCCTAATGGATTCCACCCCGAATAATGAATTTGATTGGTCAGAATTGAAATAATAAATACGTCATCAATCTATTCTGAAGAGGTACTTTCTGAGATTCCAAAATGGCGGATGTCAAATAATTTTTTGGCGACATTTTTCGAAATTTCTACTCTGAAGCAGAATTTGAGGGCATTGAAAGTGCAGATTTGATAGATATTAGTAAGACGACTTTATTCTTCTCTGCCATATCTTGATAATGACATTTCCCGCGATTAACAGCTGAATTGTTCGCGAGAAATTAGCGAACCACTCACCCCCTATTCGGCCTGGACTTTTTGTTGACATTGCCAGCAAAGCTTTACCGGTTGTCATCATTATTAAAATCAAATAAATAAACACTAATTTTTTTGTTTAAATAGATGTATATTTCAAACGACCCATTGCTTTGTCATAGTTATTAAAATCAAAAAAATAAAAATTTATTTTTGTTTTAATAGATGTGTAACCAAAACGTCCCAGTTATGACACATGTATCAATGACATAAGAAACATAATTTCTCCTTTAAGTCTCCCCCCCCTCCATTTCTACCTAAATCAATGTTTGCACTGCAGGTTTGCCCATGAAAACATGTTAAATTAATAAAATACAATTTATTTTATTTAATATAAATAAATAAGCATTCTTGTTAACGACAAATACAAAACTTCCAGAATTCTGACAAAAAATCCTAAAATTTTGACCAGGAATTTAAAAATTCCTGGAATTGGCCCTTAATGAAAGCACTGGTCTAGTACTGGTGTAGATGTGTGTTTGTCTCATAAGAATGTTGTGTCAAGTACTGGTGCAGACGCGTGTTTGTCTCATAAGAATGTTGTGTCTAGTACTGGTGTAGATGTGTGTTTGTCTCATAAGAATGTTGTGTCAAGTACTGGTGCAGACGTGTGTTTGTCTCATAAGAATGTTATGTCAAGTACTGGTGTAGATGTGCCTTTGTCGGATAAGAATGTTGTGTCTAGTACTGGTGCAGATGTGTGTTTGTCTCATAAGAATGTTGTCTCAAGTACTGGTGCAGAAGCGTGTTTGTCTCATGAGAATGTTGTGTAAAGTACTGGTGCAGACGTGTGTTTGTCTTGGAAGAATATTTTGTCAAGTACTGGTGCAGATGTGTGTTTGTTTTGTAAAAATTTACATAGAAATTGTCTAGTATAGTTAACTGTCTATCATTTGAGGAAATACATTGACAATCATGACTGTAAAAGTATGATTTTAACCCTTTCCCTCATATAGACGCTTTCTGACGCCTCTGCAGCAGATGGCTTCTTGAAAACATAGTGACAAAAGAAGAAATTGCACAAAACGTGCAATTTCTCCTTTCGCCACAATGTTTTTCACTTTTTGTCATAGGTTATCCATTCAATTTTGGAGATTTTCTATGTTTTGACAAAATACGTTCAAAGTCGTCTGCTGCAGAATTGTCGTATGGGGGAAAGGGTTAAGATAAAGTAAAATACATTGCAAGAAAAGAAATTGCTTATAGTGATTAAAATCTCTTTTCCACACAATGTTTTTAACATGTACAAAAATTGTCTGTAAAAAACTTGCTTAATTAACAATTAAACTTTGATTTAATTTTTTTTCAGATAACCGAACATATTTCTGTCGTTGGATCACATGTATAAAGGCATTCAGGACTGCAGAATCATTGAAAACTCACTCGTTGGTTCATACTGATGAGAAACCTGTTAAATGTGAGCATTGTGATTATACATGCCGACAGCGGAACTCAATCAGGTTTCACATGAAAAAGAAACACCCAGATTTGCTTCCACCTGATCTCAAACTCTCTGATAAAACTTGTAAACAAGGCAGCCATGTTACTAATCCAACCATGACAACTTCTAAAGTAGTGGGGAACAATGTAGAGACAAATTTGGCTGAAGGTTCTGACAATAAAGAAAACCTAAATGAGTCAATAAAGTGTGAAGCTAGTTCGCCTGTGAGTGATATATCCACCACCGTTAATCATGAAACGGACAAGTTACATAATGGGACTAATAATCCTTGTTTGCCTTCATCCACGGATCATCATACCAGTGTTGGTGTCTCAACTCAAAACCCTGTTGTACCATCATCCACGGAAACCAAACAAAAAGTGCCATCCAAAGACAAGAGAGAATCCACTCCAGTATTAAAGAGTGTGAATACACCTCTCAACAAAATCAAGAATGAGAAGTTGGAGAAAGGATCCATTGAAACTCCAGTGAAGAAAGCTAAGAAGACTGATATGTATGAGTTTATGAGTGAAGATGAATCAGAAGATGATATGAAGCCAGGTAAAGTAAAACCTAAAGTTCACATTTTTAGCTCACCAGAGCACAAAGTGCTCAAGGTGAGTTTTTGTTATCGCCTTTTGTCCATCATTCGCCGTCCGTCGTCAACATTTGCTTGTTAACACTCTAGAGGCAACATTTTGCATCCAATCTTCATGAAAGTTTATCAGAACATATATCTCCATCAAATCTAGGCCAAGTTCAAAACTGGGTCATGTCGGGTCAAAAACTAGGTCACTAGGCCAAATTTAAGGAAAGTCTTGTTAACACTCCTGAAGCCACATTTTTGGCTTGAGCATGTTGAAACTATGTCGGAAAATTTGACTTAGTGATATCTAGGTCAAGTTGAATATAGGTCATGTCCGGTCAAAAACTAGGTCACTAGGCCAAATTTAAGGAAAATCTTGTTTACACTCTAGAAGCCACATTTTTGGCTTGAGCATGTTGAAACTATGTCTGAAAATTTGACTTAGTGATATCTAGGTCAAGTTCGAATATGGGTGATGTCATGTCAAAAACTAGGTCACAAGGCCAAATTTAAGGAAAATCTTGTTAACACTTTGGAAGCCACCTTTTTGGCTTGAGCATGTTGAAACTATGTCGGAAAATTTGACTTAGTGATATCTAGGTCAAGTTCAAATATCGGTCATGTCATGTCAAAAACTAGGTCACAAGGCCAAATTTAAGGAAAATCTTGTTAACACTTTGGAAGCCACCTTTTTGGCTTGAGCATGTTGAAACTTTGTCAGAATATTTGTCTTGATGATATCTAGGGTTAGTTCGAATATGGGTCAGGTCAGGTCAACAACTAAGTCACTAGGCCAAATTGTAGAACAATCTAGTTAACACTATAGAGATCGCATTTTTGACTTGAGCGGCTTGAAATTTTGTTGGAAAGTTTGTCTTGATGATATTGCCATTGGCGCTGAAAGAGTTATGTCTTAAATAGCCCATTCTCAGGTGAGCGATTCCAGGGCCTCATGGCCCTCTTGTTTTTATCTACTGGTGTAAGACAAATCTCAGCAAACAACTTGAAAAACATTTAGACAAAAAAAATAAGATCTATATAAATATTCTTACAAGAGAAAGTTGATGCAAGGCATCAATGTCGCCGGAAAAGGCTGCATTGATTTATTTTTAACACACATGTATTCTTGACTTTCATTAGTCTGAACATACACATAATATTTTCATTAAGGACTAATTCCAGAATTTTTGAAATTACACATACAAATTTCAGGATTTATTTTGGTCAGGATTTTGTATTTGTCAATAAAACAACAACAAATACAGTTTGGGTTTTAAATCTACATGCAATAAAAAGCTATTTAACCCTTTCCATGTCTGAAGCAACAATGAAAACCTTTAAACGTTTAAAACATTGAGAAAATGGTTAAATTGCTGAAGACATGAACTTCCTCCTTTTTAATAATAATTATAATAAGTATTTCACAGATGCTAAAATTTATCCTCATATGTTTAAAAAGTAGACCACACTTGAAACACCATATCGGCTAAATTGTTTATTTAAATCATTGATGCATACAATATATGTATTGCGCAAGAGAAATGCCAGTTGCAAGTCCCATTACTATTTAAAAGGTGGCAAGTATGAAATTAATTGCGTGCGAAAGACCAGATTTTCTTTATTTCTGAAATTATTGTTTATCAGATTTTGTTCTTTTCTTAATTTGTTTCAAGCCAAATAAACATTTAATATCACATATATTTAAGTGTGTAATATTAGCTATCTATCTGTTATATTAGGTGTTTGAGCATTCTTTCGAAATATTGACCTCGTGTCATGATCGAGGCATTGTGACATCGGAAGAAAGTGAATAAAAAATCAGGCAAAGCATGTGCATGTTTTATTCCACTGCATTCGAGAGAAAAAGAGCATTTCTATATTATCTTTCTTTCTCCTACATTAGGCCCATGCACTCGTTTCGTGACGTATAAGAATCAATTTTTCGATTGACATTTTTTGTCTGCATAACTTGTCAATGTCATGGAAGCGCTTTTCTAAGTTTACATTTTACTTCCGGTTACTTCCCTTTATATTTTGGCAATATGAAACTAGGTCATGAACTGAGGAGAAAGCGTTTTGACGTTCACGACCGATAAGCAGGCATATATATATTTGAGACACATTTTCACAAAATATTTCTTATTTTTATTTGTTTGGAACAAACAAATTTAGTAGCTGCAATTCTGAAGCCATACGTCTTATGGAAAAGTTCCTAAATTTCATACGCGTGAAAGTAGTACTCAATACTTGCTCTTACTTTTCAAATGTATCACAATTTTTGAAATAATGATATATTTATATCGTCTTTGTTTTCTTATGTGGTTCTTATATTCAAAGAGAATTTGGAAATAAAATGAAACATTGTATTTTAAAACATGAACGCGGAGAGATTTATAAATCTCAATGAGTGAACTGCTACAGGGAGAACTATTTTCAATTTAAGCTCCAGATACGGTATTTGAATTTTCAATCACGCATTGAAAATGTAGATAAAAACAGAATTGAAAATATTTTCTTTTGGGCCTTGTCGGCCATATAAATATAGTATAAAGAATTAAAAAAACAAATATATGCGTCATAAAATGCATTTAAAATGAGAGTAACACATTTGCAGAGAAATCGTGATCGTCGAATTCTATTTATAAATACAACGGTATGGGGGGGGGGAGGGTCTAAAGTGCGGACGCGATCTGCGGACAAATACATTATAGAGGGAAAATGCGGACAAATGCAATATAGAGGGAAAATGCCGAGGCAATAGAATATAGAGCAAATCTGCGGACGCTATGATTTGTTGTAAAAAATGTTTAATTAAAGATGGGCAAATGTGTATAATTTGTTACATATGATCATATCCGGGGTTTTCTTTGTAAATATATAATGTGTTTGATTGCTTTTATCAGTGATATAGATTAAACCAAAAATCGAGATCATGCTGAAATGGAATCTCTTTGTAAAGTGTTTTAACGACTTTCCTCTTTATATCATATCTATAGATATCAATAAAGAGAATTGATGGATTGATTTTTCGACAAGTAAATGTCTTTTGACGCATCTGCAGCAGACGAAATTTGAAAACATTGCAAGAATAGAATAGGTTGCTAGTAACTAGCCATAGGTTTTGCTTCAATTATATCCTCTCCTTTACAATCGATTGAAGGGTCATGAGTTCTAGTTATTGTTGGGCCTCTTCATTTTCTACTTTGTAACTTTCAACAGTTTTCCATGTGCCATACTACGAGGCAAATGATCCATGCAACATTCTATTCTGTAGGGTACTTGGAAGGGGCAGAACAATTTAAATAACAAATAAACAATAAGTATATATATATATACAACACTTTTAATCTTAATTTGTTTCTAGTAATTATATATATATACAACTATAATACTAATCTATAACAAATAAGTTAAATGTTTTTTTTTTGCTGTGTAAACAGTAAAAAGCAACAGATATTGAAAACATTGTGGGAAAAAAAAAATTTGCTTATTTAAACAATTTCTTAATTCCCATAACCTTTCTTTACCGTCGTATAAACCAAATTTGTATTTGAAGGCTGTTATAAGTAAAAAACTTAAATGTTGCCAATTTAATCACATATCTTATCATTATAATAGCCAAATAATTAACAAAAGTTACAATTAAAGTCCGCATCTGTTGTCGAAATATCCACAGGTGCATTAACACAAGATTTGTGAAACCAATTTGTGCATATATCACATTGTACCATGACGGTATCGACACATCCCGGCAAGTTACAAATACATACATGTATATGATAGGTTTATTGGGAAAAGGGGTTACATTTATAATTTGTTTGGAATGACACTCGTACACAATGGTAATTAACAGTGTATGGTCACGCATCCTTAATTGATTTGGCAAGCTTAAACACCCTTTAAAGGAAACAGCGGCCAGCTTAGGTGTATACTGTAGAGTAAAATTCGGACGGCACAGGTATTGGTTTTCTCTGGAGCATTTAATCCTTTTATAATGCAAATGAATTCAAAAGCCTCTGAAGTCTGAAGCATGTTTCTTTTAAAGTGCTCATATAAATATTAGTACTGCCTTTTTCCACAATATTTTCTACATGATTTTAATTACTCTTTCATTTGGATAGATGTTTCTTTTTAAGCTCACCTGAGCACGAAGTGCTAAAAGTTAGTTATTGTGATCTCCTTTTGTCCGGCGTCTGTCGTCTGTCAACATCTTCTCCTCAGTAACGAGTGGGTCAATTGGGATGAAACTTCACAGAAAGCATCCTCTCATTGACCTCATCAGAATTCCTTCAAATGTTTGTGATTTATGCAGAATTATGGTTTCCATGGCAATGAAAATAAAAAAACTTTAAAAATTCTTCTTCTACCAAACTGGTTGGCAGATTTTCAAATTATTTTAAAGAAGTGTTCCTTGGCCGCCAGGGAGAGGGGCTTTTTTGCCTTATATGGCTATAGTGTAAACTCAAAAAAATCTTCTCCTCCAAAAGTGTCAGGCCGATTTTCAAATAATTTTGTAGAAATGTTCCTAGGGTGACCCTCTATCAGATTCCTTCCAGCCAAGTTGATTGGTCGAAAAACATGGCCACCAGCGGTCGGGGCTTTTTTGCCTAATATGGCTATAGTAAAAACTTGAAAAATCTTCTCCTCCGAAAGTTTTTGGCCAATTTTCAATTCTTTTTGTAGAAATGTTCATTGGGAGACCATCTATCAGATTCCTCCAAGCCATGTTGATTGGTCGAAAAACATGGCCGCCAGGGGGCAGGGCTATTTGGCCGTATATGGCTATAGTGAAAACTTGAAAAATCTCTTGTTAAGCAGGAAGCTTTTGAGAAAGATTTTAGAAAACCCTTGGTCAATTATGATTTTTTTTGTAACAAAAATTGGTAAACACTTAGATGAGTGAGTCGGGGCCATAATGGTTATGCATTTGTTTTACATGTCTTTTGAAACTTGGAAATTAAATATAATATTCACATGTATGTCTCATGATTTATTTTTATAGACAACTAAAATGGCATTTAATTTTAACGGATGCGTCATTTATTCTTTTACCCGAAGTTGTAATATTTATAAACAATGCATAGTTTATAAATCACACATCTATGCAAAGGCAAATGTTTGAACAGTTTTATGTACCCAAACAAATGTGGTGCCTTCAGTGCTTTGATTGTTAAATGTTACCAGTTTATGTTGTACTTATCTAAAATAATATAATAGTTTGACCACTGGCTTCTTCATATCGAAATGCGCATGCGAGAAAATCGATGTTAAAGGTCACTATATTTAGCTTAGAAACAGTTCCTATTTTAGATATACATGGATTAACATTATTAAATGAATTCTACACAAATCAAAACAACTCATTGAACATGAAAATACCATTTAGTAAGTTAAAATTGCTATTAAAAGGATAATTTGACGTGATTTTTATCTCGATTTTGACACATAACAGTCTGCAGCAAGTCTAGCAGGGACTCGATTGTCTTCGTAAATAAGATTTAAAAATATAAATTTATGCGAGTCAACATAAAGAAACTGCAAATACTTAAAACATCAGTGCTTGCACTAACTTTCTGAAACAGGAAGTCCTGACTTTCTGTGTCTGAATTTTGGAAGTCCTGGTCATAATCTTGGAAGTCCCAGGTGCTGCGTTGGCTCTTCCACATCTTGCACTTGTTTCCCTTAGTTTTATTTTTTAAAAACATTATCAGAAAAGAAGCAAATTGTTATATTGCTCCTTTGTAAATAATGTTATTGTTTCAGTTTCTTTCATTACACTTTTAAATCAGTAGGTGTTTTATGCGGTCTATTATGCTCAGTACTGATTATGCTATATATCTTCTAGTCACATGTCATGATCTATCTAGCATAAAATTTATCAAAACGATTGGCTTGGCTTTGATACATTAGATTCACATATATCATGATTTATGTTCTCAAACCACATGCATTGTGGAAAAAGGAATGATTTCTGATATTGAGACTGTGCAGTGCTTTCATTTTAAACACCAGTAAATCAACTATTCTGCAGTGAGTTGTATTAACGAAATCCATACTAAACTCTTACAATGATAACATTTTAAAACAAATAAGTACAAGTAATACTTTCTTGAATGACATTTCCGATTTTCAGAAAGTAGAAAAATGCACGAAAACCCATTACAATATTTATTTTCTCCTTTCGTCTTCAATATTTCTATCTTTTAAAAAGAAGTTAACTAAAATGGCCAAAAATGTTATTTAGTTGTATAGGCAAGTCTTTTTTTACAGATGGCTCTAAATTTGATCTTTATGGCCAAAAAAACCAAAATCGGCAATTGAAAATAATTTCCTATGGATTTGTGTAAACAAAAACATAATCTTTAAACAGTTAAATTAATATAGAGACATTCTTTAATCATATCCTGGTTTGTTATCAAATTGCTTATTGAAATTGTTTTCCCCTACGCTGCTTGAAATGAAAAAATAGTATTGATTGGTGTGAAGTCGTTATCGAGTGTCAAATCTGGAGTTGGGTGGGGTACGGATTCTCGATAGTGATTGGCTTAAATCTACCAATTGACAACTCCCACTGTACATCACTGACACTTAATCTAAACACAATGATTGCAGAATAATTACACACGATTTCAACTAGAAGTGTTTTGTTTGCCGGCGTATACCCTTAATTCCTGGACTTACTTGGACGTCTCCCTTGTCAATTTTGGGATAACGGGAACGCTTTTCGGGCTTAAAAACGCCCAATACGTCCATTAACGTGAGCGCTGAAACATGGGATTATTTATTTCATTTTAGATGTGTCATAACTAAGTGTTTTTAAACAAACACAATTGTAATATGTTCAAAACATTAATATTTGTTTTTTTCTAATAATAACTCTCCTCCCATGTCATTTCCGAAAAGCTATTAAAAATATAAGTCGCTGGCTTCTGCCCGGCGACTAATTATATAGGAATAATTAAGTAGGTACACAAGACTGTTGTCGATCCGTTTTGACTGAAATTTTCTCTTCGCCGATAAGCGATAGCAAACATAATTTCCTTTACAAATGGCTTCCATTCAATAAATCTCCGCGATATATTGACAATTGAAATAATTATAAGGCCGAGTCTCCTGCCACATACGTTTTTTTTTAATTTATCAACTGCCACGTATGTGGCACTAAGAAAATGGCTCGTACCACGTATTTATTATGTAACGTATATTATCTCGATCGACACGTTTTTAATGAGAGATTAATGCCGAAGGTCTTTAAAAATTGTAAACAGTTTGTTGATTAAAGTAACAGTGTGTTTTATTGGTTTGGTATACACACAAAGTTAGTAGATCGGTTAATATTATTGGTTATTAATGTTTATTTCTTTAATTATGTCTCCCCCTGTATACAGGGGAGATATATTGTTTTTGTCCTGGGCGTCTGTCTGTCCTTCTGTCTGTCTGTCTGTCTGTCTGTCCGTCTGTCCGAAATCGTGCCCGCTCCATATCTCCAAGACGGCTTGAAGGATTTTCATGAAACTTGTGTCAGATGTTCACCTCATGAAGGCGATGTGCAGAACCCATGTCCCGACCATACAGGTTCAATGTCAAGGTCAGACTTGAAGGTCAAAGGTTTGAGCCTTAATTTCGTGTCCGCTCCATATCTCCAAAACGGCTTGAAGAATTTTCATGAAACTTGTGTCAGATGTTCACCTCAAGAAGGCGATGTGCAGAACCCATGTTCCGACCATACCGGTTCAAGGTCAAGGTCAGGCTTGAAGGTCAAAGGTTTGAGCCTGTTTTTCGTGTCCGCTCCATATCTCCAAAACGGCTTGAAGGATTTTCATGAAACTTGTGTCAGATGTTCACCTCACGAAGGCGATGTGCAGAACCCATGTTCCGACCATAACGGAGTTATCTCCCCCTTGTTCAATATTTTAATTGTGAAAACTTTGTCCAGAGCAGAACTCAGAAACTACTTGAAGGAATTTATTGAAACTTGGAATATAGATAGATGGCAATGTGAAGTTGTGCACCTTGCAATAATTATGAGTTATCTCCCCCTTGTTCAATATTTTAATAGTGTAAACTTTGTCCAGAGCAGAACTCAGAAACTACTTGAAGGAATTTATTGAAACTTGAAACATAGATAGATGGCAATGTGAACTTGTGCACCTTGCAATAATTATGAGTTATCTCCCCCTTGTTCAATATTTTAATAGTGTAAACTTTGTCCAGAGTAGAACTCAGAAACTACTTGAAGGAATTTATTGAAACTTGGAATTTAGATAGATGGCAATGTGAAGTTGTGCACCTTGCAATAATTATGATTTATCTCCCCTTGTTCAATATTTTAATAGTGTAAACTTTCTCCAGAGCAGAACTAAGAAAGTACTTAAAGGAATTTATTGAAACTTGGAATATAGATAGATGGCAATGTGAAGTTGTGCACCTTGCAAGAATTATAACTCTGGGCTACTTCGTTGCAAAGTTATCTCCCCTTGTTCAATATTTTAATAGTCATTGACAAACTGCAATGGGGAGACATATGTTTTTTCATAAAAACAACCTTTCTAGTTTATATTGTCTATAATATTTATTATACCCGCTTCGAAGAAGATGGGGGTATATAGGTGTCAAGCTGTCTGTCTGTCTGTCGGTCGGAAGCCATATTTTGTCCGGCCTCTTTCTTACAAACCACTGGGTGGAATTCAATAGAATTTTACATGAAGCTTCTATACCAAGAGGAGATGTGCATATCCTAAAGGGGTTACAATTGCATGTTATTTTACAGAGTAATGGCCCTTTTACTTATTAAGTAAGCCATATTTTTTCCGGCTTATTTCTTAAAAACCACTGGGTGGAATTCAATAAAATTTTACATGAAGCTTCTATACCAAGAGGAGATGTGCATATCATGAAGGGGTTACAATTGCATGTTATTTTACAGAGTTATGGCCCTTTTACTTATTAAGTTATGGTGTAGGTCAAGGTGCTGTTTATGGGGTATTTATCATCTTCAGTGATAGTTCTAGTTTATTTTATTGTTTATTTATTTATTTTATTATTTATTTATTTTATTTTATTATATTTTTAGCTCGCCTGTCGAGCTTTTGTGATTGCCCTTCATCCGTCATCTGTTCACAATTTCTTGTGAACGCGATTAAGTCTTCATTTATTATCCGATGTTTACCAAACTTATTCAGTAGCTAGATATCCATGAGAGCTTGGTTCCTTTCGAAAATCAGCCGTTCATGCATGACGGGATAATGGCCCTTTAAAATTGGCAAAACAGTTATAATTGACCTTGTGAACAAGATAAAGTCATCATTTATTATCCAATGTTTACCAAACTTATACAGTAGCTAGATATACATGAATGAATGAATGTATATTGTTTTATGGCGCATCGACAGCTAAGGTCATTTAGAGATATACATGAGAGCTCAGTTCCTTTTGAAAACCAATTAAATTAGGACCCTTAAACACTTACTCAGGTGAGCTATATAGGGCCCCATCATGGCCCTCTTGTTTAATTTAATTGATGATACGTGGCAGGAGCCCATCCAGTGAAGGCTGTCTCCTACCACGTACGTGGCAGAAGACACTCCGTAATTATAATCCTTTACATTTAAAAGATACATTTATACACAGTTGAATTTTATAATAAACCTTCCAAACAATTCATTAAGTGGCGGAAGAATTTCATCTGCATAAACAACCGAAGAAATAGTTCCGTAGATATGGGTTGCCGGGAATATGATTTAAGCTATAGTTTGTCACTGAAAATATTTCTTTTAAAAAGGTGACATGAGTTTTCATCAACACTACCCATTAAATATTAAACCAAAAAGTCTACTTTAAAAAATCACTTAATATAGCGACCGCATCACGCCAACATCTTGTAATTTGACTGTGGCTACATACGGGGAATGAATTACGACTGGGGCTCCATACGGGGGAATTAATTACTAAGTCGGCATAAGTTATGTGACTTTTTACACCTCCGCACTTTCAGAAAACTCAATTAAAGCATTAAAGAAATAGAATAATTGTTTGTTTCAGTGTATTATCGAAATTTCTTTCATCTCGTGAAAAGCAAAGGGTTATATTTTCACTATTGGCTACACCACTCTTGAAAATATCACCTTTGCTTTTCACTTGATGAAAGAAATTTCAATAATACACTGAAACAAACAATTATCCTCAATATCATTTGCAATACACCCTTTTGCCAAAATGTTTCAAAAAACATCTGTTGCAGATGCATGCGTCTTCATATGCAAAAGAGTTAAGAGTTTTGGAAAATGTGTAATGTTAGTAATGAGTGATTTCTCTTTTTCATACAATGTTTTTTACTCTATTCTTAAAGTGTACTTTCATTTATAGGGATTTTCTATAATTTTGCCTAGATTATGTTTAAGTCCTCTGCTTCAGATTTGTTAGTGTTAAAATATATTTCACATAACATTAATTTTTATTTGTTTGGAACAAACAAATATATATATAGCTTTCTGAAGCCATACGTCTTATGGAAAAGTTCCTAAATTTCATACGCGTGAAAGTAGTACTCAATACTTGCTCTTACTTTTCAAATGTATCACGATTTTTGAAATAATTATATATTTATATCGTCTTTGTTTTCTTATGTGGTTCTTCTATTCAAAGAGAATTTGGAAATGAAATGTAATTGTGTTTTTAAAATAATTACGCGGAATAATAGCAAAGGTCAAAATAAGTAATTTAACCATAAGGATCTACTTCGGACCAAATCACACCGATATAATCCTACGCCTAAATATAGTACCACATTTATAAACTTGCATAATGTAAATCAAACCTGATGAAAGTATAATTTCAATTAAATCATGAAAGAATAAATATATAAAGTACAATGTTTATCCGAAAAGGCTAATTTCATGTTCCTTTGAAGAAATAGTATAACGAGTAGGAATATATACACATTGGTTTTTCAAATGTAGGTCAATGTGTCACATTTCTTTTATATTTTCTTTGTGTCTTGTCAGGCACATAAATATAGTACAACGAATTAAAAAACAAATATTTGCGTCATAAGATGCATTTAAAATGAGAGTGACTCATTTGCAGAGAAATCGTGATCGTCATATTCTTTTTATAAATACAACGGTATGGGTTATTCTCCGTGGTAGCCAGACTTTTCGACCCCTGATTTCTAAGACTTTTCGACCCCTTTGTTTCGATTTCTAGTTTCCGACCCCTCGTTCAATTGTCAGTTTATACTATACCAATGTACTTTGTTGTATATTCACTATACTGTTTACAGAAAATATATTGATTATCAGTACACTATTTTTAGCTCACCTAAGCACGAAGTGCAAGGTGAGCTTTTGTGATCACTCACCGTCCGGCGTCCGTCGTCGTCGTCGTCGTCGGCGTCTGTTAACAATTTCCTACAAATGACTTCTCCTACTAAACCAATGGACAGATTTCAAAATAACTTCACAGGAATGGTCCTTAGGTAGTCCTCTTTCAAAGTTGTTCAAAGAAATTAATTCCAAGTAGAACTTTGGTTGCTGCGGCATCAGAAAAGGGGAAAATTGCCAAAACTTAAAAAATCTTCTTGTCCAAAAGTACTAGCCCGATTTGAAAATTATTTTGCACAAATGTTCCTTGGGGTACCCTTTACCAAGATTGTTTAAATATTTCCGATCCGTTAAAAAACATGGCCACCAGGGGGCGGAGCTTATTTTCCTTATATGTGCATTGTTAAAAGTTTAAAAATCTTCTTGTCCAAAAGTACTGGCCTGATTTGAAAATTGTTTTGCACAAATGTTCCTTGGGACACTCTTTACCAAGATTGTTCAAATATTTCCAATCCGTTGAAAAACATGGCCGCCTGTTTTCCTTATATGTGCATTGTTTAAACTTTGAAAAATCTTCTTGTCCAAAAGTACTGGGCCGATTTGAAAATAATTTTGCACAAATGTTCCTTGGTGCACCCTTTACCAAGATTGTTCAAATATTTTTGATCCGTTGAAAAACATGGCCGCCAGGAGGCGGAGCTTGTTTTCCTTATATGTGCATTGTTAAAACTTTAAAAATCTTCTTGTCCAAAAGTACTGGCCCAATTTGAAAATTATTTTGCACAAATGTTCCTTAGGGCACCCTTTACCAAGATTGTTCAAATATTTCCGATCCGTTGAAAAGCATGGCCGCCAGGGGGCGGAGCTAGTTTTCCTTATATGTGCATTGTTAAAACTTTAAAAATCTTCGTGTCCAAAAGAACTGGCCTGATTTAAAAATTATTTTGCACAAATGTTCCTTGGGGCACCCTTTACCAAGATTGTACAAATATTTCCAATCCGTTGAAAAACATGGCGGCCAGGGGGCTTTAAAAATCTTCTTGTCCAAAAGTACCGGCCTGATTTAAAAATTATTTTGCACAAATGTTCCTTGGGGCAGGCACCCTTTACGAAGATTGTTCAAATATTTTTGATCCGTTGAAAAACATGGCCGCCAGGGGGCGGAGCTTGTTTTCCTTATATGTGCATTGTTAAAACTTTAAAAATCTTCTTGTCCAAAAGTATTGGCCTAAAAATAGTAAAAACTTTGAAAACTATTGAAGTTCTATTAAATCAGGTGAGCGATATAGGGCCATCATGGCCCTCTTGTTGATAATTACGTTTTCATATCTTGTAAAATTTGCTTTATTGTTCAATAAAAATATTTATACCCCTCTGTTTCGATTCCTAGTTTCCGATCCCTTGTTCAATTGTCAGTTAATACTATAACAATGTACTTTGTTGTATATTCACTATACTGTTTACAGAAAATATATTGATTATCAGTACACTATTTTTAGCTCACCTATGCACGAAGTGCAAGGTGAGCTATTGTGATCACATTTTGTCCGGCGTCCGGCCGTCGTTTTGTAGGTCCAGGGCTTGTCGTCTTTACAAAACTGCTCGTGTACGTAAACCTAGATAACCTTGTACAGGTATCGATAAGAACGACAAGCATAGTATATAGCGCTATATAGCTTATCGCACTCGTTTCTCTTCTCCGTATAAGAAGTCCCAGGTTATTGTGTCAATATTAAATCAAAACATGGCAGAAAGAACATTCGTGGCTACGCTTTGACGAATCGCTACACGCCATGTAGAAGTTTTGGAGACGATAAAACTTCGTCTTTTGTCACTCGCTGTACAACTTTTTTGTGTTAAAACAGTCAACAGTCATGCAATTAATATATCACATGTGTCTGAAATAAAAAACGAAAATTGTCGTCTGCTATTACAATGGCAAAACTGATAATTCATGTCGGTCTGCTCTGTGAACAGCTCTGTGACTTTTCTCAACACAAATAAAGTTTAGTTTTGTGTTATTTGAGTTATTATTTCTTATTTGAAGATAGTAAAATATCATAAAATATTCGGACACGTTGTATTTGAGCCTGGGCAAGTTAATGTTCAAAGTACTCGTATCAGATTCCTTCAAGCCTTATATGGCTATAGTGTAAACTTATAAAATCTCTTCCTCTGAAAGTGTATGGTCGATTTTCAAATAATTTGTAGAAATTTGTAGAAATGTACCTTGGGTGAACCTCTATCAGATTTCTTCAAGCCAAGTTGATTGGTCAAAAAACATGGCCGCCAAGGGGCGGGGCTTTTTGCCTGTAGAAATGTTCCTTGGGAGACCCTCTATCAAATTCCTTAAAGCCATGTTGATTGGTAGATCAATATGTCGAAAAACATGGCCGCCAGGGGGCAGGGCTATTTGGCCTTATATGGCTATAGTGAGAACTTCTCCTCCGAATGTGTTTGGCCAATTTTCATTTTTATTAGCTCACCTGAGCTTTGCTCAAGGTGAGTTATTGTGATCGCCTTTTGTCCGGCGTGCGTCGTGCGTCAACTTCCTCTCCTCAGTAACCAGTGGGTCAATTTGGATAAAACTTCACAGAAAGCATCCTCTCAATGACCTCACCAGAATTCCTTCAAATTTTTTGGATCCATGCAAAATTCTGGTTTCCATGGCAAGGAAACCAAAAAAAACTTCAAAATTCTTCTTCTCCCAAACTGGTTGGCAGATTTTCAAATAATATAGTAGAAATGTTCCTTGGATGACCCTCTATCAGATTCCTTCAAGCCATGTTGATTGGTCGAAAAACATGGCCGCCAGGGGGGGGGGGGGGGGGGGGGGGGGGGCTATTTTGCCTTATATGGCTATAGTGAAAAATCTTCTCCTCCGAAAGTGTCAGGACGATTTTCAAATAATTTTGTAGAAATGTTCCTTGGGTGACCCTCTATCAGATTCCTTCAAGCCATGTAGATTGGTCGAAAAACATGGCCGCCAGGGGGTCGGGGCTATTTTGCCTTATATGGCTATAGTGCAAACTTAAAAAATCTTCTCCTCCAAAAGTGTCAGGCCGATTTTCAAATAATTTTGTAGAAATGTTCCTTGGGTGATCCTCTATCAGATTCCTTCAAGCCATGTTGATTGGTCAAAAAACATGGCCGCCAGGGGGCGGGGCTATTTTGCCTTTTATGGCTATAGTGATAACTTAAAAAATCTTCTCCTCCATAAGTGTCAGGCCGATTTTCAAATAATTTTGTAGAAATGTTCCTTGGGTGACCCTCTATCAGATTCCTTCAAGCAATGTTGATTGGTCGAAAAACATGGCCGCCAGGGGGCGGGGCTATTTTGCCTTATATGGCCAAAGTGAAAACTTAAAAAATCTTCAACATCTTCTCCTCAGTAACCAGTGTGTCAATTGGGATGAAACTTCACAGAAAGCATCCTCTCAATGACCTCACCAGAATTCCTTCAAATTTTTGGGATCCATGCAAAATTCTGGTTTCCATTGCAACGAAACGAAAAAAACTTCAAAATTCTTCTTCTCCCAAACTGGTTGGCAGATTTTCAAATAATTTTGTAGAAATGTTCCTTGGATGACCCTCTACCAGATTCCTTCAAGCCATGTTGATTGGTCGAAAAACACGGCCGCCAGGGGGGGGGCGGGGCTATTTTGCCTTATATGGCTATAGTGAAAACTTAAAAAATCTTCTCCTCCAGAAGTATCTGGCCGATTTTCAAATAATTTTGTAGAAATGTTCCTAGGGTGACCCTCTATCAGATTCCTTCAAGCCAAGTTGATTCGTCGGAAACTGGCTGCCAGGGGGCGGGGCTTATATAGCTAAAGTGAAAAAAAATAAAATCAGGTGAGCGATTCAAGGGCCATCATGGCCCTCTTGTTTGTAGAAATGTTCCTTGGAAGACCCTCTATCAGATTCCTTCAATCCATGTTGATTGGTCGAAAAAACATGGCCGACAGAGGGCGGGACTTTTTGGCCTTATATGGCTATAGTGAGAACTTAAAAAATATTTTCCTCCGAAAGTGTCAGGCCGATTTTCAAATAATTGTGTATAAATGTTTCTTCGGAGACCCTCTATCAGATTTCTTCAAGCAATGTTGACATGGCCCCCACAGGGCACTCTGGAGGTTGCATATGGAATCTTTGTGAGAATAATTGATGTGTTTTACATTGCTTAATTCAGGTGAGCGATCTAGGGCCATCATGGCCCTCTTGTTAAGCAGGAAGCTTTTGAGTAAGATTTTAGAAAACCCTTGGTCAATTGTGATTTTTTTTGTAAGAGAAATTGGTAAATACTTAAATGACTGAGTCGGGGCCATAATGGTTATCCATTTGTTTTACATGTCTTTTGAAACTTGGTAATTAAATATAATATTCACATGCATGTCTCATGATTTATTTTTATAGACAGCTAAAATGGCATGTAATTTTAACGGATGCGTCATTTATTCTTTTACCCTAAGTTTTAATATTTATAAACAATGTATAGTTTATAAATCACATATCTATGCAAAGGCAAATGTTTGAACAGTTTTATGTACCCAAACAAATGTGGTGCCTTCAGCGCTTTGATTTCATTAGGGGACATTTTATCACCAATCAGTTATTTTCCACTAGGTACAAATTTCCATCAATAATCTCTTATCTTTCATTTGAATAATCAATATGGTCATATTACATTTAAACCCCATTTCCCACATGTATTATTTGCTCTCGGGCACCTCGGCAGCAGACAACTTTTTTTTAAAACAATGTGGCAAACAGCAATATCTCATTTAGCCATAATGTTAAATGATTGTTCTCTTATTTATAGAGTTTCCATATTTTTAGCTCACCTGAGCTTTTGTGATCACTCGCCGTCCGTCATCGTCTGTCTGTTCACATTTTCCTACAAACAACTTCTCCTAAACCAATGTACCGTAGGTGGTCCTGTTTCAAAGTTATTCAAAGAATTCAATTCCATCTAGAACTTTGGTTGCTGTGGCATCAGAATAGCGGAAAAATAACACAACTTTAAAAATCTTCTTGTCCAAAAGTACAGGCTCGATTTTAAAATTATCCTGACAAATGGTCCTTGGGTGACTCTCTACCAAGATTGTTCAAATTATTCCGATACATTGAAAAAGATGGCCAGGGGGCGCAGCTTGTATATGTGCATAGTGAAAACTTTTGCACAAATGTTCCTTGAATGACCCTCTTTCAAGACTGTTCAAAATATTCTGACCCGGGGGCAGAGCTTGTTTTCCTTTCATGTATATATGCTAGTGAAAACTTAAAAAATCATCTTGCCCAAATTTACAGGCCTGATTCCAAAATAATTTGGCACAAATGTTTCTTGGGTAACCCCCTACCAAGATTGTTCAAATTATTTCGATCCGTTAAAAAAACATGGCTGACAGCGGGCGGAGCTTGTTTTTTAGATCACCTGAGCTCAAGGTGATCTATTCTGATAACTCTGCCCTCCTCCGTCCGTTGTCTGTCTGTTAACTTAAAGCTTTAAACATCATCTCCTCCTTAACCACAGGACCAATTTGAACCAAACTCCACAGGAATGTTCCTTTAGTGGCCCTCTTTCAAAATTGTTCAAACATGTAAATTCCATTGAGAACTTTGATTGTTGCAGCATAAGAAAGGGGGCAAAATGTCCAAACTTTAAAAATCTTCTCCCCTAAATATGCTTGTCAAATTCCAATATTATTTGGTAGAAATGTTACTTGAGTGACCCTCTAAAAAAATTGTTCAAACCATATTGATTTGTTGAAAAACAGGGCATCAAGGCGGCATCAGGAACGGGGCAAAATGACATTATTTTATAATTCCGTTTTTATTAATGTTCTTGTTAGATTTCAAGATATTTTAGAAGAAAGTTTAAGTCTGACTGACCCTTTATATAATTTATTCGGTTAACATATATATGGTTTGTGGCATCAGAAATGGGGTAAATGAACTATAAGATTCAAATGACATCTCCTAAACCATTGGACCAATATCTACCAAGCTTCACAGGAATGTTCCGTTGGTGGTCCTATTTCAAATTGTGCAAAGATTTTATACCTTATTACATATGGCCTTTACTGATAAGCTATTTCTTAGCCACTCCTTGCAGTTACATTTGCACTCCTGATAACATTTTCCCAGATATTTGCTACTAATTTATTAACCCGGCCGGGTAGCTCAATTGGTAGCGTATCTGACTCGTGATCTGGAGGTCACGGGTTCGATACCCGGTTGCGGCGACATTCTTTCGGGCGATGTTTTCCATTGCCTCTCACCTCTGATCTATGTGAGAAAGTAGTTGGTGGCTTCGAAAGAATGTTTTGTAAGTACTGGTGTGGGAAAGCCAGGAAAACATGGGTAGGTGCACTGACCGCCGTGATATGACCAAAGCCGTTGAAAGCGGCGTTAAACTCCAAACAAACAAACAAACAAAACTAATTTATTATCACTCAGGTGATCGAATTAGGGCCATCTTGGCTCTCTTTTTACTTTGAGCAAGTTGAAACTTTTTCAGAATGTTTGTCTTGATGATATTTAGTCCATGTCCGAATATGGGTCATATCTGGTAAAAAATAATAGTTCACTATGCCTAATGAAGGAAAATCTTGTTAACACTCTTTTTAGCATGTTGAATGTTTGTCAAAATAATTGTCTTGATGTGTTTTGCATTAGAAATAACATTGCATAATTCAGGTTCATGGCAACCAAAATAGATGTATTTTTAGATCACCAGAGCCGAAGGCTCAGGTGAGCTATTCCTATCACTTTTTGTCCGTCGTCCGTCGTCCGTCCGTCCGGCGTTAACTTTTAGCTTAAACATCATCTCCTCCCAAACTCCAAGGACAATTTCCGTGAAACATCACAGGACTGTTCCTCTGGTTGGCCTCTTTCAAAATTGTTCAAAGATTTAAATTCCATTGAGAACTTTGGTTGCTGCGGCATCAGAAAGGGGGCAAAAGGTCCAAACTTTAAAAATCTTCTCCTCCGAATCTGCCTGTCAGATTCAAATATTATTTGGTAGAAATGTTCATTGGGTGACCCTCTATAAAAATTGTTCAAGCCATACTGATTGGTCGAAAAACATCGCAGTTAGGCGGCATCAAAAAAGGGGCAAAATGACAAAATTTGAAAATTCCATTTTTATGCAAATGCTTGTCTGATTTAAAGAAAATATAATATGAATCTTACTGTAATGATCCTCTTTTTAATTTGTTTTAGCCGTTTTGATTGGTTACACAATCATAGCAACCAGGTGTCATCACAAAAGGGGTAAATTGAACTTTTAGCTACAAATGACAACCATCTCCTACCATTCCAATAGACCAATTACCACAAAACATCACAGGAATGTTCCTTTGGTGGTCCTCTTTCAAAATTGTTCAAAGATTAAAATTCCAATGAGAACTTTGGTTGCTGCGGCATCAGAAAGGGGACAAAATGTCCAAACTTTAAAAATCTTCTCCTCCGAATCTGCCTGTCAGATTCAAATATAATTTGGTAGAAATGTTCCTTGGGTGACCCTCTATAAAAATTGTTCAAGCCATACTGATTGGTCGAAAAACATGGCAGTCAGGCAGCATCAGAAAAGGGGCAAAATGACAAAATTTGAAAATTCCATTTTTATGAAAGTGTTTGTCTGATTTTAAGAAAATATAATACGAATCTTACTGTAATGATCCTCTTTTTAATTTGTTTAAGCCGTTTTGATTGGTTACACAATCATATCAACCAGGCGTCATCACAAAAAGGGTAAATTGAACTTTTAGCTACAAATGCCAACCAACTCCTACCATTCCAATAGACCAATTTCCACAAAACATCACAAGAATGTTCCTTTGGTGGTCCTCTTTCAAAATTGTTCAAAGATTTAAATTCCATTGAGAACTTTTTTTGCTGCGGCATCAGAAAGTGAGAAAAATACCCAAATTTTAAAATCCTTTTCCTACATAATCTACTTGTGCGATTGCAAGATAATTTGGTAGAAATGTTTCTTAAGTGACCCTCTAAATAAACTGTTGAAGCCATATTGATTTCGTTGAAAAACAGGGCAGCAAGGCGGCATCAGGAAAGGTGCAAAATGACAAAAACTTTATAATTCCATTCTTATTAAAGTTCTTGTTAGATTTCAAGATATAAATGGCCTTTACTGATAAGCTGTTTCTTGAGAAGTGTCCACTCCTTTCAGTTTCATTTGCACTCCCTGATAAAAATTTCCAGATATTTGCAGTTAAATATTTGCTACTAATTTACTATCAATTAGGTGATCGATTTAGGGCCATCTTGGCCCTCTTGTTTAGCTCACCTGAGCTTTGCTCAAAGTGAGCTATTGTGATTGCCTTTTGTCGGTTGTGCGTCAACATCTCCTTTTTGGGATGCATGCAGTATTCTGGTTTCCATGGCAACGAAACAAAAAAGCTTTCAATTTCTTTTTCTCCCAAACTGGAAGGCAGATTTTCAAATAATTTTGTAGAAATAATCCTTGGATGACCCTCTTATCAGATTCCTTCAACCCATGATGATTGGTTGAAAAACATGGCCGCCAGGGGGGCGGGGCTATTTTGCCTTATATGGCTATAATGAACACTTAAAAATTAGAAATGTTCCTTACGTGACCTACTATCAGATTCCTTCAAGCCATGTTGATTGGTCAAAAAACTTGGCCGCTAAAGTGAAAACTTAAAAATCTTCTCCTGAAAGTGTCAGGCCGATTTTCAAATAAGTTTGTAGAAATGTTCCTTAGGTGACCCACTATCAAATTCCTTTAAGCTATATTGATTGGTCGAAAAACATGGGCAACACAAGGTGGGGCTATTTTGCCTTATATGGCTTAAGTGAAAACTTAAAAAATATTCTATATGGCTATAGTGAACACTTAAAAAATCTTCTCCTCCTGAAGCAGTGTTTTCTCCAGAGCGCGTTTTCTGCGTCTTTAACGCAATTTAATTGACATTGACGCATATAAATTGAAAATCTGCGTCTTTTATGACGCAACAAAAATGAAAACAAATTCAGTCGGTCTTGGGGACGAATCAGCTTAAAATCGATAGATTCCATAGCGAGAGTCACTAGTCCTTCAAAAAAAGACATAGTGTATGCTCATTTTTAGCTCACCTATGCACGAAGTGCAAGGTGAGCTTTTGTGATCGCTCAGCATCCGTCGTCGTCGTAGTCCGTCCGTTCACATTTTCCTACAAACGACTTCTCCTCCTAAACCAATTAACCAAATTCAAAATAATTTTACTGGAATGTTCCTTGGGTGGTTCTCTTTCAAACTTGTTCAAAGAATTCTTCCATGCAGAACTTTGGTTGCCACGGCGACAAAAAAGGAGAAATTAACCAAAACTTAAAAAATCTTCTTGTCTGAAAGTAGAAGGCCCATGCCTTTGATATTTGGTATGTAGCATCATCTAGTAAAAAATGACCCGTCCCCGGGGGTCACTTGTTTTTCATAGACTCATATAGGGAAAAAACTTTAAAAAGATTCTTGTCTAAGAGTAGAGGGCCCGGGCCTTTGATATTAGGTATGTAGCATCATCTAGTGGACCTCTACCAATATTGTTAAAATTATAGCCCTGGGGTTAAAAATTACCCCTCCCCTGGGGTCTATTGTTTGACATAGACTCATATAGAGAAAAACTTAAAAAAAAAATATTTTCTAAATGTAGAGGGCCCTGGCCTTTGATATTTTGGTATGTAGCATCATCTAGTGGACCTCTACCAAGATTATTCAAATTATAGCCATTGGGTCAAAAATGACCCCATACCGGGGGTCCCTTGTTTAACATAGACTCTTTTAGGGGAACTACTTTAAAAATCTTCTTGTCTGAAATTAGAAAGCCCAGGCCTTTGATATTTGGTATGTAGCTTTATCTAGTGGACCTCTACCAATATTGTTCAAATCATCGCCCTGGGTTAAGAGATGGCCCAACCCGGGGGTAACTTGTTTTACATATGCTCATATAGGGAAAAACTTTTAAAATCTGTCTAAAAGGCCCAGGCCTTTGATATTTGGTATGTAGCTCCATCTAGTGGACCCCTACCAAGATTGTTCAAATTATAGCCCTGGGATCAAAAATGGCCCCACCCGGGTTACTTGTTTTACATAATTTAAAACCCTTACCCAAGAAATGAAAGTGCAACCTCAATTGACCAAAACTACTTCTCACACAGGGAAATTTCACAAAATGACAAAATCCTCATAGTAGGCGACTCTATTCTGAAATATATTAATAGTAAAGGGCTAGAAAAGAATGTCGATGTAAGAACATGCAGAGTTGCCACAGTTAAAGATATAAAAAATAGGCTGTTGAGGACAGACCTACAGAAATATTCGAGTATTATCATCCACATAGGTGGAAATGATATAAGCAGAGGTGATACTATCTGGAATGTCCAATCTGACTTAATGAATTTAATTGACTTCGTGGAACATAAAAACCACAATATACACATAATCATGGCAGAAATCACTCCAAGAACTGACTGCAACACTAAACAACTAAACAATGTTTACAAGGAATTGTGTCAAAGGCGTGGCCATACATTCATACGCAGTTATGATGAGTTTGTGGATACTCATGGATACCTGATGAACAACCTGTATACTACGGACGGAATACACATCAACGAAAATGGAACCACAGTTTTCTTAAAGAACATTAATAAACACATTCAAATTCTAAAAAAAATCAAGAAAAATGAGCAAACACGTTTGCTACTATTGTGGTGAAAGCGGACACACAATGCAAGTTTGCAGACATGGGAAATCGATAAAATGCCATGACTGTGGAAACTATGGACACAAAAAGAAATATTGCCCTCTATAAAATGCAGGCAAAGAAGATGTCGCCGATTATATAAAATCATATCAGTCAATGTGCTCTAGTTATAACCAGAAATTTATACTGACTAGCTGCAACAATCCTTTCAGTGTCCTTGAAAATGACTCTTCCATTGCATGTTCTGTGTGTGAAAATGATTTTCAAAATTGTATTTCTAAATCTCATGAGGTCCGAATCAATTTCCACAAATCAGTCGTAAATAACCAATACTATGACATGATTGTACCTTCTAAAATTTTATTGTATATTTACTTTATCATTTTGTGTTTTATAATTGCTAATTTATGTCTAACAGAAGAAACAAAGACAGATAATGAAAATGAAATATTGAACACAAAAATATAGACTATAAATTCCAAACAGAAAAAAGTAACAATATTACTAAAAATGCAGAGTATCAGTCAAAACAGACCTCACAACAATTTCACCAAGACTTTGACCTTGTAAAAAAGGGTCTCAAAATTGGATCCCTAAATGTTCGCCATCTGCTTCCGAAATTGGAAGAAATCAAAATGTGTTTAACTAATCTAAATAGTTTAGATGTTCTTGGATTATGTGAAACATTCCTAAACCCTGATATAAATGACTCAGAATTGAACATTGGAAGTTTTACATTTGAACGAAAAGACAGAACAAGTAGAAGTGGAGGAGGTCTACTTGTTTACATAAAACACAATTTAAATTATAGAAGAAGAGTAGATTTGGAATTAAATGAATCTGAAACAATGTGGATAGAATTTAATTTTCCTTACTCAAGACCACTATTAACATGCTTCATTTACCGCCCACCAAATTCTCTAACCTCATGGATAGACAATTTTGAGGAAGAAATAATATCAGCTTCATCAGAAAATCATGAACTTATCTTACTTGGTGACTTTAATATCAATTATTATCCACATTGTAACAATAAGAAATGGCTAAATATGGTAGCTATGTACAGTCTAACACAGTTAGTTAATGTTCCAACACGTGTTACTGAAAAATCTTCTTCGATTATAGACCACATCTATGCATCAATACCTGAAAACATCTGTGAAACTCAAGTACCACATTTTGCAATTAGTGATCATTTTCCTGTTTGTTTTACTCATAAAGTGGCTACAACAACATATAAAGGCAATCACATAACTATGAAATATAGGTCATATAAACACTTTAATGAAGAACAATTTCGAAATGACTTATCCTGTTCATCATTTGATGAAATTTTTCAACATGAAGAGCCAGATTTTTGTTTAAATATGTTTTATGAAAAGTTTCTAAATGTTCTTGACCATCATGCTCCTTGCAAACAAAAACGGATAAAATCATTTCGCCAGCCCCAATGGTACAGTAACAACATTAATTTGCTTCGGAAACAAAGAAATGATTACCATAAACAGAAAGACTGGATTAATTACAGAAAATGGCGCAACAAAACATCAGCAGCGATTGAAAATGCGAAACAAAAATACTTTATGCATGCAATAGACCAAAATAAAGATACTTAAACTTTATGGAAATATATAAGAGAGTTACATCCGAGAGAAAATCCTGGTTTTCCCACTCAATTAAAGGAAGGAGATACAGTACTCGCGCAAACACCAGAAATAGTTCAAAAATTAAATACCCATTTTTGTGAAATAGCTGATAAAATTAAAACTCTAAAACATGCACCAAATCATCAACTACTTCGCCAGTTTATATGCACCAAAATAAACAAAAATGAGATTGATACCAAATTCAAAACTACACCTATTAAACCTGAGAAAGTGATGTTGTATCTCAAATCATTAAATATAAATAAAGGCACTGGTCTGGATGGTTTGGGACCAAAAATTTTAAAATTAGCTGCAAGAGAAATTTGCCTACCATTAACACACATTATCAACATGTGTCTTAATTAAGTATAATACTTTTCCCAGTTGTTTAAAAAAAGCTAGGATTAGACCCATTTTCAAGTCGGGTGACAAGTAACTGCCTGAAAACTACAGACCCATATCAATTTTACCAACTATCTCTAAAATCATTGAAAAGCATATTGCTTCTCTTATCACATACTATTTACAGGAAAAGGACCTCCTTCATAAATACCAATCAGGTTTCAGAAAAAATCACTCCTGTCAGTCTGCTCTTTCAAAATTAATTGATGATTGGCTCTATGCAATTGACCAGGGTAATATTGTTGGAGCAGTATTCTTAGACATGAAGAAAGCTTTTGATTTAGTAGATCACAAAATCCTTCTTGAATCAAAGCGCTGAAAGCGCTGATGGTATAGGGGGCATATGTAAATTGAAAACATATGGCATAGATCATATGGACAAACATTGTTGAAACAATGAAACAATGACCTTTAAACAAACCAAACCAAAAATGTTTGAAGCAACACATATTGCCTGCCAATAACATATACCTCATTTGTCAAAGTTTTACCCTTTTCTTGTATAAACAAAATATCGAAGGACAAAAGATTGACAAAAAAAACCCGAGCAGCTACCCTTAATTAAAATATTTCTAGTTCAGAAATCACTAAAGATCCACAATGTATATTGTAATCATGCTGATAAATGAAAGACGATCGAAAGCATGATAGAGTTATGTTTCTTTTGCACTGCACAATTGCAGCTCTGAGTTTCCTATACACCAACTCTTAAATTGATATATTGGACATATATTGAGACAATAACCGAAGAAATGAAAAAATTGAGTTTACACCTAAAAAACAGATTAGATTTGACGAAGTACAAATCTTGGGGAAGCACTCATTAACGAAAAAGGGAATTTCACGGAACGCATGTGTTGCATATAATAAGGGAGAACATTGAAAGACAAAAATATACACACTCCAAACGCAGCATGCTTAATTTATGGTAATGGTGCACTGCAAATCTGTAGGTCATAAGTTACATACAAACCAAGTTTGAAATTGATACAATGAAAGTTAATTGAGACAATCGCTGAACTAAATAAGGAAAAATGGAGATAACTGAAAAAACAGACCAGAGTTATGTACCTAGTACTTTGCCGTTCTCCTGATCACACGGGTATAATTGTGACCACTTTGAAATAAATCTGCCATACAGAAACAACGTGTTAACCAATACATGCAATCCATGACGGACGGACGAATGCACATTCAGGCAGACAGCCGGCCGGACGCCGGATTATACCTCCAAGCTTTACAGACGGAGACAACTCAAGTATTGATTACAGAAGACTGGTTCGATGCGTCAAAACACGTCGGCTTAGATTATGGTATTTGTAAAGTATTTGCAATTTAATTGTATCTCCGAAACGGGACCGGACCGTCAAGGTTAATTTTCAAAAACCTATTTAGACTACATTTCTAGTTTATTTGTCAACAGATACATCTAGGACTATATTACACGTTGATGAACGTTGAGTCTTAAATTAACGCAAATGCATATACATTATAATTTTAGTCCCAAAATCGCTAGCAGCTTCTCAATAATAAAATAAATAATGACCTTGCGGTTATAACTCGGATGTGTTGACAAATTCGGCCAAATTTCTTTCCGACGTTTGACAAAAGTCAATGCGACATGCGTCATTCGTCTTTCACCAATGGCTAAGTCTATGTGGAAACGCAGCCAGTTGCTTGGGAAGATTGTTGTGAGGAGTACTGGTTTGAGAAAACCAGGAAATACATTTGTAGGTGAACTGGCCGCCGTGATATGACTGAAGAAATGTTAAAAACGGCGTTAAATCCCAATCAATCAATGTTGAAATTAACTTATCTATAATTTGTAGATTTAATTTCTATTTCCTAGTAGGGTCTACATACAGCGACACATGAGAATATTCAACACAAAACGCGACCTGTTTTACCAACAATTCCCCAATAGCGGTGAGACCGTTTGTAACATTATTTCATGGCATGTATACACAGTAGGACCTCTCTCTTTGGACGAATTATGTTGTAACAAGTTTGTTTACAGTATTCCTTAACCTTGACCACATAGACTAAATATACAGCAAACAACATTGAACTAAGGCATAACTATTGACCTGAATTAATAAAAGTATGATTTTGAATAGTGATGAAAACATTGTGGAAAAAGACAAACTTGTTGATTATCATTCATCTGTTAAGGTTAGTCAAATGTGTCTAAAAGGGGCAAAGGTTAAAATAATAACTGTAGACAAATGTTTTCGTTATCTAGGTTATAGAAACAAATTGATTCATGTTTCAAAGCATTGTTTGAAAAGGAGGAATTGCTCATTGTCAGCAATTGCTCCGTTTGCAAATATACTTTCAACATTTGTTTGTAACTAAGTAGCTATAACGGGAACGGTTCAACCCTTTCCCGCTTACAGTCGCTTTTTGACGCATGTGCAGCAGACGGCTGCAGAATTGTTTATCATGACCCATTTCCTCTTTTTCCACAAAGGTTTCAACTATATATTTTTCCCCTTGATGTAAGGCAAAATTGCTCGTAATCATTCATCTCTAGCATGTTATTCGAAATGTGTCCGGAAGGGAGAAAGAGGGAAAGAACGTCCATAGTAAAACGTTTAAATATGAAAAGAATTAATTTGAAACGTGTTTGAAAGCATTGTGTGAAAAGGAGGAATTGCTCATTGTCAGCAATAGCTCCATTTTCAACAATATTTTTTAAATATTCGAACTGTTATAGTATCACGGAAAGGGTTCCGCTTCCATGGGAAGGATGTAACCATTTTCCGCCTACAGACGCATGTGCAGCAGACGACAATCGAAAACATTGTGACAAAAGGGGAAATTGCTTTTCGTAGGCAATTTCTACTTTTGCCACAATGGTTTCAACTCCTTTCAATAATTGTATTTACAGTGCTTTGCACATTTCTCTATAAGTCGACTGTTGTAAACTAATGGGGTCACAGAACGGTCGACGTTACCTCACACTACTGACATTGAGGTCAACCATAGTTCAGAGTGAGTTTCATTCATAGAAACTATTTTGTCTCATAAATTTATGCAAGCGGAGGGTTTTGTGATTCGGTCGAACCAATGAAATCGTTGAAAAGGCAGATTATAACCAATCAAAACTCGATTTTGGTGTAGGTATACACATGTGGACTGCGGTTGCAGCTTTAATCCGACTTTTCGAAAGCAGCTTCGCTATGAGATAGTGGCGAGACGCCCCTATCCCAAAAACTAGCCATCTACAACTTTCATACAGATGCAGTAAAATTGATAAAGTCTTACTTATGTGATAGGACGCAACAAGTCCAATTCAATAATACAACATCTTCCCCCGGATTAATAAAGTATGGAGTCCCCCAAGGCTCCATTCTAGGCCCGATATTGTTTCTTATATATGTAAATGATATGCCACTCTATACAACTAATACTGAAATTGATATGTATGCTGATGATGCAACCTTTCACACTGCAAATAAAGACCCCAAAATAATAAAAGAAAATATCCAGACAGATTTAGGAAATATCAACCTATGGTGTCAGAACAATGGCATGTATATAAATACAAATAAAACAAAGACAATGCTTCTCGGAACAACACAAAAACTTAAACATCAAAATTCTCTGTGTGTAACCATAAATAATAATGTTATAAACAGCACAGATAGTCATAAACTACTTGGTGTCCATATTGATAATAAATTAACATGGGATTCACATGTTAGTTATCTATGTAAAGCAGTTGCTGCCCGACTTGCATTATTGCAAAGATTGAAAATATATCTTCCCATGCATGCTAGAAAAGTTTTTTATTCTTCGTACATTTTACCATTATTGGATTACTGCTGTACAGTTTGGGGTTCATGTTCTCAAAACAATATGGAAGCAATAACGAAACTTCAAAAACAAGCTGCACGTATCATACTAGATGCAAGTAAAATGACGCCATCGGCTGATATGTTTAAACTCCTAAATTGGCTTCCATTTAAAAAGAGAGTCCACTATCTCAAATGTGTGATGATCTATAAATCTCTTCACAACCTAACACCTGAGTATATGAATAATAGACTTATTCCAGTAAGCGATACAAATTATTCTTTGCGATCTGCAGCAAACTTGAACCTTAAATTAGATAAACCAAAAACAAATACTTGGAAACGATCCCTAACATACTCTGGCTCAGACCTTTGGAATAAACTAACCTTACCAGGGGTAGACTTAAGGCTGAAATTTCTACTAGCCAGCAGGGCCAGTTGAAATGGAAAATTACTGGCCCAACATGTTTACCACTGGCCCAAACTTTTTAATCAGGACAAGGCAACATTCAATGGTTATTAATTGAACTTTATTATCAAGTGATTGATATAAAAAACATTCAAAAACAAGTGTGTTGTTCTTTGTTTTTATTATCCCTTTAATATTAATAATGTCAATTACACAACCGATAATGTTATTGATAAAGCTTAAACCAGTCATTCAGAGTTAAATATAGTCCAAATAATTTAGACTTTCGATTTCTCATTTATTGGCCAACCGAAGTCTAAATCCATATCATGTTTCAGACAGACTCGATTCACGTTATTATGCCGTTTATATCCTTGATAGCTATCGCAACAATAAAAAAAAACATATCTATAATTATTATTAAATTAGTTTGAGCCTAAAATTTATGCAGCTTACCTCTTTACCACTTTAATCTATCAAAATTCAATTCACAACGGCGAAAAATTTGAAATCTGTAACACATTTCTTTTCGGTTAAATCAATTAGACAAAATTGGTAAAAGGAAGTAAACGAAATATCGCCCAAACTTGTTTGAATAAGATATATAACTATTTCGTTAAATATCCATTTTGGTGTACTTTAACAACAATACCCACAATACCGTATTCGGTTATCCTCAGTTCAAATCGACCACATTGTGAGTTATTAAATGTCAGACCTCTAAGAGGTGGATTAAAAAGAGATTAAAACACATAAAAACGTGAGTAAGACCGTTTGTGTTTACTTTATACGATAGATAAATGGTCAAATGTTGTCCCATATGTGTATTTTGGTGTGACAAACATTACGTACGCCAGATTCGACCCTAAAAGCGGCAGAATTTTTTTCGCATGTTTTGGTGCAGGATAAGGACTAGGTTAAATATAGATTTTTGGAAAACCGAGATTATAGAAAAATAAAATGAGACTTCATTTACCGACATTATGGACGCACAGATGTTATTTTTGGGGGTCATTTGAGTTGAAAATGCGTAAATGACGCAGGATTTGTGCGTCATGGAAAACCCTGAATGTATTTATTCACCAAACCGACCAAATTCGTTAACCAAAAGTTTGTTCCAAGGTGATATTATTATTTACAGTGCGTCACCATTTTGTGTACGTTGCCAAGCGAATATTAAGACGCGGCATACTATTGGTTGTTTTCACGCACCTGTCCAATCAAATTTTAGTTAACAGTATCGTGTGCGGATATCAATACGGCCATTACTGGGTGCACTCGATTGTGAAACATGCGTTTTTTAACGTTTTCTGACAGAACGGAATGGTCAGAACGAAATAAAAACGGAAATATGCAACTCGATATTTTCAATTTCTTACAGACTAGCTTATTATCCCATAATTATCAGCAGGCCCGACGGACTAGCTTATTTCATGTACAGCTGGCCCGAGGTAAAATCAACCGGCCACGGGCTAGCGGGCCAGCGGTTAAATCGACCCCTGCTTACAAATAAAATCATCAGAATCTCTAAACACATTTAAAGACAAATGTTATCAGTATTTTCACACTACGTAATAAGTATTATCAACATTTATGCATGTCATACATGAAATTTTCAGAAATGACTTCATAACATATATAATGTTTTTCCCCTATGATCTTATGTCAGTACTTCAAAAAAGAGGGCCTCATGGGAGATTAGTTATTATAACTAAATGAGTTTGTACCCTCTTTAAATAAAGTATTATTATTATTATTATTATAATACTAGTATAGGAAAAAACTTTAAAAGTCTTGTCTAAAAGTTTAATATTTGAAATCTAACTTCATCTAGTGGACTTCTTCCAAGATTGGTCAAATAATTATAGCCCTGGTGTCAAACATGGCTCCACCCTGGGGATCACTTGTTTTACATAGAGTTGTTAAGGTAAGCACTTTAAAAATATTCTTGTGCATTTGCCATGAATGTTCTTTGGGTGCCCCTCTACTAAGACTTCAAATTATTAGGATAATAAACATGGCCACCAGTTTTGAAAACCAGCCAGATCCGTCATGCATGACTGATTTATGGCCCTTTAATAATTGACTTTGTGAACACGATAAAAGCTTCATTTATTTGTCACATGTCCTTTACATTGGCATTATTGACACATTGTTGGATGATGCAGATATTGAAAACATAAATTCTACCTTTACATTCGCTCCTGGAGATGGTCAACAACCTCTCAGTATTTTTCAAGATAAAGATTCAGAATGTTCCTTAACCCTTTCCCTCATATAGACGCTTTCTGACGCCTCTGCAGCAGACGGCTTTTTGAAAATATAATGACAAAAGAAAAAATTGCACAAAACGTGCAATTTCTCCTTTTGCCACATTGTTTTCCACTTTTTGTCATAGGTTATCCATTCAATTATGGAGATTTTCTGTGTTTTGACAAAATACGTTCAAAGTCGTCTGCTGCAGAATTGTCGTATGAGGGAAAGGGTTAAGTGACCCACTATCAGATTCCTTCAAGCCATGTTGATTGGTTGAAAACATGGCCGCCAGGGGGCGAGGCTATTTTGCCTTATATGGCTTGAATGAAAACTTAAAAAATCTTCTTCTCCGAATGTGTTTGGCCGATTTTCAAATGATTTTGTAGAAATATACCTAGGGTGACCCTCTATCAGATTCCTTCAAGCCATGCTGATTGGTCGAAAATTATGGCCGCCAAGGGGCGGCGCTTATATGGCTAAAGTGAAAACAAATAAAATCAGGTGAGCAATATGGGGCCATCATGGCCCACTTGTTATGTGTTTTAATCTCTTTTTAGCTCACCTATGCACGAAGTGCAAGGTGAGCTATTGTGATCACATTTTGTCCGGCGTGCGTCGTCAACATTTCAGCTTGTTAACACTCTACAGCCTACATTTTGCATCCAATCTTCATGAAAGTCATCAGAACATTCATCTCCATCAAATCTTGGACAAGTTCGAAACTGGGCCATATGAGGTCAAAAACAAGGGTCAAAAAGTAGGTCACTAGGTCAAATTGAAGGAAAATGTTGTTAACACTCCAGAGGCCGCAATTTTTGCTGTAGCAGTTTGAAATTTTGTCAGAATGTTTGTCTTAAAAATATCTAGGTCAAGTTTGAATATGGGTCATATTAGGTCAGAAACTAGGTCGCTAGGCCAAATTGAGGGAAAATCTTGTTAACTCTGTAGAAGCCGCATGTTTTGCTTCAGCAGCTTGAAATTTGGTCAGAATGTTTGTCTAAATGATATCTAGGCCAAGTTCGGATATGGGTCATGCCAGGTTAAAAAACTAGGTCACTAGGCCAAATTGAAGGGTAATCTTGTTAAACACTCTTGATACTGCATTTTTAACTTGAGCATGATGAAACTTTATCAGAATTTTTTTCTTGGTGATATGTAAGTCAAGTTTGATCAAGGGTCATGTTGGGTCAAATTGAAGATAATCTTGTAAACACTCTAGAGGCCGCATTTTTTGCTTTGAGCAAGTTGAAAATTTGTCAGAATGTTGTCTTGATGATATCTAGTCCATGTTGGAATATGGGTCATATCAGGTAAAAAAAAGATAGATCACTAGGCCAAATGACGGAAAATCTTGTTAACACTGTGGAGGTTGCATTCAGAATAATTGTCTTGATGTGTTTTGCATTGCAGTACATTGTATAATTAAGGTGAGTGCTTGTTTACCGATTTCGTCTAGTTTATTTAACCGGAAAGAAAGTTGTTACAGATTTTAAATTCTTCGCTGTTGTGAATTGAATTTTGATAGATTAAAGTGGTATAGAGGAAAGCTGCATAACTTTTAGGCTCAAATTAATATAATAATAATTAAAAATAGGTATTTTTTTATCGTTGCACTAGCTGTCAAGGATATAAACAGCATAATAACGTGAATCGAGTCTGTCTGAAACATGCTATGGATAATTTGAACAGAGTCTTTAGACTTAGGTGACTGGAGTCACATGATCAAATTAGACTATCGGTTTTTCATTGATAACTTTATGTAAAGCGCGTATATGACTGAGTCTTTGACCATTCGACACATCTCAGCAGATTTTGGTTAGATGTAGGGTACCGCAATCTGCCGAGATGTGCCGATTGACTCTCTGACGTAAATATCCGGGAAAAAATATCAGCTCCATCGTCTGCTAAGCAGCTGTGTTTAACATCATTTTTCTCCAGTCCAAAATACACAGTCTGAATCGCAAAGTAAAGTTAACATACCAAATATTAATTTTGTACAATCAAACAAGCTATTGTGTTGACTGTTAAACAGTTCAAATAACTCGCTAATGAACAATGGCAACTGTAAGGAACCTGTGACAGTGTAAAATGATTGTGATGGAAGTCTGTTAATTTCTAAGCTAGTCATGCATCTTCTAGTCATTTACTCTCAGTTATAGTAAGTTGTAATATAAAGACAAACTAAAATACACCAGTATTGGTTTCTTAAATTAATGAAAACCATGTGTGTGACCCCAAAATGTTCAAATGACCCCCAAAATTCCAAGTAGGGGGTCATGTAAATTATGACCCTCAACAATTTTAAAAACACTGCTGAAGTGTCAGACCGATTTTCAAATAATTTGGTAGAAATGTTCCTTACGTGATTTACTATCAGATTCCTTCAAGCCATTTTGATTGGTCAAAAAACTTGGCCGCTAAAGTGAAAACTTAAAAAACCTTCTGAAAGTGTCAGGCCGATTTTCAAATAATTTTGTAGAAATGTTCCTTAGGTGACCCACTATCAAATTCCTTTAAGCCATGTTGATTGGTTGAAAAACATGGCCAACACAGGGCGGGGCTATTTTGCCTTATATGGCTTTAGTGAAAACTTAAAAAATATTCTCCTCCGAAAGTGTTTGGCCGATTTTCAAATAATTTGGTAGAAATATTCCTAGGATAACTCACTATTATATTCCTTCGAGCCATGATTGGTCTAAAACTATGGCCGCCAGGCGGCGGGGTTTATATGGCTAAAGTGAGAAAAAATCAGGTGAGCAATCCAGGGCCATGATGCCCTCTTGTTTGATATTCCGCCTTGTGGCAGTGGAGCTATAATGGTCCTCTTGTGCATCTTGCATTAGCTTACCTGACCGCAAAATGAGAATGGTTGGCATGACAAATCACATACATAACTCAGGTTAGCAACCAGGGCCATCATGGCCCTCTTGTGTTATATTGATACAGAGAGTAACCCTTTCCCACCTACAGCTTCAGTTTGACACATCTGCAGCAGAAACATTTAAAAAACTTTGTGGCTAAAAGAAAAATTGCTAATAATAATAAATTTCTTCATTTGCAAAACTGTTATCTATTCTGTTCAATAATGTTTATTTATAAATTTTAAATATTTTTGCCCAGATGTTATGAAAGGCGTCTGCTGTAGATTGTTTGTAAGTGGGAAAGGGTTAACATTTCATTTCCTATAAAAGTATGTTTAATTTACATATGATTGCAGGCCCTTATCTAGGTCAGATATTCTAACCCATTCACAATGGTAAAAGTCTTAAAAATCATGCAGAATTCCCAATTTTGTCATGTTAATTAACCTTAAGTTTTTATGCATATAGTTTTTGGCCTGTCTGTCTGTTGGTCTGCACGTCTGTCTGTTGGTCTGCACGTCTGCAGTCTGTCTGTCTGCACAAAAAAACCTTTAACCTTGACCACTACTTTTGAACCATAACAGGTACGTCTACCATATTTCACATGTGTATTCCTTGTGACATGACCTTTCTGTCAGTACCAAAATATTTGACCTTGCGACCTTGACCTTTGACCTAGATGTAGTTTTTGGCCTGTCTGCACGAAAAAAACTTTAACCTTGACCACTACTTTTGAACCATAACAGGTACGGCTACCATATTTCACATGTGTATTCCTTGTGACATTACCTTTCTGTCAGTACCAAAATGTTTGACCTTGCGACCTTGACCTTTGACCTAGATGTTGCCATTCTCGAAAAAAACTTTAACCTTGGCCATTACTTTTGAACTATAACAGGTACGGCTACCATATTTCACATGTGTATTCCTTGTGACATGACCTTTCTGTCAGTACCAACATTTTTGACCTTGCGACCTTGACCTTTGACCTAGATGTTGCCATTGGGGGGCATCAGTGTTTCACAAACACATCTTGTTTTTATTCTCAAATATAAAATAACAGTGATTAATTTTCTCAAATAAAGTTCCAAATCCTTGTTCCCAAAATGCACAGAAAAAGACCTGGCTTATTAAATTGTGTCATTAGTTGTTCATATCGTGGAACGACTTATCCAATTCTCAAATCATGACATTTATTCATTATACATTATTTATTAACCCTTTCCCATATACAGCAAATCTGTAGCTTATGACTAACTTCAACTTTGAAACATTGTGACAAAATTAGAAAGCACTCATGAGAAATGTCTTCATTTGTCACAATGTTTTCTACATTCTCCTCTCAGATGTATTGAAATGACCTTGCAGGAGGAAAAGGGTTAGGAGTTTTCAGCTTTAAATAATCTAAGAAAGAAAATGAAATATCCAGAAAATATTCGATACAAAGTTGAAAACAATTGTGTATGTTGTAACAGTTGCTAAAAGATGTGTCTGCTGCAGTCGTCTAAAGTCCTTAACAGGGAAATGGTTAATCATGATGACCGGTCCAGTCTGGAATTGTTGGGGGATTAAGTTTTACAGACTAATATTTGTAGTTGGGCTGGACACAACAGTAATGGAAATTGATGAGTCTGGCTCGAAAATGATCTAAGGCAAAACTTGTGTAAATTAGAGACAGATTGAGCCTTGACAATAGATAACCTACCTTCAATCAAATTTTGTATCAATTAATGAAGACCTTTCTCTGCTACATTTGTTGTAAGTGTGAAAGGGTTAAAACAGTCTGCTAATGCTTGGTTATTTATGAATTTTATTGAATGAATTTTAATTCCGACGAACCATTTGTAGAATTTTAGAATTAAAAAAAAGGAGATCAAAGGAAGGAAAAGGCTTGTAATAATGACAAACAATTTGGTGCAAGAGTTAAATATTTTATCGGAAAAGAGGAATATTAATTCTGCAAGGGTTCAGATCAGCTGGTTCATTTCAACCTCTACTTTAGGGTTTATCTAGCATTTCACAGTATAAAGATTTCCATGGAGGATTGATATGCTGAAATGTAATGATTGAATCATGTTAATGAGTTATACTTGTACTGCATTGATATCACTCTTAATTGTAATGAGTATTGCTCCATGCTGCCATAAAGTTCTGTCCAAAAGTTAAGTATGGAAAACAACTTGTGGAAAATAACCCTATATTTACTTGTAAGTATAATAAGGGTTTAAGTTGTTCCTATATGAACCTTTTCCCACTTGCAAACAGATGAAGACTGAAACTATTGTGACTAATGGGGAACTGTTCACTATGTTAACAACTCTATTCAATAAATTATACTTGGTTTAATAAAGATTTCTCATATTTTAGCCCGCCGAGTCCCCGTAGTGATGGGGGCTGTCAATCCAGGGGTTGTGAGTTTGAATCCCAGCTCGGCCAACATTTTTTCCGACGTTTGACAAGTCACTGCGACATTCGTCTTTCACCAATGGGCTTTTTAACAATCTATGTGGAAAAGCAGCCAGTTGCTTGGAAAGTATGTTTTGTGGTGTACTGGTATGGGAAAACCAGGAAATGCATGAAAAGGTGAACTGGTCGGCGTGATATGACTGAAAAATTGTAGAAAACGGCGTTACACCCTAATCAATTAATCATTTTTGTGTCACCTGCGTAGCATGGTAGGCACTTGGGGATTACTTTTTTTTTTGTCCGGCGTCTGTCTGTCTGTCTGGGCACACAAATAGACACTTGTTGGGTACTGTTGTTCTCCTAAAGCCCACCCACCACCCTTATAAGACACTTAACCCTTTCCCTCATATAGACGCTTTTTGACGCCTCTGCAGCAGACAGCTTTTTTAAAACATAGTGACAAAAGTAGAAATTGCTCAGAACGAGCAATTTCTCCTTTTGCCACAATGTTTTCCACTTTCAGTCACAGGTTATCCATTCAATTATAGAGATTTTCCATTTTTTGACAAAATATGTTCAAAGTCGTCTGCTGCAGATTTGTCGTATGAGGGAAAGGGTTAAGTGGTTTTTAGCTCTACTGGCCAAAGGCCAGAAGAACTTATGCCGTGGTGTGGTGTCCGTATGTCCATAAACAATTGCTTGTGAACGCGATAGTCTTCAGTTTTGATTGTATCTCAATCAAACTTATACAGTAGTTAGATATCCATGAGAGCTCGGTTCCTTTCGACTGGATTATGGACCTTAGAATTGTCAAAATTGCGCTTGTGAACACAATAGAGGCTATCCATTTACTATCTGATCTTCACCAAACTCACACAGTAGTTAGGTATCCATGAGAGCTTGGTTCCTTTTGCAAACCAGCCAGGTCCGCCCATGCAAGACTGGATTATGGCCCTTGAAATTGTCTAAATTGCTATAATTGAGCTTGCGAACACAATAGATCCTCCATTTACTGACTAATCTTCACCAAACTCAGATAGTAGTTAAATATTGATGAGAGCTCGGTTCCTTTCGAAAACCAGCCAGATGTGCCCTTGCATGACTGGATTATGGCCCTTGAAATTGTCAAAATTGCTATAATACAGCTTGTGAACACAATAGAGCCTCCATTTACTATCTGATCTTCACCAAACCTAGTTAGTAGTTAAATATTGATGAGAGCTTGGTTTCTTTTGAAAACCAGCCAGATGTGCCCTTGCATGACTGGATTATGGCCCTTGAAATAGTCAAAATTGCTATAATACAGCTTGTGAACACAATAGAGCCTCCATTTACTATCTGATCTTCACCAAACTTAGATAGTAGTTAAATATTGATGAGAGCTTGGTTCCTTTTGAAAACCAGCCAGATTTGCCCTTGCATGACAGGATTATGGCCCTTGAAATTGTCAAAATTGCTATAATACAGCTTGTGAACACAATAGAGCCTCGATTTACTATCCGATCTTCACCAAACTTAGAAAGTAGTTGAATATTGATGAGAGCTCGGTTCCTTTTGCAAACCAGCCAGATCCGCCAATGCAAGACTGGATTATGGCCCATTAAATTGTCAAAATTGCTATAATACAGCTTGTGAACACTATAGAGCCTCCATTTACTATCCGATCTTCACCCATACATGCTCTGGATTGAAAATGACCAAAGAACCATACAAGTAGAGCATAGGCCCTATTAATGCTATTTATTCCGTAAAAGGATGATAATTACGAAATAAACCGTATTCTGGTTGGGTATACCCAAGAAGAAAACATCAAAGGAAAATACCCAACAAGTGTCTGTCTGTCCGTCACACTTTTTCGTCACGTTTTTTCTACTCAAAGGATTACATTGAAACTTCTGACAAATGTTATATCAATGTGTGTAATTGGTTCACAAAAGTGGATAATCCAAATATTTTTATATCAGAGTTATTGCCCCTTTTAAAAAATTTAAATTTTTCTGACAATGTCCCGGCAGGTGACACATGTGCTCCCGGGAGCACTCCATTCTAGTTTAGCCTAGATGTTTTACTGCATATTTGTTAATGTAATCCGTGTCCCATTTGTTCTCCAGAATCTCTGAAATATGAAGGGACAGATCTGCCAACAGTTAGTTGTTATTATAGAATAAATGAACTTCATCAGGCCCAATTTGCCATTGATTGATTTCTTGGACTGTGCACTTCATTGTAAAAATCAGATATGACTAAAATTGTTTTTGTGACATTTAACAGAACATGTATAAAAGACAGCATTTTAGAAGTGATTGTGGAAAGCCCTTATACAAAATATGTTTAGGACATTAAGAATGAAGACACTAACTTCACAATATCAGAATTGTTGACAAGCCATCCAGATGAGCGTGCAATCTGATGAAGAGTTTTGCTGTTTTTAGATTCGTCTCCTTGAAGTTGTAACCAAACGAGATTATTTTATACACATATGCTTAGACCAACTTTACATTATATACACATAATGCTTAGAACAACTTTACGTTATATGAAAGTTTATCCTAATTGTAAATAACCTTTTCCTCCTTTTTGTCAAAATGTTTTCAATAATGAGATTGTTTTGAAGTTGTCTGCTGCAGATTTGCTGTATGATCGAAAGGGTTAATTTGAAATCGTATGAAGGTTGTTTTTTGTGTGACAAGGCTCAGTTATGTGTAAGATAAAGGGCTCGATAGTTGCTTTGAAAAGTAGTGATCAATAAATGATTATGCAGACAAAATGTATTTAAAATGCCATAGTGGTTTTCTGATCAATATTAATTTTCTTTATTTTTAGCTGTGGGAGTGATATTCCATCTCAATCTGGGACTGGTTTTATTTATCTGAGAAACTTCGTCCTGGAAATAATACATAACCCATTACATCACAGGCTGTTTTGGACTTTTAACACATTTGAAAAGTCTGGTCCAAACGGACGAATGTGAACATTTTTGACTGAGCAGAAAGTCTTTTCAAAAGGTGTCTGCTTTGAAAATCAGTTTGATAAATGAAATAGAAGACTAATTTATTATAAGACAATTTGTTGAGAAACTTCCTTTTACCAGCTTGACTGTGTGTCCGAAGATAGCTTATGTTGTCATCTTAGCATTGGCTGTGGTGGCAGTGTTTGTATGGCATCATCGTTGTGCACACCGGGGATGATGTACAATCCAATACCAATTCAGCAAACTAAGCTTGGACAAGGTACATTTCCTAGCCTTGTAGGGATTGTGTACCAAGTGATCATGAAAAAGTGAACGGTTGCCATGATAAAAATGAAATGGTTGTGAAAACAGCATGAAACTGCAATAAAACGTACAGATCATTGTGTGTGCTTTTTGTGACAGATCTTATTTTTAGCTCACCTGTGCACGAAGTGCTCAAGGTGAGTTATTGTGATCGCCCTATGTCCGGCGTCCGTTGTCCGTCAACATTTTCTCCTCTGTAACCGGTGGGTCAACTGGGATGAAACTTCACAGAAAGCATCCTCTCAATGTCCTCACCAGAATTCCTTAAAATTTTCGGGATCCATGCAGAATTCTGGTTTCCATGGCAACGAAATGAAAAAACTTCAAAATTCTTAAAAAATCTTCTCCTCCGAAAGTGTCAGGCCGATTTTCAAATAATTTTGTAGAAATGTTCCTCGGGTGACCCTCTATCAGATTCCTTCAAGCCATGTTGATTGGTCGAAAAACATGGCCGCCAGGGGGGGGGGGGGGGGGGGGGGCGGGGCTATTTTTCCTTATATGGCTATAGTGCAAACTTAAAAAATCTTCTTCTCCAAAAGTGTCAGGCCGATTTTCAAATAAATTTGTAGAAATGTTCCTTGGGTGACCCTCTATCAGATTCCTTCAAGCCATGTTGATTGGTCAAAAACATGGCCGCCAGGGGGCGGGGCTATTTTGCCTTTTATGGTTATAATGCAAACTTAAAAAATCTTCAACATCTTCTCCTCAGTAACCGGTGGGTCAATTGGGATGAAACTTCACAGAAAGCATCCTCTCAATGACCTCACCAGAATTCCTTCAAATTTTTGGGATCCATGCATAATTCTGGTTTCCATGGCAACGAAACGAAAAAAACTTCAAAATTCTACTTCTCCCTAACTGGTTGGCAGATTTTGAACTTATTTTGTAGAAATGTTCCTTGGGTGACTCTCTATCAGATTCCTTGAAGCCATGTTGATTGGTCGAAAAACATGGCCGCCAGGGGGGCGGGGCTTTTTTGCCTTATATGGCTATAGTGAAAACTTAAAAAATCTTCTCCAAAAGTGTCAGGCTGATTTTCAAATAATTTTGTAGAAATATTCCTTGGATGACCCGCTATCAGATTCCTTTAAGCCATGTTGATTGGTCGAAAATCATGGCCGCCAGGGGAGGCGGGGCTTTTTTGCCTTATATAGCTATAGTGCAAACTTAAAAAATCTTCTCCTCCAAAAGTGTCGGGCCGATTTTCAAATAGATTTGTAGAAATGTTCCTTGGATGACCCTCTATCAGATTCCTTCAAGCCATGTTGATTGGTCAAAAAACATGGCCGCCAGGGGGCGGGGCTATTTTGCCTTTTATTGCTATAGTGAAAACTTAAAAAATCTTTTCCTTCAAAAGTGTCAGGCCGATTTTCAAATAATTTTGTAGAAATGTTCCTAGGGTGACCCTCTATCAGATTCCTTAAAGCCAAGTTGATTGGTTGGAAACTGTGCCCGCCAGATGGCGGGGCTTATATAGCTAAAGTGAAAAAAAAAATCAGGTGAGCGATTCCAGGGCCATCATGGCCCTCTTGTTTAGATCAGCTGATCACTTTCTGTCCGTCGTCAGTTGTCCATCGTTGACTTTTAGCTCTAAACACCATCTCCTCCTAAACCACTGGACCAATAAGGGGGGTGAAATGGTCAATCTTAAAAATTCTTCTACTCTGTATCTGGATGTCAGATTCCAATATATCTAGCAATATAGATTTCTTGAAAAACATGGCAGCCATACGTCATCAGAAAAGGGGCAAATGACATTATTTTGTTTTAAATTCCATTCTTATGACAGTGTTTGTTTGATTTTAAGATAAAGGTGTAGAAATGTTTCAGCCTTAACCCTCTACATAATTATTCCAAGCAATAATGGTTGGTTGAAAGACATAGCATACAGGTGGCATCAGAAAAGGGGTAAATTACCTTATAGCTTTAAATGATAACTTCTCCTTATCCACAAGACCAATTTCAGCCAAACTTAAAAGGAATGTTACTTTCGGGGTCCTCTTTCAAAATTGTTCAAAGATATAAATTCCATACAGAACTTTGGTTGCTGCGTGATCAGAAAAGGAGAAAAATGCCTTAACTTTAAAATTCTTCTTCTCTGAATCCACTTGTCTGATTCAAAGTTGTTTGGTAGAAATGGTCCCAAATGGTCCCTCTACAAAATGTATTCTAGACGGCATCAGAAAAGGGTCAAAATGACAAAACTTTAAAATTCCATTCTTATTAAAGTTCTCCTGATTTTAAGATAGTTTAATTAGCAGAAATGTTCCCTTAGTGACTGTGTACATAATTTGTTCAAACCATATTGATTGGTTGAAAAAGATAGTTGCCAGGGGGCATCAGAAAAGGGGTTAAAGGAAATTTTAGCTGCAAACGACATCTCCTAAACCAATGGACCCACAACAACCAAACTTCAAAGGAATGTTCCTTTGGTGGTTTTCTTTCAAATTGTTCAAAGATTTAACAAATGTCCGTTACTGATAAGCTGTTTCATTTGCAGTTCATTCACCCTCTTGATCAAATTTTCACCTTCATTAGCAATAGCATTTGCTATTATATACTATAGCATATACTATAACTCGTGATCAATTTAGGGCTATCTTGGCCCTCTTGTTACTGATAATAATGATATTTTAGAGCATTACTTTTGAAAACATTTTGACAAAAATTCTCTTGAAGAACCTTTCCTCTGTGTGTCTCACATTGTTTTCTGCTCAATATTAAAATTAAATTTATTAAGATTTTTCATTCATTCTTTTGGAGAAAAAGCATTTCCCACATACATTAAATCAATATAAGCATTAAATGTTAAAATGTTAACTTTATTATGTGGTGTCCTGTAATACTAACAATACAACTTAAAACCCACACTACTATTTATTTAACATTAAAAACTATTTTGTTATTTAAAATATAACAGCTTTAGATATTGTTCTAACCATATACAGCATTAATTTGACACAAGTCATATATATTTCAAAAGAGGACACCACAGTGTTTATGATGTAATACAAAATCCCGGACACCATATTATGGCTCGTTTCCAAGATAATTTTGTAGAAATGGTCCTTTAGTAACCCTTGCCATAAATTGTTCAAGTCAAATTGATTGGTTGAAAAACATGGCGGCCAGGCAGCATCAGAAAATGGGCAAAATGACAAAATTTATAATTAAATTCTTATTAAAGTTCTCGTCGAATTTCAAGATAATTTAGCAGTAATGTTCATTAATTGACTGACCCTCTACATGATTTGATCAAGCCATATTGATTGGTTTAAAACAATAGCTGCCAGGCTGCCTCACTTTTAAGCTTATATCCATGTCGTCTCCTAAAACATAGGACGGATATCTACAAACCTTCACAGGAATATTCCTTTGGTGGTCCTCTTTCAATTTTTACAAAGATTTAATGCAAAATATTCTTTTCTGAAGAGCTGTTTTCAAAGTTTACAGTACTCCACTCCTTGCATCAAATTTTCTCTGATATTAGAAAGTTACACATTTACTACTAGACTATCACTCAAGTGATAAATTTAGGGCCATTTTGGCCCACTTGTTTTTAAAAGTCTTCTTTGCAAATTTGTTGTAAATGTGAAAGGGTATAATGTTTTTTCTGTATATGCTTTCAGGTCTTCTACGTAAAGAGTATGATAAAGACAAACCACCTCTGCCGTCAGTCACTGGAAAAATTGATCCAAGTGTATTTATATCTGATCTTGATCTACCTCACATAGACAATGTCAAGAAACAGACAGAAGATAAACAGCAAAAGGTAAAGAAAAAACCCGGACCAAAACCAAAACCAAAACCTGAAACAGAACCTGAATTCAAAGTAGTCAAGAAAAGAGGTAGAAAGAAAAAGAGTGAGACCGCAAAGAGAGAGGATAATAAGGAAAGTGAACCAGTGAAACCAAAACGTGGTCGATCCCCAAAAGTTAAGAAAGAAGCAGTAAATAAGACTAAAGAAGATGATGATGATGATGATGACGATAATGAAGAGGCGGAAATTCCAGTCAAGAAAAAGCGGGGTCCAAAAAAGAAAGTTAAAGCAGCTAAAGCTGAAAAAGAGACTGAAAAACTCCCAAAGAAAAGGGGCAGGAAGAAAAAAGTGAGAGAGGAAGATAATAAGGACATTGCATCTGAAAATGGAGATGCTACTATAAATTATAGTGAGGTGGAAAGTGACAAAATGTTTGCTGATAGTAAGGATGGGGTATCTGACCAAGCTGAGGCTGAGGCTTCTCATTCAAATATACCAGAAAACCATGGTCACTATGACAACACTGAGGAGGAAGGTGAAAAGATTCTCAAGGATTCAAATGACTCTTTTGAAAAAGAGGTAAATAATGATAATTCTTTAAACATACATGAGGATAATGAAAACAAACATGTAGATAATGAAGACAAACATGTAGATGAAGACAAACATGTTGATGAAGACAAACATGTTGAAGACAAACATGTAGATGATGAAGACAAACATGTAGATGAAGACAAACGTGTAAATGAAGACAAACATGTAGATAATGAAGGCAAACATGTTTATAATGAAGACAAACATGTAGATAATGAGAATATAATTGAGGCTGAAGACGAGGAAATTGATAAAACAAAAGATTCTCTATCTGATAAAGGAGAGGATAATGGAAACAGTGACGCTGATAGTGAAAGTAGTGACATTGGTTCAGATTTTGATGAAGATCTGAAGCCCCCACCCGCTCCTCGACCTCCGCCTATGTATGACAGTGAGGACGGGGATATAGAATCGGGTCCGGAAAATGAGGATGGAAATGGTTCTTTACGAAGTGAAAGAATTAGAGACTTCGAATCTTCAAGAGAAATATCTCGAGAGATCTCAAGAGACTTTGAGAGTTCTCGTGAAATTGATGATAGTGTTAAAACAAGTGATGCAAATTCAGTAGAAACTTTCACACCGAAGGAAGCTGTTGATACACCATCATCAGTGAATCCTTATAAGAATGATTCAGTTGGTAATGACTTTGATAATCAGGAAACTCCTCATCCGCTGTCTCATCACAGTAGTGTACCACACACACCCTCTCACAGCAGTATACCATCTACACCCATAACCAATCAGGAATATGAATCTCAAAACCATGATGAAGAAACTGTCATTAAAAGTGCTAATGTGCAGGAACAGCCAAATGATGAGAACACTGATGAAAGCTCCATGCCAGAAGTGGATAAGGATTATGTGGGAAGGTTCTTTGAAGAGATTCAGTGTAATCAACAGGAACAAATCAGTCGTATAGCCAGTATGGATGAAAACAGTAAATCTCAGGACAAAGCCGAATCACGGCAAAGTGACAGCGGAGTGCCGTCTTCACTTACGTCTAACCAAACAGAGGCCAGTATACAAATGCAATCACCGCCAACAGACTTATCTCACAAGAGAATGGACATTCTACCTTCAGAACGCCCTCATGATGAACCTTTCCAACCTCGGCCTGAAAGTGTACACAGGATACCAGAACGTATACCAAGTGTGCCAAGCTTTGAACCCAACTTTAATACAATAGACCCCTATGCTAGCTCCCCTTTACCCCCACGCGACACAATATTACGTCAGCCTGACCAAGCCAAGATTCCTAGTCCACTTAATGCCAGTACTAGTAGTAGCAGCAGTTTTATGCGCTTCCCTGATAGTGAGGCAATGCTTCAGCGGCAAAGAATGGCCACACCATATGATAGAAATATCCAAAACTTGCACAGAATAACAGAGACAGCCATGCCACCCCACAACAGTTCATCACCATTGATACGTCATGTACCAGGACGTGAGGATGTTTTCCCTGGTGCTGCAGGGGTCACAGGGTCAATGACCAGAAATCCCTTTCACCCATCTTGGACAGGGCAGGATGTGCGACCCCCTCATTGGAGTCATGCACCATATTTACAGCGCCCCCTGGACCAACAGTCAGGGTCTACTTCCTCCTCATTGTTTGGTAAAGATTCATATCTCTCGGGACGTGAATTCATGTTTGACCCGTCTAGGGCTGCTGCTGAACGTAACATGTTTTCCAGTCTAGCATCAACTCATACCCAGCGACCAGAGATCCCTCATGACACATTTCCGTTAGAAAGATTTGACCTTGGTAGTTATTTAAGTAGTCATGCCTATAATACCACACCCTCGTTACCAGTGGACTACACTCGTAGCGCGCACAGTTCAACACAAAAATCCCTGGATGAACGTTACCGTCAGTCAACAACTGGCGTTACGGATTTCAGAACTCTACCTCAATCCTCTACTGCTTCTGACATGTTTGGAATGAATAGCTCATTTAATCTAGATAAGTTTTACTCACGAGAATCCATGTATCATCACTCCCATAACATATCGGACAATACAAATAACCCGTTCTTACCAGGTATGCCTGGTCAACATTCAATGTTTGGACGGGATTATACTCATCATCGTAGTTTTTATACTCAAAACTCAGCATATCCGTTTGTTAACATGAACGATAAAAATTATTCAGCCGCAGCATCTGCCAAGCTAGGTCACTCTGCAAGTGCTGTTGGACAACAGCGAGAGCTGGTCCCCGTTCCACGTCCCAATATGGCCCACGATCCACAGCTACAAGACCCTTACAGACATAGTTCCATGTTGTATAATATGATGAATAGATATTTTGAGTAATTTAAGGTTTTTAACCCTTTCCCATGTGCAGATGCATTTTTATGCCACTGCAGCAGACTATTTATAAAAACATAGTTGCAAAATGAGAAATTGCTCACTATGTTTTCTACTCTATTTAAACTTTATGCTTTCATTTACAGGGATTTTCTTTATTTTTGCCTTGATAATTTCAAAGAATTCTACTACAGGTGAGTTGTATGAGGGGAAGGTTTAAGCATTAAACTAACAGCAACTGCAACAGTATCTTTAACATTGGTTGGAAAAGGACAAAGGTTCAATTGTTGCCTGCTGCAATTAACAGAAAATGGTTCTTAAAAAAGGAGAGGGATCAATGTTAGTTTTAACCTTTCCCGCATTTAAAGATTTATTATACCCCCAAAAAACAAAGTTTTGGGGGGGTATATAGGAGTCACTGTGTCGGTCGGTCGGTCGGAAGCCATATTTTGTCCGGACCATATCTTAACAATGCAACATAGGATTTGAACGAAACTTCATAGGATGATACAACACATTGAGAGGAAGTGCGGTGTACAGGAACCATAACTCTATTTTATCTAAATACAGAGTTATTGCTCTTTGTTACTTTTTCTTATTTGTATAGTCTTGTCCGGAGCATAACTTTAAAACTAATTGTTGGAATTTAATAAAACTTCATAGGATGATACAACACATTGAGAGGAAGTGCAGTGTACAGGAACCATAACTCTATTTAATCTAAATACCGAGTTATTGCCCTTTGTTACTTTTTCTTGTCCGGAGAATTACTTAATAACTAACAGATGGAATCTAATAAAACTGCATACAATGGTAGAGCATAATCAGAGGAAGTGCAGTGTACAAGAACCATAACTCTAATTTACATAATAACCGAGTTATTGCCCTTTGTTACTTTTTCTTATTCGTAGAGTCTTGTCCAGAGCATAACTTTAAAAATGATTCTTGGAATTTATTAAAACTTCATAGGATGATACAACACATTGAGAGGAAGTGCAGTGTACAGGAACCATAACTCTATTTAATCTAAATACCGAGTTATTGCCCTTTGTTACTTTTTCTTGTCCGGAGAATTACTTAATAACTAACAGATGGAATCTAATAAAACTGCATACAATGGTAGAGCATAATCAGAGGAAGTGCAGTGTACAAGAACCATAACTCTAATTTACATAATAACCGAGTTATTGCCCTTTGTTACTTTTTCTTATTCGTAGAGTCTTGTCCAGAGCATAACTTTAAAAATGATTCTTGGAATTTATTAAAACTTCATAGGATGATACAACACATTGAGAGGAAGTGCAGTGTACAGGAACCATAACTCTATTTAATCTAAATACCGAGTTATTGCCCTTTGTTACTTTTTCTTGTCCGGAGAATTACTTAATAACTAACAGATGGAATCTAATAAAACTGCATACAATGGTAGAGCATAATCAGAGGAAGTGCAGTGTACAAGAACCATAACTCTAATTTACATAATTACAGAGTTATTGCCCTTTGTTACTTTTTCTTATTCGTAGAGTCTTGTCCATAGCATAACTTTAAAACAAATTGTTGGAATTTAATTAAACTTCATAGGATGATACAACACATTGAGAGGAAGTGTGGTGTACAGGAACCATAACTCTATTTTATCTAAATACAGAGTTATTGCCCTTTGTTACTTTTTCTTGTCCGTAGAATTACTTAATAACTAATAGATGGAATCTAATAAAACTACATATGATGGTAGAGCATAATCAGAGGAAGTGCAGTGTACAAGAAACATAACTCTACTTTACATAATGACAGAGTTATTGCCCTTTGTTACTTTTTCATATTCGTAGAGTCTTGTCCGGAGCATAACTTTAAAACTAATTGTTGGAATATAATAAAACTTCATAGGATGATACAACACATTGAGAAGAAGTGCAGTGTACAGAAACCATAACTCTTTTTAATCTAAATACAGAGTTATTGCCCTTTGTTACTTTTTCTTGTTTACAGAGTTATGGCCCTTTTGTTGGTCGGTCGTAAGCCATATTTTGAGTCAAGGTGCTGTTTTGGGGGTATTTATCATCTTCAGTGATATTTCTAGTTTTGTCTGCAGCAGATGACTTTTGCGAACAATTTTTGGAAATCAATTTTGTTTGCAAATTTCCCGCTCAAAACTTTTCAGACTTCAAAACATCTGGAGGAAAAAAAATGATCTTTTGAGCAAATGCTCTTTTTCTGACAAAAAACTTCTGCTGCAGAAGGATGAGAAGATTTTTATATTACGGAAAGGATTAAATTCATGTAAACAACTGAAGGAGATAGTAGTCACTAAAAAGTTGTTGTACTTATTGTTATTGTTGCAGTTGTAAAATAATGAGTTAAGCAACATAAACAATTTTTGTCAAGTGATAAAAGTCTACAAATAATAATAATATTTTAACCTACATACAGCAAACAATGGATGATTTGTTACTCTATGATGTAGATAGTTTTATCCTTTTGTATATTTACTTTGTTAGCTGCTCACCTGTGCACGAAGTGCTCAAGGTGAGCTATTGGGATGCCTTTTGTCCATTGTACGTCGTCAACAATTTCTTTAAACATCTCCTTCTAAACCACTGTTTGGATTATGACTAATGACTAAACTTGGTACAAATGATCCTTGGCTTTCAAATTTGTTCAAAGAAATTAATTCCGCGCAGAACGACATGTGGCTGCAATAGCAACTAAAATGATCTAAAATTTGAAAATCTTCTTGTTAGAAACCGAAAGGCATAGATAGTATTTGGTGTGTAGAAATGTCTAGTTGTCCTCTACTAAGATTGATCAAATTATGCCTCTGGGGTCAAAATTGGCCCCACCCCAGGGGTCAGTTGTTTTATAAAGATATATAGGAAAAAACTTTGAAAATCTTCTTGTCTGAAACCGAAAGGCCTAGAGCTTGGATATATGGTGAGTACAATGGTCTAGTGGTCCTCTACAAGATAGTGAAAATCGACCTCGCCTTGCGGGTCTCCTGTTTAACATGGAGATATATAGGGAAATACTTAAAAATCTTCTTGTTAAATACTAACTGGTACATAAACATTACTTTGGTGACCTTTTAAGTCATATTAACTTGACAAAAGACAGACAACATAGGGTGTGTGTTTTTTGCTCTGTGGCAGTGGAGCTCTTGCACCTCTTGTATTGGCTCACCTGGATGCAAAACGAGTTATTGTGGTTGGCATGACAAATCACATTACATAACTCAGGTGAGCGATCCAGGGCCATCATGGCCCTCTTGTTTTTGTACTGTGAGTTAATGAACAAAAGCTTACATCCATTTCTATATTAACTTTGTTTTTGTCTTGTGAGTAAATGAACAAAAGCTAACATTTGAAAACAAAGATTTGTAATGATGCCATGATTTATCAAAAGCTGGTTGTTCTTTGGTCTTATAAACTTTTAACCCTTCTCCTGCTCCAAATGACTAACTCCTGTTTGATCTTTATTGATCAATGTCAGTGTGCACTTAGTAATACCCCGTCTGCTTTATTTCTCTTCTCATTTATTCATTCTTAACAACAAAATTAACCAATGAATGAAAACCTTCCCTGATAATGATATGCCATTTAAAAACTTTATGAATTGAAAACATTTCAAATGATGGAAAAGCATTACACATGAAAGAAGTATTGTTTGAAGTCATCTGTAACAGGTGTCAAAAAAGCATCTTCAAGGGTAAAAGGTCCAATAGCACTTACAGTTATGTCAAATCAAACTGAATGGCATAAATTCACTCTTTGCTTAACATTTATTATTGACAACAATGTATATCAAAATTAGATTGCATGAATGTGCAGGCTCATTGTTTTTATCGCGCCATAATTCATGTTGAGCATCTAAAGACACATACAGTGGGTTAAGGCTTGACCCTTTCCCACATACAGATACTTTCTGATGACTCTGCAGCAGACGACTTGAAAACATCGTGATCCAAAGGAGAAATTTTCACCATGTTTTAATACTTTGTATTCACTTACTATACTTTTGATTCGAGAAATTGTCCGTACTGGTTTATATATGTTTTCAAAGGTGTCTGCTGCAGATTTCTTGTGGGAAAGGATGAAACCAGGTTAATTTTTATGAACAAATTATTGTTTTTGTTGTCTCCTTTATACTAGGAATTTATTTACTTTACCATAGCTTCGCAGAATGGCAAAATGGTCTATGAGCATGCTGGTCACAGGTTCAAATATCAAAGCATTCAGTCTGGGTTGAACTGTCTTGGTTAGTGATTGATATATGATAAGCAATAACTTTTATATAGATATACAACTGATTTTTAATTTCCATATTTTATCATGTTAAATCTTATATAGAAAATCTATAAATGCAAGTATTATTATTGAATAGAGTTGAAAACATTATGGCAAAAAAAAAATCACCAATAATTATTCATTTTGCCACAGTGTTTTTAGCTCACCTAAGCACGAAGTGCTCAAGATGAGCTATTGTGATCACATTTTGTCTGTTGTGCGTTGTCATTAATTGACTTGTTAACACTTTACATTTTGCATCCCATCTTCATGAAAGTTTATCAGAACATTCATCTCCATTAAATCTTGGACAAGTTTGGAACTGGGCCATATGAGGTCAAAAAATAGGTCACTAGGTTTAATTGAAGGAAAATCTTGTTAACTCTCTGGAGGACACATTTTAATTGAGCATGTTGAAACTTCATCAGAATGTTTGTCTTTAAGATGTGTAGGAGGAATCCGCCGTGGTCGATTGGTTAGCATTGGGGATTTGAAACCGGGGTCCCGGGTTCGATCCCCAGTCGCGGCACTACGGTCATGGTGGAGTGCCCTTGGGCAAAGTACATTTTCTAGCCTAGAACTGGTTTGTTTACCCAGGGATCATGAATAAGTGAACTGTCCCTGTGATATAACTGAAATAATGTTGAAAATGGCGTTAAACCCAATAAAACATAAGATATGTAGGCCAAGTTCAAATATTGGTCATGTAGGGTCAAAAAGTAGGTCACTAGGCCAAATTGAAGGAAAATCTTGTTAACACTCTTCGAGTCTGCATTTTTTTGCTTCAACAGCTTGAAATTTTGTCAGAATGTTTGTTTTAATGTTGTCTAGTTCAAGTTTGAATATGGGTCATATTGACTCGAAAACTAGGTCACAAGGCAACATTTTTAAGGAAAATATTTTCATCACTCTAGTCTGCATTTTTTATTTCAGCAGTTTCAGACTTTGTCATGTGTTTTGCATTAGAAATCTCATTGCATAACTCAGATGAGTGATCTAGGACCTTCATAGCCCTCTTGTTAAGTCATCTGCTGCAAACCAAGCTGTTTTCTCTTTTACCCACAGAGAATTAAAGGCCTGTATTTGACAAACAATCTGCAGGAATTCTTTTTATAAGATATTTTGAGTTTTCTGCTTTGAAAACTTAAGAAAAGAAGATTTGATCAGGAAAGCTGAGAGTATGTTTTTGACCGAGTTAAAACTATTGTAATTAAAAGAAATCTCTCGTCTTGAACTTCTATTTTTTCACAATATTCTCAAAAGATTAAAATGATGTCCGTCACGAAAAGATTTATAGTTATGTTTATCCTTCTTAGAAACAGACAACTTAATTATGTTGCGTCTAGAACATGTACTTTGTCATGGTTGTCCATTCTGTGTTAAAGTTGTTTACAATTTTGAACAGTCTAAAAGTATAGGACTATAATTGGTATAGGATTAAGGCCTGGATCATGGAAAAAGAGAATCAAAACACTTACCTGAAACAAGGCTTTAAATGCATCTTCAGCTAACTTACCTGAAACAAGGCTTTAAACGCATCTTCACTTAACAACTTTACAACAAATGCAGAAAAGGAGAAATTGCTTTAAATGTTTTTAATTCTGTATTAAAAGTACATGCATACTTTCAATTTTACATTATTTATATTTTCAAAGAATATAACTCTGAAACTATCAGGTCTGGTAAACAAATCAACTCTTTCACAATTGTGGATTGAGTTGAAAATGTGCTCCAAGGAGACGATGCTCATTATGAGCAGTTTTTCCTTGTGGCACAAAGTTTTCAAAAGTTGTCTGCAGTAGATATGTCTAAAGGTGTCTATATGAAGGAAAGGGTTAAATGTTTACACTGTCAGTGGTCAAAGGGTATTTTTGTTTAACCCTTTCCCACATACAGACGCTTTCTGATGCCTCTGCAGCAGACAATTTTTAAAATCATTGTGGCAAATGGAGAAATCGCTTATAACGAGCAAATTTTTCATTTGCCACAATATTTTCAGCTCTTCATTAACTCCCTTTTATTAAGATTTTCCATCTTTTTAGCGGTATGTTTTCGAAGTCGTCTGCTGCTGATTTGTTGTATGTGGAAAAGGGTTAAGAGGGTTAAAAAGTGCACAAAAAAGTGTAGATTTTAAATGTTGTTTTTGTTATGAAGTTGTATTAAGTATTTCAATATAAAGAAATAAGTTTCATGTTTGTAGCGATGTTATCTGCTGAATGTTGTACAGATTTTTATGTAATTCTTTTGTAAATAGTAAACTTGTGAATTTGTGTATATAAATTTTTCATAAAATTAGAAAGCATCAATAAACTTACAGACACATAGTGTAATTAAATGGTTAAGTCAAAAAGCCATTAACTGAACTGGATGTTACAATTTATATTAATGCATATTCTATATACTTCACAGAACTTACACATTGGAAGAAACCTAAAGAAATCAGTTTTGAAAAAGGTTGCTGTAGAATTAATAAGATGGGATAATTTAATAAACACAAATAGTTATAATTGTCTTTTGAATTTAAGAAATGAGCCTCCCTTTATCAGTTTCCTCTCTGTTCGTCTCCTAATCAACGATACGAGTATGTCATTTAATGGTAATTAACTATTACACCTGTAGGTCAGTGTGACATGGCTCAAATGATTGCATATTTGGGCTTCTTTTAACTAATGAATTTATTTTCAGGTTGTACAGATTAAGTTGTGATCAAACTTATGGTTGAGTTTAGTATTTTTTAGCTCACTGAGCATGGAGTGCTGCAGGGGAGTTATTTTGATTGTGTGTTGAGCATCTGTCAACATCTTTTCTGTACCAGTGGGTTGATTTGGATGAAACTTCACAGAAAGCATATACTCCCAATGTCCTTACTAACTAAAATTCCTTCATTATTTTTTTTGTCCATGCAGAATGCTGGTTTCCATGGTAAAAGAAAAAGGTTGCGGGGCTTTTTTGCCTTTTATGGCTATAGTGAAAACTTAAAAATCTCCAACAAAAATATTTGGCCTTTTCCAAATAATTTTGTAAACATGTTCTTTGGGTGACCCCATATCAGATTCTTTCAAGCCATGTTGATTGGTCAGAACATTGAGTGGGTTATTTTGGTTTGTGGCAGTGGAGCTATATTGGGCCTTTTGTATAAGTTAACATTACCACAAAATGAGATATTGTGGTCTGCATGACAAATGACATTGCATGATTGAGGTGAGTGCTCCTGGGTTATCATGGCCCTCTCGTTATTTACTGGTTCACCATGTATGTAAGCTATTGTGATCAATTGGTGTCCTTCTTCAAATGTCAGTAAATTCTTTAAATAACATCTCATCTTATGCTACTGGCTCAATTTCATCCACATTTTACAGGAAGGTTAATTGGGTAGTTCTCTACAAAATAATTTAATGTGATGATGCATCATCAGAAATGGGGTAAAATACAAAAAAAATATCCTTCAGCCAGATTTTGAAATAATTACACATTAATAATCCTTAGGTGACACTCTATCAAAATATCTAAATGCTAAAATGAAATAGATTTGCCAAACAACATTGGTGCCAGTGGCTGTGGAACACTATAATAGTGTTTAGTTCTATCATTGCAAATGTTCTCTTAAAGTAGTTGGCAGATTTTGGAATAATTTCACATGAGTGATCCTTGACCCAAGATAATTCAAATGATAGTGAAAAGTCAACTTTGTAGAAATTTCTCCTCAATTATAGTGAAAAGCCAACTTTGTAGAAATTTCTCCACAATGAGTTTTAGGTGACTATTAATAAAGTTGAAATGAAATTAAATGTTAAAAAACACGAACCCAGGGCAGTGTTGAAGGACTTTCAGAGTAACGGGGTTATTTTGACCTGATTTTTAGCTCACCTATGCACAAAGTGCAAGGTGAGCTATTGTGATCACATTTTGTCCGTCGTCCGTCCGTCGTCAACATTTGAGCTTGTTAACACTCTACGGGCTACATTTTGCATCCAATCTTCATGAAAGTTTATCAGAACGTTCATCTCCATAAAATCTTGGACAAGTTCGAAACTGGGCCATATGAGGTCAAAAACTAGGTCACTAGGTCGAATTGAAGGAAAATCTTGTTAACACTCTTGAGGCCACATTTTCAACTTGAGCATGTTGAAACTTTATCAGAATGTTTGTCTTGATGATATGTAGGTCAAGTTCGAATATGGGTTATGCTGGGTCAAATTGAAGGAAAATTTTGTTAACACTTTGGATGCTGCATGTTTTGCTTCAGCAGCTTGAAATTTGGTCAGAATGTTTGTCTTAAAGATATCTAGGTCAAGTTCAAATATGGGTCATATTGGGTCAGAAACTAAGTCACAAGGCCAAATTGAGGGAAAATCTTGTTAACTCTGTAGAAGCCGCACGTTTTGCTTTAGCGGCTTGAAATTTGTTCAGAATGTTGAGCTGAATGATATCTATGCCAAGTTTGAATATGGGTCATGCCGGGTCAAAAACTAGGTCACTTGGCCAATTTGAAGGAAAATTTTGTTAACACTTTGGATGCCGCATTTTTTGCTTCAGCAGCTTGAAATTTTGTCAGAATGTTTGTCTTACAGATATCTAGGTCTAGTTTAAATATGGGTCATGCCGGGTTAAAAACTAGGTCACTAGGCCAAATTAAAGGGTAATCTTGTTAACACTCTGAATACTGGGTTAAACTAACCAATTACCTGATACTTGATGAATGTCTAAAATCTGGATAATAACTGAAGATATTTGGACAAGGAGAAGTTGTTCAATTTGTACAACTTGACTCCTTTTCTCATAGTGGTTCTTCTTTCTTTTCTGCAGTCTTAAAGTTATCGCTTTCAGATAAAGAATTAATATTTTTTAGAATCCAGAAAAAATCACTTATATGTAAGATTACTTTTTAATAAGTTTTTGCATAATTATACAAAGGTTAATTTGAAACAATTGTTCAGAGATTTAGTTATAAAAGGCTAAAGGAGTATTGTTCAGAGTGTTAGTTATACAGGCTAAAGGAGTATTGTTCAGAGATTTAGTTATAAAAGGCTAAAGGAGTATTGTTCAGAGATTTAGTTGTAAAAGGCTAAAGGAGTATTGTTCATTTTCCTATTAATCAGCATAATTACATTATTCAAAGGTTCATAATGAGGAACATAAGAACGCCCTCTATAATTCTTTTAACTCTTTCCCTCATATAGACGCTTTCTGACGCCTCTGCAGCAGACGGCTTTTTGAAAACATAGTGACAAAAGAAGAAATTGCCCAAAACGTGCAATTTATCCTTTTGCCACAATGTTTTCCACTTTTTGACATAGGTTATCCATTCAATTATGGAGATTTTCTATGTTTTGACAAAATACGTTCAAAGTCGTCTGCTGCAGAATTGTCGTTTGAGGGAAAGTACAGTTTTCCATACATTGACCGTATTTATATCAATCACAAAAGTTTAAATTACAATTTGAAAAATGATTTTTTTATATGAATGTCAAGTTATTTCATTGAATGTCATTGATGTAAATTTCATGTTATAAATCTCATGTTTCTTATATATTTCCCAAGGAAATTGTTTGTTGAAATATTGTGAACAAACCTTTTTACATGGTATTTTGAATTTAGAAAATGGCTTTGTTTTTATAGTATGTTGTTGTTTATGTGAATAGCTTTATACATATTTTTTACACCAATTTGTTTCATTTGTTGTACTGTGTAACAAAGCCAATATAGATGCAATCAATTCAAGGCTGATTACCTGTTTACTGATATGGAGTGAAAGACTCCCTCACACCTACAGACCCATTGTGATGTATTTAAAGTAAATTACTTGCAAACATTGTGGCAAAAGGAAAAATTGCTTATAGTAAACAATTTCTCCATTTGCCATAGTATTTTGAACTCAATTCAATAATAATGCTTTCATCTCTAGAGATTTCCATATTTTTTCCTTGATGTTTACAAATTCATCTGCTGCAGATTTGATGTAGATTCTATGTAGTGAAAAGTTGAGACTTTCCCAAATGGAATAAAATGAAGAAAAAATAGAAAATCTAATCAAATAAGAATATAATTTTAAGACAATAGTTAAAATTATTTTAGGAAATACAGATCATGAGTAATTTCTTTTCTTTTTTTCACTCAATTTCCAAGTCTTCTGTACCAGGGAACTGAACTCATACTCCAAAGGAACTGACTTTTGCAGATAATCTTTCCTATTAGCATTGTTAGGTGAGAACTTGAAATTGCACATCAGTAACAATGAGGCCTATCCGTCCCAGGAGTTGTGGGTTTGAACCTAAACTTGGCTGTCATTCTTTAAAATGATTGTCAATTGTCTTTATGATTGGTGTCATTTGTTTGCAAACCAATAAGCTAAATATTCATATATGGAATGGTAGCCAGTTACCTGGTAAGAATATTGTGAGGTATACAGGGGGGAGAAAGCCAGGAAACATATGTTGGGTTCACTGGCTGCCATTCTATATCAGAAATACTGTTGAGTGACACTCATATCAATCTTATCTTATCTTTACTTGATCAATCCTTATCCACTCATCCCTGATATTTTGTCACAAGTTTGATTTCCAGTCAGATAGCCTCGTACTTAGTTGATTTACTGCCCTTAGGCCGGTGTTTTTATTGGACAGTTTGGCACTCTTGTTTCCATTTATTTGTATACCTCATTCTTCTTGATAGATATTTTTGTCTACCTCTTAAACATATAACAAGGATTTTTAATTGCGCATTTTATGGCAGAAAGGAAGGATTTTGTCTCGTTGAGAGGAAGAAGTGAAAGCAAGACTTAAGTTTAGCTTTTCTGGCTGCGGCGATGTCAAACATTTGCATTAAACTCAACATTAAAGTTTCATTGTTTTACTTTTTCTCATTAAGTACTAGTGACTAGTGCTAGGGCTTTCAAACTTGGATTGTAGTTGCATCTTATACCCTTCTTCACAGCGTATGTTGAAGATGCAGAGTGTGACCTTTTTGGATTGAAAAACATGAATTTCGGTGGATTGTAGTTGATTTAGAGAATTTGTTAGAATTATTAGAGAAAATTTTGCAGGCTCATTTTAAAAATAAATATAAAACAGTCTATGGCATCATACACTGGGATATTTTTTGTTAATTTTTGGGTTTTGGATTTTAAGAAATGTGTTTAGCTCAATGTTAAAGTTTTGTTTGTAGCTCATTGTCAGTCATGTGTATGTGCGTCAACTTTTGGCTTCAACAATATTCTCTATAACCACAGGGACAATTGGGATTGAACATCATAGGAAGCATCCTTTCAATGTCCTCACCTAATTTCATTCAAACATTTTGGATGCATGCAAAATTCAGGTTTCCATAGCAACAGAAAGAACAAATAAAAAAAATCGTTCTCCGCTAAAACTGGTTGGCTGATTTCAAATAATTTCGTAGAAATTTTCTTTTTGTGACCCTCTATCATATTTCCTCAAGCCATGTTGTTTGGTAAAAAAAAATGGCCACCAATGGGTGGGCTGTTTTGAATTATATGGCTAAAGTGAAAACTTTAAAAAATCTTCTCCTGAAAGTATGAAGACTATTTTCAAATTGTTTTGTAGAAATGTTCCTTCGGCGAGATGTCATCAGGCCATGTTGATTGGTAAAAAAACATGGCCACCAGGGGTAGTGGCAGGGCTGTTTTGAATTAAATGAAAACTTTAAAAAATCTTCTCCAAAAGTATGAAGCCGATATTCAAATGATTTTGTAGAACATTTCCTCTAGTGACCCTCTATAAGATTCCTTTAAGTCATGTTGATTGATAAAAAACATGGCCACCAGGGGTCGGGCTGTTTTGCCTTATATATATATAGCTATAGTGAAAACTTCTCCGATGAAAATATGAAGCCGATTTCAAGTCATTTGTAGAAATGTTCGTTTGGTGATCCTGTATAAGACCCTTCAAGCCATGTTGATTGGTTGTATGAGCAGTTTCTCCTTTTCCCTTGCAAGCTTTACATCTCTTGGGTTTCTTTGTTTTTGAATATTTTCTTCTCGATTCTAAAACTGTACTTCCATTTGAAGTGATTCCCCATATTTTCCAGATCTTTTAAAAAGTCGTCTGCTGAAGATTTTTTTTCTGTATTGGATGACGTCACATTCACAGAAAGATTAATTCATAAACGGTTTTCTTTGTATTTTTTTTAGTCATCATTATTGGAGATAATGGAGTTTGTACTGTTGTCCTCTTTCCTCAATGTTTTCGAAAGGTGTCTGCTGCGGAAGCATTTGTTTTCATCTTTATCGGTTAAAGGGTTGATTTTTATCTGCTACTAATGTTTTCATCTATATCAGTTAAAGGGTTGATTTTATCTGCCACTAATGCAATGTTTGTAAACTCTTCAGATGGCATATGTCTGGGTCCACACTGTCTTCAAATGGTATATGTCTGGGTCCACACTGTCTTCAGATTGCATATGTCTGGGTCCACACTTATTCAGATGGTATATCTGGGTCCACACTGTCTTCAGATGGGATATGTCTGGGTCCACACTGTCTTCAGATGGCATATGTCTGGGTCCACACTTATTCAGATGGCATATGTCTGGGTCCACACTGTCTTCAGATGGCATATGTCTGGGTCCACACTGTCTTCAGATGGTATATGTCTGGGTCCACACTGTCTTCAGATGGTATATGTAGGGATATAATCCTCTTTCATTTCTCAACAAGACGGTCAGAAGTATTTAATTAAGATACAAGATAACATTGGCTTCAGATTGATTTCAAGCAGACAATTTTAAGGAAGATACAAAGTAAACAGTTAAACACATAACAGTTCAAAGGTCAGATTCAATATATTATCCCTTTTCCGCATAAAGCAAATGAACATCAGACGACTTGGAAAACATCTAGGCAAAAGTGTGGAAAATTTCCAAAAAGTGAAGGTACATATTGAATACAATTGAAAACATTGTGTCAAAAGGAGATATTCAAAAGTCAATTGCTGCAGACACGTCTAAATGTGTGCAGGAAAGAGGGTGTCGAGTAAACCCAGCAGACATGTCTAAATATGTGTGCAGGAAAGAGGAGGTTGAGGGGGGTCGAGTAAACCCAGCAGACATGTCTAAATGTGTGTGCTGGAGAGAGGGGGTCGAGTAAACCCAGCAGACGCGTCTAAATGTGTGTGCAGGAGAGAGGGGGTTGAGGGCGGTCAAGTAAACGCAGCAGCATGATTTCATTGGTTCTGTTTTAGCCCATGTCTCTTTATGTTCAGTCCTTTTTGTTATGGAAAAAGTCCAATCAGTTCCCCGAGTATATGTTAAAGACTTGGTTTTACATACTTTTGAACAAGAAATCTGCATGCAAGTATATTGACCAATCTATTTAGGTATGAATAAGATCTAAAATCCATTAACTTTTTTCAAATAGATCTGTTTTAATCAATTAAGAAATGAAATAAGTGATTATGTCTATGATATTGATTGCACTGTATTAATCATTAAACATTCAGTTTATGTGAAAAGTTTCTTTCATCAGACAGGTCATGGCTCACTGGTCAAACTTGACCAGTATGTTGTATACAAGAACAAAAATCCTGCTTTTCAAGCAATGTTACATGTTTGTGAATAAAACTTATTTTTGTTTGATAATTTTAAGGTGATGTGTTAAAGATAGTTTTGTTATAATTGGACCTTGTTCAAAAGAATACTGACTTCTCCTCTAATATGTGTATATGTGAAGTTGTCAACAGTTTGTGTTGTTAATTCATAGTTGGTTCGAAGACTTTTTCATATTTTTTATTTTTTTATCTGGGATATAAACTCTCAATATAAAAAGAGTTAACTGTACATGCCTGGTGAAATGTATAGAAAAACATTTTTAGCTCCCCCGAGTCACATGATATTACTGTATAAAATGGAGACATTTCAGTTTTACCGTAATTAGCAAGGATTAAGCCATCTCAGATGACCAAACCAGAAAAATCAAAAAGTATAAGATATGGAGAAAAATGTGAAATTGTTTGAACAGAAAGAAGTGCTTATTAGCAAACTATTGCTCAAGTTCCAATTCCTCCATTTGCCCACATAAATCTCAAAATTGGTCTCCTGGAGAGGCTTCCAATGTTTCCTGTACTGTACCATTGACTGGGTTAAACCATACAAACTAATGATTCTATTGGACAAGGTTAATTGTGTTGTAACCATTTAGAAACTGTCTGTTTTTATTAACTGTGAATAATTTTATATACTGCTATTACTGTGTATTGGTCATCCAATATCAGATTTTAATATATATATTAGAGTAGACTTTAGGTGACATTAAAAAAGAAGTGAATATTTATGTTGTGTTCTTTGATGATTTTCTTGTCTCCAGTCTTGGTAATGTGACATGTAGGGATCACCTCTCCCATCGTCTGTCTGTCAACATGGATTTATTTAACCCACATACAACAAATCTGCATCAGAAGACCTTGATAGAGAACACATCTCCCATTATCTGTCTGTCACAATTTAAATTAATTCATATTTAATCCACATATAACAAATCTGCATCAGAAGACCTTGATAGAGAACACATCTCCCATTGTCTGTCTGTCACACATTGATTAACTTTACTTTCCCATTTACAACAAATCTGTCGCGGAAGACCTTGATAATTTCTAGGCAAAAATATTGAAAATCTCAAAAAATGAAGGAAATATTATAGAATGGAGTTGAAATCACTGGCAAATGGGATTTTTCTTACCTCATGCCACAATGTATTCAAAAGGCATCAGAAAGGGTCTATATTTTGGATAGGGATTCAGGAAATACATGTTTCTTTGAACACTCGCGTTGACCATGGTCATAGTCTGCCATGTAAAGGCAGTTCCTTTCCTTTTCAACCTTTTGCACATACAGCAAATCTGCAGCAGGAAATTCTCCACTTAATTATTGGCAATCTGTAAGAAATGAGTTGATAACATTGGGACATTCAGTTACTGAGAAATTTCTCCTTTCGATACAAGGATTTGGAAAGGAGTCTGCTTCTAAATGTGTCTGCGTGTGGGAAAGGGTAACTATTCTGACTACTATTAGTACCTCACCTCCATGTGGGAAAGGGTAACTATTCTGACTACTATTAGTACCTCACCTCCATGTGGGAAAGGGTAACTATTCTGACTACTATTAGTACCTCACCTCCATGTGGGAAAGGGTAACTATTCTGACTACTATTAGTACCTCACCTCCAGGTGGGAAAGGGTAACTATTCTGACTACTATTAGTACCTCACCTCCAGGTGGGAAAGGGTAACTATTCTGACTACTATTAGTACCTCACCTCCATGTGGAAAAGGGTAACTATTCTGACTACTATTAGTACCTCACCTCCATGTGGCAAAGGGTAACTATTCTGACTACTATTAGTACCTCACCTCCATGAGGGAAAGGGTAACTATTCTGACTACTATTAGTACCTCGCCTCCATGAGGGAAAGGGTAACTATTCTGACTACTTTTAGTACCTCACCTCCATGTGGGGTGGGAAAGGGTAACTATTCTGACTACTATTAGTACCTCACCTCCATGTGGGAAAGGGTAACTATTCTGACTACTATTAGTACCTCACCTCCATGTGGGAAAGGGTAACTATTCTGACTACTATTAGTACCTCACCTCCATGTGGGGAAGGGTAACTATTCTGACTACTATTAGTACCTCACCTCCATGTGGCAAAGGGTAACTATTCTGACTACTATTAGTACCTTACCTCCATGAGGGAAAGGGTAACTATTCTGACTACTATTAGTACCTCACCTCCATGTGGCAAAGGGTAACTATTCTGAGTAATATTAGTACCTCACCTCCATGTGGGAAAGGGTAACTATTCTGAGTACTGTTAGTAACTCGTCTCCATGAGGGAAAGGGTAACTATTCTGACTACTATTAGTACCTCACCTCCATGAGGGAAAAGGTAACTATTCTGACTACTATTAGTACCTCACCTCCATGTGGCAAAGGGTAACTATTCTGACTACTATTAGTACCTCACCTCCATGAGGGAAAGGGTAACTATTCTGACTACTATTAGTAACTCACCTCCATGTGGGAAAGGGTAACTATTCTGACTACTATTAGTACCTCACCTCCATGAGGGAAAGGGTAACTATTCTGACTACTATTAGTAACTCACCTCCATGTGGCAAAGGGTAACTATTCTGACAACTGTTAGTACCTCACCTCCATGAGGGAAAGGGTAAATATTCTGACTACTATTAGTACCTCACCTCCATGTGGCAAAGGGTAACTATTCTGACTACTATTAGTACCTCACCTCCATGAGGGAAAGGGTAACTATTCTGACTACTATTAGTACCTCGCCTCCATGAGGGAAAGGGTAACTATTCTGACTACTATTAGTACCTCGCCTCCATGTGGGAAAGGGTAACTATTCTGACTACTATTAGTACCTCACCTCCATGTGGCAAAGGGTAACTATTCTGACTACTATTAGTACCTCACCTCCATGTGGCAAAGGGTAACTATTCTGACAACTATTAGTACCTCACCTCCATGAGGGAAAGGGTAACTATTCTGAGTACTGTTAGTAACTCACCTCAATGTGGCAAAGGGTAACTATTCTGACTACTATTAGTACCTCACCTCCATGTGGAAAAGGGTAACTATTCTGACTACTATTAGTAACTCACCTCCATGTGGGAAAGGGTAACTATTCTGACTACTATTAGTACCTCACCTCCATGAGGGAAAGGGTAACTATTCTGACTACTATTAGTAACTCACCTCCATGTGGGAAAGGGTAACTATTCTGACTACTATTAGTACCTCACCTCCATGAGGGAAAGGGTAACTATTCTGACTACTATTAGTAACTCACCTCCATGTGGCAAAGGGTAACTATTCTGACTACTATTAGTACCTCACCTCCATGTGGGAAAGGGTAACTATTCTGAGTACTATTAGTACCTCACCTCCATGTGGGAAAGGGTAACTATTCTGAGTACTGTTAGTAACTCGCCTCCATGAGGGAAAGGGTAACTATTCTGACTACTATTAGTACCTCACCTCCATGAGGGAAAGGGTAACTATTCTGACAACTATTAGTACCTCACCTCCATGTGGGAAAGGGTAACTATTCTGACTACTATTAGTACCTCACCTCCATGAGGGAAAGGGTAACTATTCTGACTACTATTAGTACCTCACCTCCATGAGGGAAAGGGTAACTATTCTGACTACTATTAGTAACTCACCTCCATGTGGGAAAGGGTAACTATTCTGACTACTATTAGTACCTCACCTCCATGAGGGAAAGGGTAAATATTCTGACCACTATTAGTACCTCACCTCCATGTGGGAAAGGGTAACTATTCTGACTACTATTAGTACCTCACCTCCATGTGGCAAAGGGTAACTATTCTGACAACTGTTAGTACCTCACCTCCATGTGGCAAAGGGTAACTATTCTGACTACTATTAGTACCTCACCTCCATGAGGGAAAGGGTAACTATTCTGACTACTATTAGTAACTCAACTCCATGTGGGAAAGGGTAACTATTCTGACAACTGTTAGTACCTCACCTCCATGAGGGAAAAGGTAACTATTCTGACTACTATTAGTACCTCACCTCCATGTGGGAAAGGGTAACTATTCTGACAACTGTTAGTACCTCACCTCCATGAGGGAAAGGGTAAATATTCTGACTACTATTAGTACCTCACCTCCATGTGGCAAAGGGTAACTATTCTGACTACTATTAGTACCTCACCTCCATGAGGGAAAGGGTAACTATTCTGAGTACTGTTAGTATCTCACCTCAATGTGGGAAAGGGTAACTATTCTGACTACTATTAGTACCTCACCTCCATGAGGGAAAGGGTAACTATTCTGACTACTATTAGTAACTCACCTCCATGTGGGAAAGGGTAACTATTCTGACTACTATTAGTACCTCACCTCCATGAGGGAAAGGGTAACTATTCTGACTACTATTAGTACTTCACCTCCATGTTGGAAAGGGTAACTATTCTGACAACTGTTAGTACCTCACCTCCATGAGGGAAATGGTAAATATTCTGACTACTATTAGTACCTCACCTCCATGTGGCAAAGGGTAACTATTCTGACTACTATTAGTACCTCACCTCCATGAGGGAAAGGGTAACTATTCTGACAACTATTAGTACCTCACCTCCATGAGGGAAAGGGTAACTATTCTGACTACTATTAGTACCTCACCTCCATGTGGCAAAGGGTAACTATTCTGACTACTATTAGTACCTCACCTCCATGAGGGAAAGGGTAACTATTCTGAGTACTGTTAGTAACTCACCTCAATGTGGGAAAGGGTAACTATTCTGACTACTATTAGTACCTCACCTCCATGAGGGAAAGGGTAACTATTCTGACTACTATTAGT